>OY856415.1:550618799-551218799 GCA_963693085.1 Alisma plantago-aquatica | reverse complement strand
GGAGATCTGTGAAGCACGCCGGTGTAGCGTGCAGTTTCAGCGATCTTGGCCGAGAAAGGATGGAGGAGGAGACCTTGATCAGTCTAGTGCTCCAACGTAGAGATGGAACTCGCGGAGGCAGTTGCATAGGAGCACTGTGGATCCCTAGCTCCAGCCACCACCAGTGCTCCTCGAGCAGCCACGGCGGCGCTTGAGAGAGAGAGACTGCGGGCGGCAGCCATGTTACATGAGAGAGGAGAATAGGCGGCAGCGGTTTTGTGTCGGGAGGAATGAATCCAGGATGTGGAGCCATCGATTGGAGAGTTGACAGATGTACCAAGAAGCCATGGTGGTGCTCTGTGGACGTGAGAGGCAGAGCGCAGTGGACGGGCTCTCGCGGACGCCAGATCGCATAGCGAAGGAGAAAGGAGGAAGGGAGCAGATTAGCAGACCAGGTGGGGCCAAACCTAGGTGGCCCAGATTAGACCGGCCGACTCAGCACCAAGCCCATGCGTTGAAGCCGAGTCTCTCACAGGACACGTGGCAACACCTAATTGGATGAAAAGGTAATAATCTCATAATATGGTTAGATATTCAATAAATCATAGAAACTAGCCCGCTTATCAGAAAAATATGAGTAAAGTACCAAAATTCTCAGAAAAATGCATAGAACAAGATGGAATAATAATATCAGGTTTTTGATGCATTAATATCAGTGATAATATGTAAGATTTGAAATGCTCATATGATGGATAATAAATATCAAACGATGCCCTAAAATTATGAGAAAATACCTGTAAATCATATTTCATGTTTATAATTCCTATGATGTCAGATATGGCCATGTTGATTTATGAAATCATGCCTTTTGCTTAATGTTGCTAATTAGGGCTTATAACCCTAATTAATATACAATAAATGCATACATGGTCAATAAATGATGAAATTCACAGAGTAAGCTCATATCAGTATATGGAACCTCAGTTTTAATTATGAGATCATAAAGATGAACAGAATCCATGTTATATGAAGATGAATCTTAATACATGTTATAAAACCCTAATCTAGGTTAATGATGTAACATAGGGTTAATATGTGTACAAAACGGATATGGAACCTAATGTTCAGATGATGAACTTTGATAATGAGATGTAATCTGGAAAATGACATCAGTGAGATAATCATAAGATAAGAATACAAGTAATGATACACATATCCTAATGAACTAAGAGAAACTCTAATGAACACGATTAGGGTTAAGATGATATGTAAGATGATGTGAACCTGATGGTGATATGTGATCTTGTCTTGATCAGGGATGACCAAAGTTATAGATGACATGAGGAATATGTGATTAGGTTTCTCTTGATCAAGGTACGTCATTACCTCTTACTTGGCTTATTATACAATATGCTTGTGTTATATGTGTAGTAAAATACTTGGCATATGGTATTGGATGAAATGATTGTTCTTGTATGAGATCTTACTTGATTTTCCATACTTATGGCTATGAACACATGAAACATAAGATATCAGATCCATCATATGATAGCACTAAACTCTTTGGGAGTGTAGTGCATTGAAGTGATCTCAAACTCTTTGGTAGTAGATCACATGTGTTAGATCTCAAACTCTTTGGTAGTAGATCATAAGGCCTAAAAACATCAAAGCCCTTGGGGGCAGATGTACGAGATATATGATGGAAATGTGATTAAAAATATGTGTTCGCTTTTGCTAATGAATATCTTTGTGCAAGTATATGCTTTTCTTATATTCTTTTGTTACTGCCAAGTATATTAGTTTTATTTTATTGCCAATATATGATGAGAGGTATATAAAAGACACATAGGCGTACTCAGTACAATATTCTTGAAATATTGTGCTGACGTGTACCACATGTAATCTTTTGTTTAGGTTGTGGTCTTGTGCTCTTGAAGATCCAGGATAGTTGAGAGTTGTGTGGCGAGTTGATGTACAGGTGGACCTATTGTCTTAAGATCCTTTTGTTTAGATGTAGTACATGTATATGTTATAGTTTTCTATTCAATATGTAATATCAAATGTTGTAACAATTCATGTTGTAATTATATGTTGAATGGTGAACATGTGTGTATGGTTTTATTATTGTTCATGTACATGTGCTACTGATTGTTGTTTCCTTATGACTTCCTTTGATTTTCTTCTTCTTAGCCCGGTGTGGGGTGTTTAAATTGGGATTCTCACTGAGGTGAGGGCTTTCAATTTATACGTCACACATCAGATTAAGTTTTAGAAAATCTGGGGACGTCACAACATTGTTAGGTAGGTAGTCCTGAGCTTCCCACATATGAGCTACGATAGCCATTCGTAGACAACAACCACCAGCCGCTCGACAGTCTGCCTAGCAAGCCGCAACCACCTCCCCTCATGGCATCCCCATCCTCCCTCTTTTCCCATGGTTATTCCCTTACCATATATCTAAATTATGTACACAAAAAAGTAAAAACAAAGTACCAAGAAAAATACCTTGCTCTAGCATATAAAGCAATAAAATATAGAAGAGGCGCCATCTTATTTATTCTTCTTCTCAATGTGGTTCCCCTAACCCAAATGGCTAAGTGCTTTTGTATGAATTAGGGATCTTTTATGTTTCTTCTCAAATTGCCTCTATTCCTATAATTTTATCATTTTTCTACCACACCTATATATCGGTAGTGTCGTGTTCTTATTATCGTGAATATATATCAATATTTCTTTGTTCTTGATACCATGTCTTAATGTTCGTAACACTTCTTTCTTTCCTATCATTTCTACATATCGATAGTGCCTTATTTTTATACCTTCCTTGAGTCTAGTATCTTTCCTTTTAGTTACCAAGACTGAAATTAAATCTATTTCTAGCTTGACCCATGTAACTGCTAGTAAGATTAATTGTGATAAACTTTTATTATACATGAATGATGTTTAAAACTTCCTAGAATATCATGTGAAACTCAAGTCATATAAGGTGGTGCACCTGAAGAAATTGATGATACCTGGGACACGAGATAGTCATGTGATTTCCTAGATTTGTGGGTGTATGGAGCATGATGTGACAATTAAATACATGTGGCATATAAATGCAAAACTAACTAAGAAATAAATAAAATGGTTTTGCACGTAGGAAGAGAACTATCTATATTTGTACAATGCCATGGACAAAGGTTTCTCTAAACACTAAGACAATCTTTTGTTGTCCAAATACTTTGATTTCATGAGAGACCTTGCAAATCAGGTGAATTTTTTCTTGCCCACCACCTGTGTTGATGTTACCAAGGAGAAAACCACACTCATTATTGGGTGTTTCCTCAAGGATCTTCATCCCTAGTATGTTGTAGTGCATCAACTTTTTCATGTTGGCACTACTTTCCCAAACATGGACCAAGCATATGCATGTTTGTCCCATTTTGAGATGGCATCTACCCCAGTCCCTACTGATGAGGTTTTTGACACCTAAACCACATTGTATGTTGCTTCCAAAAGATGAGGATGATGTCATGGTACACACATTGGACTATGACCAAAATTCATCTATTATGGCAAACTAGGACACAATGAGGATGTGTGCCACTCCAAGCATGTAAACCTTGCTTACTGTGTTAGAGGGTGAGGTAGGGGTTTTGCACATGTTTATCAAGCATTCACAATGACCATTAGATGAGGGCTCTCCAATGACATTTGTGGCTTGTACTCTAACTAGACATCCCACTATTGTCTTGTTGGAAAAGGAGGAGTATGAACGTCTTTGTCAAACTACACACTAGTATGGTGACTCTCCTCTTCACAATAGTATGATACCACCTCCCTGAATGGCATGACACCTTAGACCCATCTTAATACTCATCAAGGTAACCTAGGGTCCTTTGTGCTTGCCACCAATCCTATTTAGATAATGGGTTTGGGTGCTACTTAGCACATGATTAGTATGGCACACCTTACCTCGTCAGACTCTTTCATTCCACATTCTATTATATTCCTTATATATAAATTGGTTAAATAGGTCACCAAGTGTGGAATTGTCCCTCTCTCATATAAACTAAAATTATTTGTTGTTTACATTGTTTCCAATTTCCCATATAATCTGAAGTCAGTGGCAAAACTAGGTAATTACGTCTATTGTTTTGTGACCTTTAGACCTTATGGTTTTTCCCTATATGATTCGTCTAGGTTGGTGATGATTAGAAAGTGGGTGCACTCTAGTGATCTATACTACTTATCCACCCCTCCACAACCTCATACTAGTACTCTTGTAGCAGTCCTCTCCAATGACATCTCCTATATGACCATTGTTCTTTTGCAAAGAGAAATATATTAGATAAGTATATTTTTTATTATTCATGTATCTTGTGTGATGCATGTCTATTCAAAAAATATCATCATGTATCTTTCCCATCTTGTATTTCTAAAAAATCATCAAAACCTTTTGATTTGTTACATAGTGATGTTTATGGTCCATTTCAAACAACACACTATAATGGTTTTAAATATTTTCTTATGTTTATGGATGCTTTCTCAAGAATTACATGACTTTATCTTCATCAGGATTGTGATGATGTCTTTTCCCTTACTAAAAATTAATTACTATTCAGTTTTCTATGCCGAATAAGAACATACACACTGAGAATGCCATCGAATACACCCAATGTATAGTTTCTTCTTCTTGTCAAGATCTTTGAATCATCCAATATTGAACTTGTGCATATTCTCCACAAAAATGGTATTACAAAGTGTAAAAATTGTTGTCTTCTTGAAATTCGATGCTCGCATACCATTCATGCAAATCTCCCGACAATCTTTGGATGGATGTTATCCTTAATCAATCACCAACCATCCTTGGTTCTCCTAAAGTGGAATCCCCTTTTTGTTACTAATCTGCATGACAGATAGTTTCCTTTACCACCTTAGGTTTTTAGATGTGCCACTTTTGTTCATAATTTTGACCCTAAGGATGACAAGATAGACCCCCACCCAATAAGAAGGGTTTCCTGGGATACCCCTTCTCTAAAAAAATATAACTTCCTTGATCCCAAATCTGGTCATGTTTACATCTCTATTAATGTAAATTTTCATGAATACATTTTGTTCTTCTCTTTGTTGTCTTCACCCTTTGACCTACACATGACTTGATATCGCTTATGGGCCCTTTTCCTCCATCCCACTACCACCATCTAAAGAATCTGATGAGTGCATGAAAGTTGATTCTTAAGTAGATAAATCACCACCACCATCTATTTTGATCCAATCCTTTACCAATCGTGCTTTGCAAAGGTCAACGCTCCTACACCATAAAACATCCAATTTCTAACACATTTTAATTATCTCACCTCTCCCCTATTGTATCTACTTTTGTCACTATTCTAGATGCCACCTTTATTCCCAGACATCCAGCTGATGCTTTGAGCCATCTTGGGTAGAAATCGTCCATGTTTGAAGATATGTGAGCTCTACATGACCATCATAAATGGGATCTAGTTGACCTACCACCAAGAAATAACATTACAGGATGTCGTTGGGTGTTTATAGTCAAGAATCACTCTGAAGGATCTATTAAGAGACTAAAGGTGTGAGTGGTTTCTAAGGGCTTTACTCAAACTTTTGGATTTAATTGTTTCAAGACACTTTCTCTTATGACAGAGATTGCTTTATTGCACATTTCTATATTTTTTGCAGCTCATTGTGACTGGACACTTTTTCATTTGGACATCAAAAATGAACTTTTACATGGGGATCTTCTAGAATAGGTCTATATGTAGAAACCTCCCATCTCCTTTGTTGGGGGGGGGGGGGCTCTTCTCAAAAAGTTTGCCTCCTAAGATTATCTTTATATAAACTTCATAAATCCCTAAGAGCTTGATTCAATCAAATTAGTATAGTCCTTGAGAAATTGGGTTTTCATAGATCAACCATAAATCATTCAATACTCTCATCAAAGTCCTTAAGAGGACACATTCTCCTTGCTATGTATGTTGATGACATTGTGGTCCAAGAAGTGACAAAATTGACATCAACAAACTGAAACAATCACTACAAGGCCATTTCCACACAAACGATTTGGGAAATTTGCAATACTTCCTCGAGATAGAGGTCCTTCTCTCCTCTATTGACATCATCTTATCCTAGAGGAGGTATCTGTTGTACCTACTTCTAAAGACTAGGATGAAAAATGCTAAACACGTCTTCACTCCCATGGATTATCACACAAAGTCTTCTCTATTTCTGGATTTAGAAAAGTATCATCGAGTAGTTGGAAGATTAATCTATTTCAAAATTACTTGACCTAACATTATATATGATGTGGGATTTGTCGATCAGCATATGAGTGCACCTCTAAAGCTGCATTGTGGCAGCATTGAATGCACTATTTGCTACCTCAAGAGAGCCTGAAGAAGAGGTCTACTATACAAATGTCCACAAGATAAGGTCGTTACTATCTCTGTATTTGGAGATATATATTAGGAAAGAGATGATGAAGATTTCTGGTCCACATCTAATTTTTGTATTATGATAGGTAATCATATAGTGGCCTAGAGAAATAAAAAGCAACTAGCCATTTCTTGATCTAGCAGTGAAGTTGAATACATTATTTTGGCCCACACATATTGTGACCTATAGTGGGTATGATCCATTATGAATGAGTTCGAAATTCATATTCATACTCCATCTATCCTACATTGTGACAATCTGGCTTCTATCCACATTTGCAATAATCTAGTGCTTCATGAATGTAGAAAACACGTTGAGGTAGATTGCCAATTTGTACAAAAAGATAAAAAGATTGTGAATCCTCATATATGGATCAATGATCAAATTTTGATATCCTGAACAAACCACTTCATCCAACATTTTTTAGTATATGGGTATCAATTTGGGAATGCAAAAAATCTACTCTATGGCTTGAGGGGTGTTAGTATAAGTAGTTTGTTAGTTAATTGGCCTTAAGCCCATTGTATTTATAGTTCAAGTTATTATCTCAAGACACTTAAGTGTACTTGTGTATCCCTGGACTCCTATATATAGGATACCCAAAACCTCTTTATAAACTATTAAGGTAGTTGTTATTACTATCTACAAATATATTTATGTATCATCCATTATATGAAACTTACTACTCTCTAATATTACATATAATGTTATATGTATATCCAAATTGTATTCCAAATGTTATTAGTTCATTTGTAAAGTAGGAGTATTGATTTTTTACATTGAATGAGCTATGATTTATTATGCAGGAGTCCCATTATTTCTTATCCATTACTATTGGCCATCTAAGAACTATCTAACTTACATGTTACATCCATCTTATTTTTGTCAAGGGTGTAAATAACATATGCTTTACACTACATGGATCCTAATATTTCAATAAAGTCATATGAGGTATCTCATGTCATCTAGGTTAATCATATACTCATCCTAGGGTAAATATTACACCTTGTTTGGGGTTCTCTTGTGAATTAATACCAAGGTAAAACAACTAATGGAAATATAATTTCTAGGGTTAGGGAGTCATATTTTGGTATGTTATAGTTGTACATCAGTTCAAACTCAACCCAAATAAGACTAGACCAAACTTGAATATGAAAATCTTTTAGACCCATGACGAAACCAAATATGAACTAGTACAGTCTAATCTAGACAAAAAATAAGTACCATGATGAGGCCAATCTAAATCACTAATATTCTTGCTAATTAGACAATATGACAGAACTATGTTTGATTTTATTAATTATTTTGTTTCACTATTTTGTTGTAGCGGAAATTTGCATAGATGTAAATAAAGTAATATGCTTTTACTCTTTGATGCCTTGTGATACTTTAGATAACCTAATTATTTCCTATCTGTGCACCTTTGTTTATAAGCACTTCATGGTAAACAAGAATTACATTTTCTTTTTTTACATTATTTGTATACTACAACAACTTCTCATATAACATAGTGAATACATTTTCATAAGAAAACAAATATACGACTCTTGTTATGTAAATATCTTTGTGAATTTGTATCATGTCATAGTATATCAAATATTTACTTCCAAGCCCTTAGTAATAATATTTCAAAATTTTATGTACTAGTGATTTCTAGAATGATCATTATGCAATCCACTCCCCTGATCATTCATAAACTCTAGCATATTGGTAAACATTTTTTGTTCATACATACAAAGATATTGTTTTATGTTATTTCGTCTAGTGTTCCACAATGTCTTTTCATGATATTGGATAGGACCATACGAAGGATCGAGAACATGGAAAATAGAGGAACAAGGACTTGATATAAATTGAAGTTGGGACATGACTGGATGATTGGTGTGGTCTACTTGTCTAGTCCAATATATGTACAACCCTATGTGTGTTTACTCCACTGACTAATAGGACTACTTTTGTTTCTGGTGTGCCATTAACATGCCACTAGAAACTATCCACTACTCTATCTTGGGTATGAATTATTATCGCTTTCTGTTCTAAGTGAAAATAAATATAGCATCCTCTACTGATAGTATTAAGTGCCCTCTACTGATAGTATTGAGTGCCACCTTCAGCCACAACACCAATGCATGTTATTAGTCAAACTCTACTCTACATCATTGCATATTTTTTGACCCTCTCTCTTCTTTGAGAAAGGACCAAAAACCACCTCATGTACCCCATACCGTCTACCAATAAAATCCACCAATAAAGGTATTGGTAGGCTGATATGAGGCCCATCACGGACCCCCTAGAGGAATCCAAGCAATATTGTTGCACATGGGAATCTAAGAAAAAATTATAGTTAATTAAATTTCCAAATAAGATCACATGTTTCACATGGGGAGCTATCTCAAGACCTCTTGTACTTAACTATAATTAGGATTGGTAAATTATGAACCCAATGTTATTTGATTCCAAGTCCAAGTGAAAAGTATATGACATTCTCCCCTCTCATCCAATAGAGGAGACAATGTCTTTAATGATTATCTTCGGTAGTTATAGGCATTAGTCACCACATGTGATAAGTATATCATAGATGTTTCTTCTCCACAATATATCACTATTGTATCATTATCATCATTCTTATTGAAGCTCCAACTCAACTTCGTCTTTTTTTTTTTAAACTCAACTTCGTCTTTGTTCCCAAATAACTTTAAAGAAGCATCATGTCACCATGAATTCTCTAATTATGTTTGTACTGGGAATGTTGTAGGATCCCCTAGTTGGTAAATCAAGAAATCTGAGATGAATATATATAGGGTTTATCATTAATACCCTCGTAGGTAGTTATCCTCTCTAGAAATAATTACTTTGTCTATAGTGTTTCACTTTACATGTGTACATGGTTACATTACCTTCCAAATAGTTACATTACATGTATAGTAGTTACAATTGTCACGTATGTACAATTACATTTTTTTACTATAATTTTTACTATGTAATCTATCTATTTTTACCTTTTCAGTCTTATATTTAATTTTTTGAAAAAAAAAATATTTACTTTTTTGTCCAATTAGTTAATTCTCTGACCATATACTTACTATTCTAGATGCACATGTAGCAAAATCCTAATTAGCCATACAGTCAATGAATGAACCCCGCATATATATATATATATATATATATATATATATATATATATATATATATATAAGGTGTTCATTCATTGCCCGCATGGGTAGCCTGTAATTTCGCTACCCGGCAGCCGAAAAAGTAACTCTTCTGGCCACAAAAGTAACTCTCCTGTCGAAAAAGTAACTATGGTTATAAGAAAGTAACAATACGACTAAAAGAGTAACTTTGTACAAAATATATAGCAGATATATATATAAGGATGGGTTTTTTTATTTTGGTGGGGCAAATGATATTATTTTTGGATGAAATTTTTTGGGGATCTAGATAAAATGCTCCTCTGCAATTGCGAAAAAAATTTCAAAAAAAGTGGTCAGAAGGGTGGGCGGGTAGCTACCTGCGCGGGCAATAAAGATGGGCCCATATATATATATATATATATATATATATATATATATATATATATATATATATATAGGGTATATCATCGCTACCCGTGCGGGTAACTAAGATTTCGCTACCCGTGCATCAAATTTGTAATGGGATGACACATATATGTAATGAGACAACCAAATTTGTAATGAGACAACCGAAATTGTAATATATTTATTACTGTAACAGCGCTGTAATACAAAACGAGTCTTTATATTACAATTTCAGTCGTCTCATTATAAATTTGGATTGTCTCATTACAAATGCATACCTTCTCATTACAAAACGGATGCACGGGTAGTGAATCTTAGTTACCCGCATGGGTAGCGAAGATATACCCTATATATATATATATATATATATATATATATATATATATATATATATATATATATATATATATGTGTGTGTGTGTGTGTGTGTGTGTGTGTGTGTGTGTGTGTATGTATGTATGTATATGTATACATATATATATATATATGTATATATATGTATATATATACATATATATGTATATATTTATGTATATGTATATTTATATATATATATATATATATGTGTGTGTGTGTGTGTGTGTATATATATACATATATATATATATGTATATATGTATATGTATATGTGTATATATATGTATGTATGTATATATATATATATATATATATATATGTGTGTGTGTTTGTGTCTATATATATATATATATATATATATATATATATATGTCACACACGCATACTGTTTAGGGTCATCCCATTGTATTGGTACATCTTCTACACTAGCTCAATCCTTTATTCCAAATATGGCATCCATTGACCCACCCTTCTTCATCACAATCATTCTTATTTAAATAAGGCACTAGAGAGGCACTTATCTTGTCGCAAATACATTATTTGAGTAAAATCTATCATAGCATACCTCTTCGGTGCTAGTAAAAGTTCATTGTTGGGTAACTTTTGTCTATATTGAGAATAAAATTGCATCTAGTACATGCATGGTCCTAGGGGATTCTTCTATACTGTATGAGTTTGTATCAACATGAACATGATCTTTTCAGTGGATGTCTAAGCATTTCAATCCTCACACCACCACATCATGCCCTCTACATACCAGAACAATATCACATTTATCACTAGGAAATTTTATCACTTACATGCACATATACGTTTCCAAAAACACATCAATGATGTTATGATTGGACTACATATCCACTCAAATCACACCATCAACAAGGTTGTCTTACATGTTAGGTTCAACATTTCCTATATGAACTTATCTATTGTGTATCATTTTTTCTCCCCAATCATTCACCAGGACCCTTTCAACTTTTTTATTTTTATCACCAACTAGATCTCCTACAATCTTTAAAAGTAAGAAATTGTTAAGATTCATCTTCCAGATTTGCATGATCCTCCTCCTTTTTTCTTTTTCCCATTTCCAGAAACTATATTCTAAGGGGGAAATGATGACATAAATGGTGAAAATGGTCTTATCATGATGAACTCAACCGAAGAAGTCCAAGGCAGAAGATATAATCATGAATAATATGTCCCAACAAGGAGACAAAAACCATGAGGAAATATTTGCAAACAGCTACCATATAATAATTGACAACAACTTAGACCACATGTTTGTAGTTAGCCCTTATATTAAGTGGCCTTCCAGGTTGATAACAATGATGGCGTGGATAAAGAATGCCTAGTTGGGGAAAAAGTGTCACCTTCACATTTTCTCCATGCAAGACCATTGTCGTCTTTGGGATCCACATGCACCTCTGTGTCATTTCCTATTCAGGTTATGACCACTAACCAACTTGTCTTTCTCCATTGCTTGACCACTATGTAACATGATCACCTTTCTCACCATCCCATATGGTCTTTGTGCTAGTTGAACATTCAACTAGAACCCTATCATGTTTCTATTAACCATCTAGTTCACCTTTGGTGAAGTTTTGAACCTCTCTGCATGTGATAGAAATTGTTTGTCATCTATTGAGTGGATAACCCCTTCATATTCAGTTGTTCTTGTCCCACCAACTTTTAACCACTACTAAGGGTGAGCCATTGGCCCATTCTCTTCTACAAAGAGAAAATTATTCACTCTTCATTGACAACACAATTTTCCACCTCAAACACGGCACCAACACACATCCACCACTACTTCGTTTTATGGCAATGTTAATAGACATGCTCTTCTCCACAAGATAACACCACTACACCTCACGGTCTTGGAATCTTCTACCATAATAAATCACTAAAAGAGGAATTGATGGGTTGAATCAATGGCTTGACCCACAGTCCCCCATTTACAATCATATATGCCATATGATTGCAATAGTGAGACCAATTAGATTTCCTAGTTAAACCTTTGGACAAGAATCAATGTTTTGATAAGGATCTATCTTTAAACCTATTATAGTTAAATAGTGACTGGAAAAATCCATGTCTGGTATACTTGAGCCCTATTTTTGTGGGAGTGGGTAAGACTTGTTGTATTCCAGCCCATGTTGGTTGTATTCATCTTTAGTCTCACATTGCTCATTTCTAAAGTGAGTGGAAACCACTATGTGGGGGTGGAGACTATAGGCATGTGGGCCTTCCTTAGGAGTTTTGAATTTAAGGTTGATTGGGCATGTATATGTTTTGGGCTTTGAAAAATTAAACACACACACACACTCTTCACCTCGCCCTACCATGCCAAGACATGCTTGGCCTAGTTTGATGAGTTTCATGTGTGATATTTGATATTTTTATAAATGGAAATCATTCTTTTAAGCGGAATTTTATTGTCGTTTGGAATCTCAAAGATGCATAATTTACCATTTCCTTAATTGTCTTGGAAAAGCAATTACCTTTGACCGCCCAAACCTTAACTTTCTTTTGAATAAATCCTTCCCTTTTTCTATCCAAATTCATTATCCCTTTGCATGGCTGGTTTGAATCCCCTCGGTATTGTTTGGGTGCACCCAACAAATCATGCACATGGGAACTCATTTATCAAGTAATATTAGAGGGGTGTTGGCTAAATGGACATCTGTAAATCCCTTTGTTTTGATAATGACAAACATTTCATTCTTGTTGATCTAACGTGCTACTTGAGTGTTGCAGGAATAAGGTGGATGACAAAGCCCTAGGGAATCTATATGCTTGAATGATTGTAAATGTCATGAAATGTAATCAAAATGTAAACTTGTACAAATATATAATGTACAAGTACTTAGACTTCATGTAAATAAAGCGTTAGACCTTCCCTAGCTAAACACAACATTTAGATAGGTCATCCCCTTCAATAGTGTCACATATGCACACTCATACATACACTTAATGTCTTCATTTGAAACATTGAAACTGGGTCCATCTCGGTCGACAACATCCTCGACCGAGACACTCTCGGTCGACAAACTTCTCGACTGAGAAAGACCCAAGTAGCCGTTAGACACAACTGACAAGGTAGTTGGCAGTTGGAGATAAACATTGCAAACACTTGATCCAGAGAGCCTGTCGGTCGACAATCTTTCGACCGAGTAGGTGTCTCGGTCGACCATTTCTCGACCGAGATGGTCTCTGACAGCAACTGCAGAATTAATAAATTAGCCGTTGTTAAAGCAACTAACTTATATCTAACGGCTAGTTAAGCACTTAGAAACCTCTAGAAAGTGTCTAGAACGTACTTAAGCACTTGTAGGACATTCCTATAAATAGGACATGCCTTAGGACACCTAAACTCACTTGATTACACACTTGAGAAATCTTTGAGCATACATTTACTTTGAGCAATCTATTTGTGAGCAATTAAGCATATTGGCAATTGGCTACTTCATCTCCTAGCTCAAATTTCGTGTCCTATAGGCTATCATCTCCTAATCCACAGCAATCACTTTCCATTTTTAATTGTGTTTGTTTGAGTTAAATAATTGTTAAAATATTTAAAAACTCTATTCACCCCCCTCTAGTGTTTTTCAATTGGTATCAGAGTAGGCTTCAAGGAACCCTAACAAGGTCTTGAAGAATGGGTGACGGGGTGCTTAGCAACCTTAACCTTGAAGGGACACTTGTTGCTAGACCTCCAGCGTTTGATGGAACAAACTACACATATTGGAAGAGAAGGATGCAGTTCTACTTCCAAGGCATCAATTGGGACTTGTGGAGGATGGTGTCAACCCCATACGAGCTTCCTCAAACACAATATGCAGAGTGGGATGCAAATACAGTAAAGTTGGCTAAAATGAATGCCAAAGCTGTAAGCATTTTATATTGTTCAATTTCAGTAGGAGAAATTAATAGGATATCAAACAGTGACACAGCCTATGACATTTGGCATAGACTATCCATAACTTATGAAGGTACAGTTCAAGTCAAGAATTCTAAGATTAGCATGCTTAAACAAAAATTTGAACACTTCCGTATGGATCCAACTGAATCTATTAGTGAAATGTTTGCAAAATTCTCTTCTATTGTTAATGGTTTAAATGCCCTAGGAAAAACTGTTCTTGAAGAAGATCAGGTATCAAAAATCCTTCGATCACTTCCTCCTAAATACAAGCCAAAGGTGACAGCCATTGAAGAAGCTAATGACCTCACTCGACTGAAACTGGAGCAACTCATTGGCAATCTAGAAGCTCATGAAGCAACCCTAGAAGAGGAAGAAAGAAGAGAACGTGAACTTCAGCAAGGAAAGAAGAAGGATGTGGCTCTAAAAGCCTCAAAGATAATCACACCGGAAAGTGAGGAATCAAGTGAAGAAGAAGGAGAAGAAGCTTTGATTGTCAATGGTAAGAAATATAAAAGATTTCAATCTAACAAAATTTCTAGTTCTTCTTCATCTCCACCTAGGTGCTTTGAGTGTGGAAAGAAAGGACATTTCAAAAATGAATGTCCTAAAGCAAAGAAAGGAAAGAAAAGCTCACACAAGAAGAAGGGTGAAAAAGCCTATAAAGTTGCATGGGACGAGTCAAGTGAAAGTGAAAGCGGAGAAGAAAAAGTGGAATGTCTAATGGCAAGAGAAGATGATGAAGACTCTCAAGAGGTAAGCCTACATGATCTTCCTAAAGAAGAGTTAATTACTAGTCTACAAGAAACTCATGATAAGTATATTGATGTCAAGAAGAAATTAAAAAAGGTTATCAAAACAAATGATGAGTTATATGCTAAATTAAATGATCTCTCTTCTGAAAAGAACAACATTGATCTTGAGAATTTGTCTCTAAAAACATCTTTAAATGACTGCACTAAAAAACTACTCACTCTCGAAACAAACGTTGATCTTCTCTCTCAAGAAAAGACTGAATTGCTAGCTAAACTAAAAGATTTTCAGACTCAACCAATTCTGTGTAACCATCTAGACTATGACAATATAGTAAAAGAAAGAGACTCCCTATTTTCTGATTTAGATCAAGCAAGAAAAGATTTACACAAGAAAATGAATGACATTGCTCAGCTACAAAGAAACCTACATGAGTTAAGAAGAAAAGATATCCTTGACAACATTCTAAAAGCCTCCTCTAGTTTCAATGGAAGAAAAGGTTTGGGATATGCTCCAAAGAAAAATCAACCCAAAAGAACTCGGACTATGTTTGTACCTAAGAACACAATTCCTGGAAAGAGAAATGAAGTTGACTCTATTACTTGTCATTTTTGTCTATGTCTTGGACATTATTCATTTTCATGTCCTTATAAGACCAAGGATTCCTACTTAGTTTGGATCCCAAAACCCCAAACTTAGTAGAGTCAAATGCAATTCAGTTGAGATATGTTCAAAATGCTCAATTTTGCAATTCATATTGTCTTATCTCAACTTAATAAAAGGTTTCATGTATTATGGTAATTTTTCAGAACTGTTGTACTGAAACAGAAACTTAGTCGGTCGAAGTATTGTCGACTGAAAATATAATCGGTCGAACTTTTGTCGACCGACCTGATGCCTGTAACGAATCAAAATCAACAGCAACTATTTCAGTCGAAAATTGGTCAACCGAGCAGAACTTCTATTTTTCTTTATTCTTAATTTGCAATACAGCAACCCTCTCGATCGACAATTAGTCGACCGAGAAAGATGTCGGTCGAACAATTGTCGACCGACTGAAGTTCTGAATCAGAATTTTTATACAGTCTGAACTTAAATGCTTCTAACCATATCGGACCATCACATGGGTACCAAAACCTACATCTTAATGCAGGATTGGGTGGTCGACAGTGGATGTTCCAAACACATGACCGGAAACAAGGATGCATTCCAAACTTTTGAAGAAAAAAAGAGTGGAACAGTCACTTTTGGAGATAACGGTAAAGGTAAAATCGTTGGAATAGGTAACATTGGTACAAACCTCGAAATAAAGAATGTTCTACTCGTTGATGGTTTGCACCATAACTTAATAAGTGTGAGTCAATTATGTGATAGTGGCTATGATGTTTTATTTAACAAAACCTGCTGCAAATTATTAATAGAAAACACTACAAATGTTGTCTATGAAGGAAAAAGAGTTGGAAATCTTTATATTCTTAGACCTAACTCTATGAAATCTGTAGTAGGAAAATGCTTACTTGCAAATGAAAATACTTTACAACTATGGCATAAAAAGCTAGGACATGCTAGTTCACATGTTATCAAAAAGTTAGTGAAATATGATCTTGTTCGTGGTTTGCCTACTTTATCCTTTGATCAAGTTGAAAATTGTGAACCATGTACATTGGGAAAGCAAACAAAAACCTCTTTTAAACCTAAACATGCACTTAGCACCAGTAGATCTTTAGAATTAATTCATATGGATTTATTTGGACCCATGAGGACACAATCTATTGGTGGCAAAAGATACTGTTTTGTTATTGTTGATGATTATAGTAGATATACATGGGTACATTTTATTGCAACCAAAGATGATACTATTTTTGTTTTTATAAAATTTTGTTCCATGATTGAAAATCTATTACAAAGCAAAATATGTACCATTAGAAGTGATCATGGTGGAGAATTTGAAAAGCATGTATTTGAAGAATATTGCACATCTCAAGGGTACACTCACAATTTTTCTGCTCCACGCACTCCACAACAAAATGGTATAGTTGAAAGGAAAAATCGATCACTACAAGAAATGGCTAGAACTATGATGCTCGAACATAACACACCCAAAACCTTTTGGGCTGAAGCTGTAAACACCGCATGCTATGTGTTAAATAGAGTAATTGTTCACTCTCATTTGAAGAAAACTCCATATGAAATAATACATTCTAAGAAACCTAGAGTTGACTATTTTCATACCTTTGGATCTACATGCTATATCTTAAATACCAAAGATGATAGAGATAAGTTTGATTCTAAATCACACAAAGCATTCTTTTTGGGATATTCTACCTCTAGCAAAGCATTTAGAGTCTACAACACTATCTCTAGAAAAGTTGAGGAATCTATTCATGTCTCTTTTCATGAAGAGTCCAAATCAGAGAATCTAGAAATAATTGATCTTACTAATCAATTCGAAAACTTAAACATACCAAATGATAGTGAGAAAGATACTACAAAAAATAACCAAGCTGAAACACAACCTATTCCTAGACTTATTAAGGATCATCCTCAAGAATTAATTATTGGTAATCCAAATGATAAAGTAAAAACTCAGTCTTCCTTTAAGGATGTCGCAAACATGGCTTTTGTTTCTATCATTGAACCTAAGAAGATATCTGAAGCTCTTAAAGATGATTATTGGATAATAGCAATGCAAGAAGAATTAAACCAATTCACAAAAAATGATGTATGGGATTTAGTTCCTAAACCAAGAGATAAAACCATCATTGGAACTAAATGGGTTTTTAGAAATAAGATAAATGAGGCAGGAGAAGTAATAAGGAATAAAGCTCGGTTAGTAGCACAAGGATATAATAAACAAGAAGGAATAGACTTTGATGAAACGTATGCACCAGTAGCTAGACTTGAAGCTATTAGAATGTTACTAGCTATTGCTGCACATAAAAACATCAAACTCTACCAAATGGATGTAAAAAGTGCATTTCTAAACGGAATCATTCAAGAAGAAGTATATGTTGTCCAACCACCCGGCTTTGAAATACCGGAAAAAGGTGACTACGTTTATAAACTTAAGAAAGAACTTTATGGTTTAAAACAAGCACCTAGGAACTGGTATGAAAGGCTCAAGACATATCTTTTTTATAATGGTTTTTCTATTGGAAATTCAGATTCTACTTTATTTTTCAAAACATATACATCTAATTTTCTAGTTGTTCAAATATATGTTGATGACATTATTTTTGGAGCTTCAAATGAATCATTGTGCACACAATTTAGTGACATTATGCAAAAAGAATTTGAAATGAGCCTCATGGGTGAACTAACTTTCTTTCTTGGTTTCCAAATTAAACAAACGCCTGCCGAGATTTTTATAAGCCAAGAAAAGTATACTAAAGAACTCTTAAAACGTTTTGGGATGGATCAGTGCAAGCATGCTACTACTCCTATGGCCACTTCTATTAAAATTGATAAGGATGAGAATGGGAACCTATTGATGATTCCTTATATAGAGCCATGATTGGTAGTTTGCTTTACTTAACTGCTTCTAGACCGGACATCATGTTTTCTGTTGGTCTTTGTGCTCGATTTCAATCACAACCTATGCACTCTCATTTTCAAGCAGTTAAACGAATTCTTCGATATTTAGCCGGCACTACATGTTTTGGTTTATGGTATCCAAAAGGACAATTCGTGGATTTTAAAGCTTATACTGATGCTGATTATGCTGGTTGTCGACTTGATCGCAAGAGCACTAGCGGTGGCTGTTTCTTGTTAGGGAGAGCTTTAGTATCTTGGTTTAGCAAGAAACAAAACACGGTTGCCCTTTCTACAACTGAAGCTGAATAAAAGGCAGCCGGATCTTGTTGTGCTCAAGTGCTTTATATGCAACAAGTGTTAAACGATTATGGTTTTACTCTTTCATCTATGCTTTATATTACACACTTGAGCAATCTTTGAGCATACATTTACTTTGAGCAATCTGTTTGTGAGAAATTAAGCATATTGGCAATTGGCTACTTCATCTCCTAGCTCAAATTTCATGTCATATAGGCTATCATCTCCTAATCCACAGCAATCACTTTCCATTTTTAATTGTGGTTGTTTGAGTTAAATCATTGTTAAAATATTTAAAAACTCTATTCACCCCCCTCTAGTGTTTTTCAAGGGGGAAATGGCTAGTCAACACCTATCTTGTTGGATATGTTCGGCCATATAACGAACATATTTGAGATATTTTCTAACACATCTAAAAATATAGAAATCACTTGAGAACTAGAAGAGAGTTTATGTGTGTGGATTGGTCTTTGCTATGTGTTGATTATTGGTGTTTGATGCAGGGATTTTGAGTCACTTTTATAGACTGGTTTGCATGTGTTTTATGCGTGTTTTGGTCATATTTGTGATGAATATCGCATGATTCACTACCTTTAGTCTATAATCTCATTTTGCATCAAATTTACCTTGTTTCATCTTATTCTGTATAAAATATCATATTTGTTGGATTTGATTGGTGTTCTTCTCTTCATTTCAGGCAATTCAGATATCTGAATACGTCGATACCATCGACGGATGGTCGATACCATCGATCTGGTCACAGTGCATTGCCGAAGAAGAGCAACTAGAAGTCGATACCATCGATGGGACTGTCGATGGTATTGAGAGAGCGTCAGTGAGACAGATTTCTAGAGGTCGATATTATCGACCCAGGAGTCGATACTATCGACTTCACCTAAGCAGAGGTACCTACAGTGTAGGATTCTAGAGAAAAGTGATTTCTAAGGTGTCGATACCATCGACACACCATCAATGGTATCGAGGCAACATCAGAGAGAACCCCAAGAATTGCGCAAGCGCCAGTGCCTCATGCAGATCGATACCATCGACTCGTGTCGATGGTATCGACGTCGTCAGATCAAGTTTTGCTAAAAATCATGTCTAATCATACGGTGGTGATCTTTGGGCGACCTAAAGTGGTGTATATACCTAATTACGGTGGCCCTAAGCAATCTATCATGTCATTAGCCGTCGGACAAGTCTCAAGGAGGGGAGAGAAGAACGGAGCTGAGAGCTATGCCTTGATCGTTTCGAGAGCCGCAGAAGGAGTTTTCCACCGTCAGAAGGTTGTAGAACGTTCAACCCATGCCAAGGAATGCCCGAATCTTCTCCGTTCAGGGGTTACATAACATCTATCCATGTTTTCTCCATGTTTTCTCCTTTCCTCATGTTGTTTTTCATTGAGATGAACATGCGGGGCTAATCCCCTTTATCTTTAGGACTGGGAGTAGCCTGAGTAATCATTGTATGATACTTTTTACATATTTTATCATACTTTGTCTCTTAAATCCATAGTATGATGTCATTTTCTCAATTATATCATTATGATTGATCACCCTAATGATAATTTAATACATTTAATTACTTTGAAAGAAGAATTAACTGTTGAAAAGAGACAGATATCACATTAAATAATAAATCCTTTGAACAAGGCGATGTAAAGTTAATGGTGGAAACCCAAAGTGTGATCTTCATGCACCTAATTTAGGGTATAGGTTACTACTACCGTGGAACCGACCTAGATTTAGGTAGTGAATTGTATCGCGACAGCGAACAATTCTGACTACAGGTCACTACCCAGAATAGGAGATGAATTAGGATAATTGTGTAGGAATTAGTACAATGAGAACCTGCGGTGAAACCGCAATCCTAAAGATTCCATCTTTAATTGATTAAACCAACCATTTAATCAATTGTTTTGCTTTCTTTTATTCTTCTTTTCTTTTTCAATCAACTCTCAAACCATTTTAATCGGTCTAGCTGATTGTGAATAGTTAGTAGCAGTAAAAACTTGACATGAATTTACTGTGCATAAAACGCAAGTGCACGCGCCAAAGTAATATAGGCCTTTGTGAGGCCCGAGTCGAACTCAGGGAATGGATTTTTGGTAGACTACTACTAACTGTTCCCAATCAGCTAGACGGATTAAAATGGCTTGAGAGTTGATTGAAAAAGAAAAGAAAAATAATAGAAAGCAAAACAATCAATTAAATGGTTGGTTTAATCAATTAAAGATGGAATCTTTAGGATTGCAGTTTCACCGCAGGTTCTCGTTGTACTAATTCCTACACAATTATCCTAATTCGTCTCCTATTCTGGGTAGTGGCCTATATTTAGAATTGTTCACTGTCGCGATACAATTCACTACCTCAAACTAGGTCGGTTCCACAGTAGTCGTAACCTATATCCTAGATCAGGTGCATGAAGATCATACTCTGGGTTTCCACCATTAATTGTACATCACCTTGTTCAAAGGATTTATTAATTAATGTGACACCCGTCTCTTTTCAACTGTTAATTCTTCTTTCAAAGTAATTAAAGGTATTAAATTATCATTAGGGTGATCAATCATAATGATATAATTGAGAAAACGATATCATACCATAGATTTAAGAGACAAATTATGATAAACTATGTAAAAAGTATCATACAACGATTACCTGGGCTACTCTCGGTCCTAAAGATAAAGGGGATTAGCCCTGCATGTTCATCTCAATGAAAAATAACATGAGGAAAGGAGAAAACATGGAGAAAACGTGGATAGATGTTGTGTAACCCCTAAGCAGAGAAGATCTGGGCATTCCTTGGCACAGGGTGAACGTTCTACATCCTTCCGGCGGTGGAAAATGTCTTTTGTGGCTCTCGAAATGATCGGGCGTAGCTCTCGGCTCTGTTCTTCTCTCCCCTCCTTCTTGAGACTTGTATGGTGGCTAATGGCGTGATAGATTGTTTAGGGCCACCGTAATTAGGTATATGCACCACTTTAGGTCACCCAAAGATCACCACCGTATGATTAGACATGATCTTTAGCAAAACCTGATCTGACGGCGTCGATTCGATGGTATCGACCTGCATGAAGCACCGGTGCTTGCATGATTCTTGGGGTTCTCTCTGATGTTGCCTCGATACCATCGAAAGTGTGTCGATGGTATCGATGCCTTAGGTGTCTCTTTTCTCTAGAATCCAACACTGAAGCTACCTCTGCTCAGGTGAAGTCGATAGTATCGACTCCTGGGTCGATAGTATCGACCTCTGGAAATCGGGCTCGCTGACGCTCTCTCGATACCATTGACAATCCCATCTATGGTATCGACTTATGGTTGCTCTTCTCCGACAATGCACTGTGACCAGGTCGATGGTATCGACCAACCATCGATGGTATCGATGTATTCAGATATCCGAATTGCTTGAAATGAAGAGAAGAACACCAATCAAATCCAACAAATATGATCTTTTATACATAATAAGATGAAATAAGGTAAATTTGATGCAAATTGAGATTATAGACTAAAGGTAGTGAATTGTGTGATATTAATCACAAATATGACCAAAACACACATAAAACACATGCAAACCAGTCTATAAAAGTGACTCAAAATCCCTGCATCAAACTCCCTTAAGCTTGAACATTGCTCGTCCTCGAGCGCAAAACTATAGAATAGAATTACGAGAGTCAACTAAAGAACATATTAGCATAAAAGACAACTCAATATGACTCCCACCTATCATGCACATGCCGTCCTTTACTAACCACAGAATGATAACTACCCTAAGGTGACAATATTCGTCCATAAGAGATGCCCGCCCCCTGATCGACGTATACTATCAAATAAGGCAGTTAAGATAATAAATTCCTCTGGTTCAGGCTTGGTGCATCTTGTGATCTCCTATCTATGTTGCTCATGTACTAACTACCATCTACATGGAAGCAGATCTCCGTATATACAAAAATGAGGAGATAATCATTGGTGGTCTACCATTTTGAGAAACGGGTGGATGAAATGGGTGGTTGTGGAAGAAATGAAAGCACAAGACAGTTTTAACATGCAAAATCAACAAAAATGACCTAAATGATGCATATGCATATGAACATGACCTAATGCCTACATTTTGGGTGGAATGATGCATGTTCTTACTATTCCATCTCAACGTGAGATAGAATTTCTACAAACTACAACATGTGCTCATTCTTCCTCTTAAGTAGGTGAAACGAGTTCTTTTCTCCCTCTAATTTCACTTTATTCTTTTTTTTTCAAACCCTCATCTTACAATTGACTAGAAGAACATTCGCCATATTATTTTCTTCATTCTTTTTTTCGGCTTATTTTCACATAACTACTATCATTGAAGCATTCCAACTTACTTTTTAGAGGGTATAGAACAAATTTCCTACTTTTCTTATTTTTCAGAAGAAATAAGGCAAATAATGTCCTATATGCTCAAAAATATGCAAAATGCAACTACATGAAAGTAATTACGCCACTATAAAGACATGCACTTGAGAATGTGTGCATGCATGATTCATCTACAAGTTTTTCTTTCATTTTCCATTTTTCTTTTTTTATATGCAAAATCTAGCTATAATGCAATCCTATCCAGATGACATGCAATCAAGAAATGAAAATTGTAATGTGCTCCCAGTTCTTATGGTGGAATGTGAATAAAAATGAGGTGGATAGATCACAAGACTGATTGACAGAACCTTTGGGAATTATTATATGTCCCTCTTTACTGACCTGTATAACAATCAATCAAAGGGTTTCCCTCTCTCACTTTTGATTAAAGTCCCATTACTGTTTGGTCAGTTTAGGCTCAACATCCATGTCCGTCCACATTTCTTGAATCATAAGGATGTACAGTTATGATCTTATGTTTTAAAGTTGACAAACCCAATTATTTCCATAAGTTGTGTGCTCAATTCCAAATAAATTCAAATTGTAAATTCTGAACAAGTTTTTAATTATACTCAATTTCAGATGATTGCGCACATAACTCCCATGTGAAAACATTGAGATGACACATTAACATTAGACATCCACGGATT
Source organism: Alisma plantago-aquatica (assembly GCA_963693085.1). Taxonomy (NCBI): domain Eukaryota; kingdom Viridiplantae; phylum Streptophyta; class Magnoliopsida; order Alismatales; family Alismataceae; genus Alisma; species Alisma plantago-aquatica. Next base: position 551,194,939 of record OY856415.1, on the reverse strand, counting down.
ACACTAGATATCAAGTGGATCCTATAAAAGCAGTAAAACTAGAAATAAATACAACTAATATTTCAAAAGCAAAAGAAACATAAATAAGTAAATAAAAACTAAGATAGAGGGTTGTTCCAACACCCCCCTAGGCTTGAATATGACTATGGCCTCATAGTCAACATTCCCACTTAAGAGGCGGAACAGCTGTACCATTCGCTTTGAAGTGTGGTGAAGAAGGATGGTTGGATGCTCAAGTGGACCAAGTGATGCTTGCTATCTCCCTATTTTTGGTGGCCCATTTTTGTATCTTAGTGGTTCTAAGATGTGACTTGCTTCATCCTTCTTTGCTCTACAAAAAATTGTGCGAAAAAATCTCAATTCGACACCTTTTACGGCCTGTTTTATGTAGCTATCCTGTAGGTGTCGATACCATCGACAGCAAGGTCGATGGTATCGACTCAGGCTCAGCAATTTTGGTGTAATGATGTATCTAAAAGCATGGGAAATCAAAAGTGCCAATACTATCGACATGGGTGTTGATCGTATCGATATCTCTGCTATGAATTTTCTAAAAGTCTTCAAGCATCTCGATACTATCGACACTAAGGTCGATGGTATCGACTCTTTCTCAGTGTTTACTGATCCAAACTCGATACTATCGATAGGGGTGTCGATAGTATCGACCTTAAAATTTTGCACACTTCAAAACACGACTTAGGGTACCATTTTTACAAAAATTATCAAAACCTAAGCAAAAACTAAGTACATCAACATAAAAGATCATACCCAAACATAAAATAAACCTAAAGTTGGGTTGCCTCCCAACAAGCGACCTTGTTTAATGTCCTAGGCTTGACATAAAGATACCTTTAACCTGGGTTGTCAAGGGATGTCTCTAATGATTCATTTGGAAATTTGAATTCAACTCTATCATCACCAATCCCAAGTGTCAAGTAACCTCGCCCAATGGCAGTGATTACATCAGTCGTAGCTTGGAACGGCCTTCCCAATATCATCTCACCTCCTTCCAACTCATCCATGTCCATGACCACAAAGTCAATAGGGAAGATGAATTTGTTGACCTGGACTAGCACGTCCTCGCATATACCTTGTGGCTTTACAATGGATCCATCCGCCAACTCAATTGTCATGGAAGTTTGTGTTGGCTTCTTCAATCCCAGCTTTTGAAAAGTGACAAGTGGCATAAGATTAATGCTTGCCCCTGAGTCACACTATGCTTGTGGAAAATTTTGGCAACCTATGGAATATGGGATGTAGAAACATATTGGATCTTTCCTATTCTTTGGCAGCCTTCCTTAGATTATCGAACTCACTGTTTCATCAACACTTACAACATCTGTATCTTTGATCTGTCATTTCTTGTTGATGATGTCTTTCATGAATCTTCCATATGAAGGAATTTTCTCTATAGCCTCCACCAATGGAATGTTAATGTGGAGCTTCTCGAAGATCTCAAGAAATTTCTTGAAGTGCCTTTGCTCTTTCCTCAGCTTTAGACTATCTGGGAATGGCACGCTTGGCTCCTTTATGTGCTTATGTGGTGGCACATATGGGCTATTTGGGGTCTCCTCCCCTAAGCTTTCTTCAATGTCACCCTCTGGCGTAGGCTTTGGCACGTCATTCATGGTTGGTGTGGCTCGTGGTCATCCTTCTCGGTGGTAGTAGCTCCACTGTGAAGTATGGCCTTTACCTACTCCTCTTGCCTAGGTGTGGGCATGGCTGTGATGGGTTCTTGGTGGGATTTGTTGAATGGGCAACATCCTCCTACTAGTCCATATAAGCTACGGGGGTATGTCACACTAGGTTTAGCCTCCGTTTCAAAATGCATTTTTCCCTTTTCATGGACCTCCCCCACCGGGGGCTCTATCTCCTTAATCACAGATATATACTTCACTTGATGATGTACTTGAGCAGCATCTGCATTCCCAGCTAGTTTTTGTTGAATGATTTGCTTCATGGCATCCACCTCTGTTGCAATTTGGGTTATGGACGTCTCTAACATCCTCAGTTGTGCACCATGGCTCTGTATCTGCTGCCCAAACTGGTTCAAGTACTCACCCTGTGACTGTACTATCTTGACGAGTGAGCCCATCAATTCCTGATTTTGCTTCACCACCTGAATAAGCAGTTCATTGTTCTTTTCCTCTAGGCTAGGCTGCGGCTTCTGAAAATTTTGTTCCTTCCTCCAATCATAATTGTTATTTCTATATCCCTATTGATGCATATACTTTGCATGTGCTTCATCATCAGACCCATTGTCCTCTTTCTCTAGGAGCTTCTTGTCTATAAGATCCATCTTGTCATTAAGTGCTTTGATGGCCTTTGCTTCATGTGTCATGCCGACCTGCTTGGGTGCATCTCTTTCACCCCAAGACTGCTTTTTGGACATGTTCCTTAGAATCTCCCAGCACCTTGTGCCTATGTTGTTCAAAAAGAAACCACAACATGCTGAGTCCAAATTGCTTCTATCATTTTCATTTAGGGCGAAGTAGAAAATTTTAGCTTGCTTCTCCTTGTCTAAGCCATGATGTGTACACTTCCTTAGCATTATCTGGAAGTGCTCCCAAGTTTCAGAATAAGTTTCAACGGCTCACTGGATGAAGTTGTGTATTTTCCTCACTAGATCGTTCGTCTTTTTAGACGAAAAGAACCTCTCAAAAAACACCTCAACCATGTGATCCCAAGATTCAACGTACTCATCATCTAGATTGTGTGTCCATTCCCAAGCATTGCCCGCTAAATAACTGGGAAAAAGTTTTAGGTAGAGTGTCTCTTGCGGGAACCTGTCAATATTTATCATATCGCAGTTTTCCACGAACGTGTTGATGTGGGTCACCGGATCTTCATTCTTCAGCCCATGGAATGCATTAGACTTGACCAAATTAATTAGGCATGGGTCAATTTTGTAATTAGGAATGTTGATGGCATGCTTCTTAATTGGCCCCTTAGATGTAGAAGAGGACGACGCCTTAATTTTCTCCCAAATTGTTTGTTCCTCAGCCATTGCTTCGGGTTCAGAATCTGAATTCTCGTTCTCAAGTTGATTTTGGGTGTCGTTCTCCTCGTAGTCAGATCCCAAAAATGGGACCTCCGGCGATGACTGTGCATAGTCTGTGCTATGCATACTCACCACGCACTAGTACGTGCACAGTAATAAATTTAATTAGGCACAGTTCTAGATGATTACGGATTATAAAAGATAGATGATTAATTTCCATAATTTAAAATTAAAAAAATGTGGCCTAGATTGGCCGCTTGCAGCCCTCGTAGTGTCGAAAATTGTCATTCCTCGGCAACGATGCCAAAAACTTGACATGAATTTACCGTGCGTAAAACGCAAGTGCACGTGCCAAAGTAATATAGACCTTTGTGAGGCCCGAGTCGAACTCGGGGAATGGATTTTCAGTAGACTACTACTAATTGTTCGCAATCAGCTAGACCAATTAAAATGGTTTGAGAGTTGATTAAAAAAGAAAAGAAGAATAAAAGAAAGCAAAACAATCAATTAAATGGTTGGTTTAATCAATTAAAGATGGAATCTTTAGGATTGCGGTTTCACCGCAGGTTCTCATTGTACTAATTCCTACACAATTATCCTAATTCATCTCCTATTCCAGGTAGTGGCATGTAGTCAGAATTGTTCATTGTCGCGATATAATTCATTACCTCAATCTAGGTCGGTTCCACGGTAGTACTAACCTATATCCTAGATCAGGTGCATGAAGATCATACTCTGGGTTTCCACCATTAACTGTACATCGCCTTGTTCAAAGGATTTATTAGTTAATGTGATAGCTGTCTCTTTTCAATCGTTAATTCTTCTTTTAAAGTAATTAAAGGTATTAAATTATCATTAGGGTGATCAATCATAATGATATAATTGAGAAAACGACATCATACCATGGATTTAAGAGACAAATTATGAAAAACTATGTAAAAAGTATCATACAATGATTACCCGGGCTACTCCCAATCCTAAAGATAAAGGGGATTAGCCCAGTATGTTCATCTCAATGAAAAACAACATGTAGAAAGAAGAAAACATGGAGAAAACATGGATAGATGTTGTGTAACCCCTAAACGGAGAAGATCCGAGCATTCCTTGGCATGGGGTGAACGTTCTACAGCCTTCCGGTGGTGGAAAACGTCTTCTGCGGCTCTCAGAATGATCGAGGCATAGCTCTCGGCTCCATTCTTCTCTCTCCTCCTTCTTGAGACTTGTCCGGCTGCTAATTACGTGATAGATTTGTTAGGGCAGCTGTAATTAGGTATATGCACCACTTTAGGTCGCCCAAAGATCACCACCGTATGATTAGACATGATCTTTAGCAAAACCTGATCTGACGGCGTCGATACCATCGACGTGAGTCGATGGTATCGACTTGCATGAGGCACCGGTGCTTGCACAATTCTTGGGGTTCTCTCTGATGTTGCCTCGATACCATCGATGGTGTGTCGATGGTATAGACACCTTAGGCGTCGCTTTTCTCTATAATCCAACAATGAAGTTGCCTCTTCTCAGGTGAAGTCAATAGTATCGACTCATGGGTCGATAGTATCGACCTCTGGAAATCTGGCTCGCTGACGCTCTCTCGATACCATCGGTAGTCCCATCGATGGTATCGACTTCTAGTTGCTCTTCTCCGACAATGCATTGTGACCAGGTCGATGGTATCGACCATCCGTCGATGGTATCGATGTATTCAGATATCTGAATTGCCTGAAATGAAGAGAAGAACACCAATCAAATCCAACAAATATGATCTTTTATACATAATAAGATGAAACAAGGTAAATTTGATGCAAAATGAGATTATAGACTAAAGGTAGTGAATCATGTGATATTAATCACAAATATGACCAAAAAACGCATAAAACACATGCAAACCAGTCTATAAAAGTGACTCAAGATCCCTGCATCAGTGTTGTGTGTGGTCCCCACTACCTTACCATTAGCCTATTGTATCACCTTGTTCTAGCTTGTCTTCTTCCTAATTCTTGACCTACTTCTGCCCAAGGTTATGCAGTTGAACGTGATTCCTACAACATGCTGTTTTAATGACAATGAGGGCCAACATATTGTTTACCACTGACCTCTTGCTAGCACTGGGAGGTAGCACTAAGATCTAGGGGTGAGTGAATCTAGGAGGCAAGTTGTTGATCAAGCTCGTACATTGGAGCGGCAGATTTTTTCTTTTACAGTAATGATATTTGTGATGTGTCTTCACCCATAGACTCTTATAAACTCAATAATCTATGTTACTTATTTTTTATTTGATTATTTTCTTCCTTATTCTAATGAAAGATTGTTAATAGTGTAATTGGATATTAATGAATGATATCCAACATTAATGAAGACAAAATAACATTTCTAGTTATTGCTTCTTTTTTTATCTGATTCATTTTATGGAATACGTTATAGACTTAGGATATAAAAAATCATGGGATTGTATTTTTGGAAATGGCAAGAAAGGATGAAAATTTGGCTCGCTTCCTTAGGTTTAGTTTCTACTATCATACCACTTGAGGAGCATGAACAATTTGTTAATTCTATTCCTAGTGATTTTGATACCCTGATTGCAAACTATAGTCATCCCTCTTCTCCATCTTCTCATGTCAAGATACCTAAAAATATATTATCGTTGTCATGGAGGATCTTGTCTACTCTTTATAATGAGCTTTATGACATTTACTTCAAGTTACCGTTTTCCCTTGAGCTCTGGCAAGATTTGTATGACAAGTTTAGAATACAAAATATTGGAATAAAACAATATGGTTTTGTTAAATGGTATGAATATAATATGGTGGATAATAAGTATGTTTCATCCCAAGTACTTGAGTACAAAAACCTCATCTGAAATTCAATTTCTAGTGGTTATAAGCTTGAGGATAAGTTGCAAGCAACAGTCCTAATTGTAAAAGCTCCCTCTGTCCTGGAAGGACTTTGCCAAGGCTCTTCATCATACACATGATGGTTCAACCATGTCCTCCTTAGTAAATTCCCTTCAAACTAAATTCTCTCATAGGGAAAAGGATGTTAAGGTCAATACATACATTATGTCAAAGCTAAGAAGAAACCAAAGAAGTCAATCGTAAGTCCAAGAAATCTTTCAACAAATGCAAGCAGCCTAGTCATAGTAAGAACTCCAATCCTGGGGGCCAGTGAATTTTCTATGCACATGGTAAACCTGGTCAACTTGTCAATGTTTGCAGGGACTGTAAGGGTCAAAAGAAGAAAACTAACTAGGCCCCTAAGAATCTAGAAGTGAACATGATCAATGTGGGGGCTAATGCATCTTCCTTTTAAAGGTTAGATACCACCAATTTCATTGTTCTTAGTGTTAACCTTTCTTCTAGTGATAATTGGTGGATAGACTTTGGAGTGATTTCTCACATCTACTATATCTATTCTAATTTCCCTACCTATCAGTAAGATAGTAGTCATGTGATCTTGGGGTGATTATTTATCTGTGAAGCAGATTGTAGGCTATGAATGTATGGATCTGAAGCTCACATCTAGAAAAGTCCTTAGACTACAAAATTTACATGTTCCTAGTGTTAAGTAAAACATATTTAGTGAAATCTTAATCAAGTATTCTAGTTATACTCTTTTGTTTCAAATGAACAAAGTTGTAGTTTCTAGATTTGGTTCTCACATAGATATTGGGTACACCTGTGGGGTTTAATTAAGCTCAGTATCTCTTCATGTTATGGTACTTTTCATATTAATAAAATTATTTTCGTACCCTTTTTTAATTTGGCATGCTCATTTAGGACATGTGAAAAATAACACTATGAAACATATGGTTCACGTGGACTTCATTCCCATTCCTGTCTCCAATGATGTTAGATGTCAAATATGTGTTCAGACTAAATTACTACGAAACCCTTTTTATTGATAGAAAGGAGAACATCTCAACTTGATCTTATTTGTATAGATATATGCAATCTATATAGTATTTTTTCTTCAGATGGCATGTGCTACTTTGTGACATTTATTGATGAAACTAAAATTGATAAAATGGAGGGAAAATAGAATTTCTAATTCAAAAGTAGATAATAAAATCGAGAAGAACATGAAGAGGATTAGATATAATAGAGGAAGTGAGTATACTTCTAATTAACTTAAATATTTCTATTAAGAAAATGACCTTATTCATCAAACTACTAACCTATACAATCCACCATCTACTGGTGTAGCCTAAAATAAGAATAGAACATTGACGATATGGTTAATGCCATGTTGGACAACTTAGGTCTACATCAAAGAATTTGGGGGAGTTTTTTTCACGACTAACTATGTTTTGAACTGTATCCCTTTCAAACACAAAGAGATGACATCTTATTAGCTTTGGTTTAATAGGAAACGTGCTTTCAAGTACCTTAGAAATATATTTCATGATATACATGTAGTTTCAAAGGACATTTTCTCCTATCTCAATTCATTATAACACTAGGTCTGGCATAGACAAAGTTGAACTACTAAGGGTAATCTGGAAAGAGCTCTATGAGATTTAGGTATGTAGAGGTGAGAGACTTCATTACCCATGGTGTTTTATCACTGTAATTTGTTAGGTTTGTAGAGAATATTGATGATCCTCTCGCAATAGGTCTATGTAGAAAGCTAGTACTTAGTGCATTGAGGTGGATGGGCCTTATGTTGGGTTTTTAGGAAGAAACCACAGTGGAATAAAAAATATAATTCCTTTATACCCATTCATTAGCTTTTCGGGAGGGAGCGTAGTGGATTAATAAAAAAATCTACCCTTTATACCTAACCATCAGATCCTTCCTAGCTATAAAACATCGATGAACAAAAGACATAAGAAGGTAAAATTGTGATACCTTTTCACACACTAGTTTTCCAACTACTAGATGTGTCTTCTATTAGTAAATAATAAGATCTTATGGATCTAGGTCTAGATCAGCCGCCAACAAAATTGGATGAAGAAACAATGCACATCAAGTAGCCACATGGTTATCTTCTTGTAGAGAGTTTCTCCAAGCCTTAAATGTGTGCCTCAGCCTCTACTTTGTCCACCCAAATTAGGGATAGCATGTTGTACCACCTTGGTCACCAAATCAAAGAGGAGTAGGAGTTGTCGATGTGCTTGGCATCCTAAAACTTCCTTTCTTCTCCTATCTTGGGTATCATCCTTAGGGTTTCTTTTCTCTCTCCATGAAAGATGTGACGGCCAACATGTCTCACACATCATGTCAAACCCTTTGGGACATGCCCCTTTTATACAGGAGAGTCATGGGCTTGGAAAAACGTAATTCCAATACCTTTCCTAATCACAATCCCAAAAATAGTTTAATGTCGAAAAAACTCATACAAGATTGAGATTGCTTGATCATATTTTTTGATCACCTATTCACAATCCCTGATCATCCGATCACATTAGTTGATTGGATGATCGTGATAGTTCAAAATCCAAATCCAAATTGCTTTCCAATTTTAGATGTTCCCTATTGCATTGTGATCACATGATCAAGTTTCCTAATTGGATGGTCACGTTATTCTAGTAACTTAGTTGACTAATTAACAATCAATTGATCTATTAACCCAATCATATGAACTATCAATCAAACAGTCTAGACTCCTGATCAGATGGTGAATCAGCATGTTTATGATTCAGAACCATTCTAATCATATGTTTGATTGCAAACTTCAACTCCCTTATATATCCTTATGTCTGTGACCTGGTAGGTTCCTAATTACATTGCTAGTGATGTCTAAAACAACAAAAGAAAATATCAGTGTCTAGCCACACATAATTGACAATCAATTGATAGGAATGAGTTTGACAACAACTACAGCCTATAAAAGTGATCAATGTTTCCTTGAACATATAATCCCTTTGCCACAAATATCCACATAGAAACTAAGGCATGGAATGTCATCCTCTTAACATTCAATGTTGTTTCTTGAACTAGAGCAGACTATTTGAGATAATGTGATATCAATATCATATATTGACTCACTTGATCATGGCCATGATTTAATAATCCCTCTGATCAAGTTGTACAAGATATCACTCCCAAGGAGGGACAAAATTTCATCTATATCACTCACAATTTGCCTCATGTGTCACAATGTACATAATCACCACCTTTTTGGCAACTCAGCATTCAGATCATGTTGGGCTAGTGTCAAAGTATACAGACCATCATGTGTTGTTTTAGTGATGTTAGGTCTAAGGATCACAATCATAAATGTCACAAATAGATATGACTTATACATGTCATTACATGATTTCCATGTGTCAATCTTAGTGTGGGTCCATCTAGTACAACTTTTTCTTTAACAAGTACACATGCATCTGAGGTGATAATTAATATCATGACTAAAGACACATAGTAATCACTCACAATACGTGATATTCTAGTGTATTATTGGTGTCCTATACTATCTGATAATAACTAACGAGACACATAACAAGAATGAGAACTCTGATCATACATATGGTCTTATGTTCATGTCCTCAACTCAAACCATATGTCATCAAGTTCAACATTCTTAGGTCATGATTAGCTTTATTCATATCTCAATATTGAAACAAACATAATAAGTGGAATTGCCTTCAAATAATAATCAAATCAAGTAAAAAATTTCCCTTTTACAATCAGTGTGTGATGTCTCTATGGGAATATAACCAATAGTCTCCCACTTGCATTAGAGAAAATCACTCATGAACCTAAGTCCAATCGATCTAACATGACCATCATTTTTTTCTACAAAAGTGCTTTAGTTAGAGGAGAAACAACATTGCTTTCATTTGGTGCTCTATGAAGATTTATTTCTCCTCATTGTACAATGTCATGTACGAGATGATATTGCCTAAGTATGTGGAATGTTGATTCAGTATGTGTTCCTTAACTTGTGCGATATATATGTTGTTGTCGTAGTAAAGTTGTACATTGTCTTCAATGGTTGGAACCACCTCAAGTTCATTTATTGTAAAATCCTCGGATTCTGTATTCCCAAAACCTCGTGGGCGCAAGAGGATGAAATTTGAAAACATTAGGCAATTGTAACAAGGTGCGGAAGAATAATATATATACATGAACATTCAACTATAATGCATACACCATAACATTCTCAACATTCAACATGTATATTATTACAACATGATTTATTACAAATTGCAATTACATGTTGAACGAGAACCATACAATCTAAATACTACTTACATCACGCCTTTCCTTCAATGCCAGCTTTGAACCTAAAACATATGTGAAACAACAAATCAACACACAAGGTGTTGTGTACATGGACAGAATGATACACAAATTTATTGTTTTCATAACTTTGAAAAAAAATGCAAAAAGAAAAATATCATAGAAAACAATTCTTTAACAAGCATAATACATTGATTTCAATCATTTTTTTAATTGAGTTGCATTATCAAGGTGGACTAGTACCAAAATATATATGTTGGGCACTACCTCATACCAAGTACTCCAGGAAATTCCCTATACACCATGTTCTCTAGGAGATATACTAGTCAACATTAGTCCATTCCTCGTAAGGGGATCATGAGAACATTAACAACTATAAAACATTTACTCATCATTTATGTTTTCAAGTGACAAAACACAAAGTACTACAATAATACTACATCCAATATTTGCAAATAAAAGAGCATGCATACATATCATGATTTCAACCAAGAAAATCATAGTCATCTAATTAAATAAACCCACGAATGTGAGTACAGAAATTTCTTAAATTATCTTGATCATCTAGTAATCTGGTCATCACTTTATTAATACTAATTAATAGTCATTGATAAAGGTAAATATTTGCACTATACAAGATTTTTGCTAAACTTCTAGCTAATTGCCTGAAGATGGTCCTATCAGAGATCATCTCTCCCAACCAATCAGCCTTCATCAATGACAGATCAATCTTGGACAGTGCACTCCTGGAGAGTTGATTCCTCTTTGACTTTAATGTCAAGAACAAGTCTAAGAAAGCATGTGTGAAGATTGATATCTTGAAGTCATATGACCATGTTAATGGGAAGACATCATGGGAGGTTATGGCACCTCTGGGTTTCTCTAAAATATGGATCAGCCTGGTTTAAAAATGTGTCCACTCTACATCCTTCTCCATGCTGATTAATGGGGTCCCTAAAGAACCTTTTTGTGCCTCCAACAGGATGAAATACGGGGACCCACTCTCACCTCTCATGTTCACCATTGTTGGGGAGGCACTAGCATTCTTAATTGATAAATCTGAGAATAATGGTGAATTACAATCCTTCAGAGTGTTTGGGACCCCAGTGATTTCTCACTTGATATTTGCAAACGACATCCTGTTATTAATTGTTGGCCATGATAAACATCTCAATAGAATTCGTCGATTGGTTAAGGTATTTAGGAAGCTAACTGGTCTATATCAGTGACATCAAATCATGGGTCTGTCTCTCTATATCTTGTGATTCCAGGAGAGGTAGACTCAAAGAAGTTGTTTCTATGGAGGTGGAGTATTTCTCTACTAAATACCTGGGGATTCCTATATTCGGGAGAAGAGGATTGAGTCATTCTTATTCCTCTATCTTTAATAATCTCCATGAAATGGTAGACATATGGATGGGTATTTCTATATCCATGGTAGGAAGAGGGTCCTCATAGGATCGGTTCTTACTGTCAAGATCAATTTTTGAAACAGACAAGCTGAGTTGCCATCATTTATTCTTGACTGCCTAGGTTGATTTGTGACAGATTCCTTTGGCGGGCAAGGGGCACGCCATTTCCTCAACCTATAGATAGACCTTATAATGTTGGAGGTTTGAACCTCCAGGACCCTATGATGGTCGCCCAAGTAGCCACCATCAAGAGGATCTACATCGTTCTTTTGCACCTCGTGTCTCCATGGTCCAGTTGGATGAGGAATAAGTATGGGTGCTCCCTAGAAGGGATGCTGGCTAGTTGCTTGAGAACCTAGAGGGTTATGAATTCGAGTTGGGCCTCCATCAAATAGTATTATTTTCATCAAGTTGGAGGGTGGACCAGAGCTAATGACAAAGAAAAGCCTTGGATCATGCCCGTTTATGGCCCCTAAGACCCTGGTGTCACTTGTTGTGGCACAAACACTACACACCAAGTGGAGTTTCTAATGGTTTAGAGTTGTGTTTAAGAGACTTCCGACTCTAAATAGGATGGAAGGCTGGGGGATTGTTAATGTAACCCAATGCTTCATGTGCAAAAGGGATGAGGAATTGCATGACCACCTACTATGGTATTGTCCCTACACCATGTACAACTAGTGCATAACAACACTCAAACTAGGGTTTGGCATCAACACCCCTCCCAACTTGGAGGAGAGCATCTACTGGACATTGGAAAAGACCAGTAAGAGTTAGCTATGAGAATTTGTGTAGGTTTGTGCATCACTTTGGTGATTTACCATGCTTGGAGGGAAAGGAATTGCAGGGTCAATACCAGAAAGGAAAAGGACTTTGTGGGCATTTTTAATGACATTGTAAGTAGCATTATTGATGTGTGTAAGGTCAGATCTAAGTTATGTGTAGGCCTGGACCAACAAATATTGAGACATTAGGGTATTTTGTATAGTTACCCCCATTGTATAGTTGTATACAAGGTTTTTGGCTTTGAGACCCTTATACTTTTTCACCATTTCACTAATATTTTACCTTATCCAAAAAAGGTACATATTATTCTTGATATTTTAGGCCTAAATTAGGGTCTATCTAAACCTAGGTTCAATCTAATATTAGGTTAGTCTCTAATATTTTTATATTGATATATATTTCATAATCAAGCCTTGGTTCAATTTCCATATTTTTATGATGCTTTATCTATTTTCTAGAATTAATATGAGAATAAAAGTAGTTGATTCATCATTAATGAGGAAAGACCTAATAATTTGGTGTAATAACCATATTAGAGTTCATATTTCATTAGCATGTGATATTAGGGTTCAGAAATATTTTTCTCAAATTTAATATTCATCATATACTAATTATACCATGTAAATGAACCCTAAAGTTAGAATTATCATCTAAATTAAATACCATCATCAGTTGTGCTTCAAATCCTAATTTGAGGTTTTAATAAATATATAGTAATGATTTTCTAAGCCTTGATATATTTTTTGGGGATTTATTTTCCAATGGATCTATTTTTAATTGCAATACTAAGATTTGCATATCAACTGAGATATTTACCTTGTTAGGAATTACCATAGTTATTGGATCTTCATCATAGTGACTCAGATCTACCACATATGCTCTTCAGAGGGCATGTGCTCCACTAGTGTTGGTTCAGACTGAGTTAGCTGGTTTTATTCCTAAGTTGCTCGGTTCACTCTAGGTTCACACATGGGCCACCTGGTCTATGATTGTCTTGAGAGTGAAGACCTATGTGGGCTCTGATCTCCAAACCACGATATAAACACGATTTAAACTTAGCGGAAGCAATCGATTAACAGCGGAAGACAAAATCACGGGAAATTAAAACTTTTTGAGATAAGAGCTTGAAACCATAAAACTTCTTCCATAGAAAAAGGATTAAACTGTTTACATCTCTGATAATTACTTCTTGAGTAATTATATACAACATGATACAAAATTCTCAAGAGTCAAAACCAAAATCTCAGACACTAACTCCTAGGACCTGAGAATACAGATACGGCATAGGACTATCTAACAACATGACTCAGCAGTCAGTATCTCCACCTGAGATTCACTGCTGCTCTTGGTGATGCTGCTGCTGGTTTTGGTCACCTGTAGGTTGGTTTCTCCGTCTTCGACGACCTCCTAAAAAGTTGAAGTCTACGGGGTGAGACAATGTACAAATTGTCCCAGCGAGAGTTATAACTCTCAACTAGAAGCTTTATATAGAAAATCAAAGAACAATATAAGCAATTTAAAGTAATCAACAGCAGAGAGGTACTAGGCAGAATATCAACATATAGATCATGTGAAGAACATATCTACTATGAAGTGTAACACCATTCAAGTATCTCATAATTTAACTAAGCAATTGTACTACGCGGCTGATTATGTTTTACAAACATCATTATGCCCTGTGGAGATGAGGTATACCGCTCATACTCCAACCGATCACTTGTGAAGTCACATCGGTATCATACCTAGGTCATCAAAAGAGTCGGATTCTTATGACCTCATCTTCCTCAGTCAGAGTGAGGATAACTTGTAGGACATCCTGTGTCTCTGCTACTATAGCTTACTAGGGTAATCTGGTACTTCGCTATTTTTAGAGTTACAGTGGCATTCTGTACTCTCTTCATCATCGAGAGATTTCTTGTTTATCTCTGATCGATGCGGTATTTGTGTTTCCTCGAGTGTTACAGCATGTAGTGAAGGGTTGATGGATTAAGATACATCTACATCAATTCCTACACTAGGATGTAAGGATTTACACATCCATATTCCCCCACATACTCAAAAGTATGTGATCCAGGAGTTCCCTTGGGAAAACCTGTTTCACCATCATATTGCTTTCTGACAATGATGGATCTATGATCAGGGCTTTACATGGTATGATTATACTTGATTAGTTAGGTACATTTCAGTATTCTTTTAACATCATACATGTTCTCAAACATTAATCATTAGCATAGCAGCTATGAAAATAGAATACTAAATGTAACATGTCTAATCTTCCATCAAATAACATTTCTCAGTCATCTCATCACAAGTCATCTGTTAAGCATGACCTTGATGATACTCATGGCTCTCGCAGCCCATCAATCTCATAAGATGCCACTAACAAGGCATCAGGATATTCACTATTCATAAAGCTAAAGCATGCTTTCAATGAATATAGTATCATAATCCATACTTGGATATGATCATCATCTCATGACAACCTGCATGGTTAATTCAACTGATAATAGTAAACAATTCATTTCTAGAAGTTATACTTTCAAACTCTTAGAAGAGTCAAGTTCCCCAATTTTCATCAATTAGGGTTTACTATTCACCTTACATGTCATCACCCTAGAATTAGGGTTTACTATTCACCTCATGGTGAATTGAACTCATAACATCATCATGTATGAGAAACATCATCATTTAAGCCCTCAGATAAGATTAAGATTCATCAATTATCATAATTAGGGTTTCCATGATCTCACCTAGGTGGATCATACCCTAATCATGCACATTCATGTGTATTGAAGGTACTTTACTTGAGTTTCTACCACAAAAGGGTGCTCTCTCTCCTATGATACTTTCTCTCTCCTCTTACTAGTAGATGGTGATTACACCACTCTAGATTAGGTTGGGTCAAGTCCTCTTTGACTATCATAAGCCAAATCATCACTATCAGGTGATTAGGGTTTGATTAAAACAAGGTATCCTTCAATTGAACCCCTCAAGGGTATTTTAGTAAACTACCCCATTGATCACCATCATAGGTTAATTCATTAATCACTTAGTCCCTTAATGTCATAAGTTACCATTAGGGTTTAGATTAGATCACCGTTGAACCAAAAACACCTTCAAGTGATTAAGCATAAACAACATTGAAAACCTCCAAACGGTTTCAACCTTCAACCTCCAAACGGTTTGAAACCGTTTGGATGTGTTGACCATTTGCTATGTTTGACTCCAAGACCGTATGACCTCAAGGTCGTTTGCCCTCAAACCGTTTGGGTGTGTTGACCATTTGGAAAGGTTGACTTCCAAACCGTTTGGTGCTTATGTGGTTTGAAACTGTTTGATCAAAACGACTTGAGATCGATTGGTCCAAACGACCTTGAGATCGTTTGAGCCCAAATGGTCTTGAGACCGTTTGGCCCCAAACGGTCTTGAGACCGTTTGTCCTCAAACAGTCTTGAGACCGTTTGGATCCAAATGGTCTTGAGACCGTTTGGATCCAAACGGTCTTGAGACCATTTGGTCCAAATGGGCTCAAACCGTTTGGACCTCCAACATGGTTCAAAAGTCCCAATCGATTATGGATATCTCTATTGAAGCCTTCAATTGGCCAAAACCATGTTAACCACTTACAAATTGAGTCAATTAGGATGAGCCTCAATCAATTGGACACCAAATTGACCCTCAATTGGAAGCCAATTATGGTCAAGTCCATCTCAATTAGGGTTTCAATCGGATAATCATCAATGTTCAACAAGGTGAATCAAATCAAGGTTGAACCTATCAATTGACCTCCAATTGGGCTCAAACTTGGCCCAAACGGTATTGAGGTCGTTTGGATTACCTCCAAACGGTCTTGAGACCGTTTGCCCAAATTTTGACCAAAAACCAAGTCGGTTAGATAAGGGTTGAACCCTAATTAGGTCTAAAATCAGCAATTTTATCAATTCTTTAACTTATTGCAATTGGACCCTCAAACCATCAAATTAGCTCAACCCTAGACCTCCAAACGGTCTTGGGTTGTCACCAAATGGTCTTGAGACTGTTTGGGTCCTTCAACCCAAAACTCAACAAGATCTATACTTGAAAACAGCAATTTCAACCCGATTAGGGTTAGGATATTAAAGTGCCTTCAACTCTCAATTGGTTAAGAATTAGATTATGAATTTTTCTAGGAATGAAATTCAATATGTTACCAACAGACCCTCAAACGGTCATCCCTTTGTCAACCCTATCAAATGGTCTTGAGACCATTTTGATCCAAACGGTCTTGCAAGATCGTTTGAGATCAAACGGTTTGAGACCGTTTGACCTTAAACGGTTTGCAACCGTTTGGACCAAAAGGGTCCAAGGTCGGTTGATAAATCTACCTAGGGATTCACGCCCATCATCTTCAACCTCTGTTCAGGTCGGTTACTCCACCGTTTTTCTTGTAAAAGTGCAAGGAAGAAGGGAGGTAGAAGAAGAAGGACTAAAGCTTATTTTGCAAGAAATAAAGATATGCATAAAAAGCAAAGAGTTTAGAGTTATAAAACCTGCCTCAAACGTTGTTCCTAGAGCTCCAAGCTTCCAAGCCTCAAGCCTCTAATGGTGTCTTGAGCTCCACAACTCGGCCAGAGGTGATTTTCCAAGGAAAAGATGGGGATGGTCGGCTAGAACAAAGAACCTAAGTTAGTTAACCATAGAACCAACCTTTTAAGAAGCATTTCACCATGAATTCGAGCTTGAAGATGGTTTCCCCCTCACCTTAGCACTAGTTGGTCATTCTCCTGAGCTCTAGAGCTTTGCCTTAGTCGTTTGAGAAAGATGAGAAATGAAGAGAACAAGTGATACGTTCACTTGGTTTGCAAGGGTGAGGGCTTATATACTTTAGGCTATTTTACACCATAAGGACCTCTAGAACTTGAAATTCTCATCCAAGTCCCTCCTTGTTCAAGGTCACGTCCAAGCCCTTCTAAACTTATGTAAAGCTCATCAAAACTCAAGATCTAAGGGTAAGGAAAGCCAATCTACAACTAAGGTACATATATGAAAGGTCTTTATCCTCATACTTGGTGGATTTTATGCACAAAGATCATTTTTCTTATCTGATTACTCATTCATGTGTACCTTTCATCATTTCTACACTAAATGATGTCAAGAGTCATAAAAGATGTTCTAGATGGTGTATTTTATAAATTGCACCCCATAATTTGGGTAAATTGCACTTTACTCCAAATTAGGGTTTTTAAGCACAAGGATCATTCCACAAGCTGCATCTCGATGCCCAGGCTTGGGAAATCCAACATACCTCATCATATTCACTTATATGATGTCTCATTATCAGAGGAACATCTTAACCTGTGAAATTTGCAAGTTAAACCCCTTAACTGGGTAATTTGCACATAGGTCCCTGCATTACAAAACAATACTACAACTTTGTTTATAAGGAGCAAAATTGAAATTATATGTTCCTGAGGAACTTAATTACATGCCAGGGAGTATTCACAAGTATATAATTACATGTTTAGTCAAAACTTCTAGGGTTAGGTTATAACCCAGGTCAGGGATGTTACAACCTAGTTCGATCAAGGCCACACCCTAACTTCTCCTTTCCATTTGTCACTCCACAACACAATAAATAATGCCACTGCATGGAAATCTCAAACGATCTTGTGAGTGAGAACCAGACTCTAGACTGGGGCGATAGTTTCTATATCTCCTTTGTGGTGGTGGGAGAAAGATAGATGGAAGCCTTTAAAGCCTGTTGTGAGACCCGCTGCTCTTGATCCTCAAGGAGTCACTGACGTACAGGAAGACATGGGGGGTTCATATTGGATCTTATCCCTCCTTGATCCCTCCTCCGTGTCTAACATTGTAAGTACCTTCAAGGAATTTCTTCAAGGTAGCAGAAATTCCTAGCATGCAGTATCTAGGCTGCTATGGATACTCTGAGATCCCTACATCCTGGTCAATTGAAACCAGATTATGGACCTTCCATTGCTAATTCTAGGTCTAATTAGGTTGTAGGGAGAATTATCTTGATTAGGCGTTGGTTTTCTTGGCTAGAGATTGCTCAGTTGGCGACCCTACCCACCTCCTTATCCCTCAGTAACTAACTATAAGGAGACATGGAGAGAGTTGAGAAAGGGAGAAGTTTACCTCCCTTGGCACTCCACTCCACACCACATATGAGGGTTTGTTGAAATATATCCTACCCTCGTGGATCATTAGGCTCACATATACAGGGCCAAAATTACCCCTAGAGTCGTGCAGAGAAGGATGTTGCACTTTGAATAGTTCCACATCCACATGATCTAAAAGTAGTAAACAGAGTCTCCACCACAAGATCATGGGAAATGCCCATATCGACCCACACCACACTAAATACAGTGTGCTCACTATCCCTCTTGGCCACTTGACACACATATATCACACATCTAGGTCCAAATAATCATACATACAAAGTTCATTCCATTGTTTAAATGAAATGAACACATCCTATAACACTTGTTTTGTCTTGTAGGAACCTCAAAAGGATATGGAATTATATGAATATATTCATAACATCCTAAAGTAGCTTCTATCAAAGTTTGAGACACAAACTCCATTATTTAGTCATGCAAATATTCTCTTCAAGAAACATTATAAATAGATGTATACACCTTGACCTCATTTGAATAAATCATCTTGACTCGACATGTACCAAGGTACTTGTTATGATCCTAACATACCTAAGGGTTCATCAATTGGACACTTGAGTTTGTTGTGACTACTACATGGACCTCTTAGACCCACAAGTACCCAACTTGAATAAAAAATAAGTTATTCATTATAATTGAGCTAAATTAGGTAAACAATCATCAATTACACCTCTAGTTACATTTTTTGGGTGAAGAAGGCCCATAATTGAATAAAATTAACATTAATTAGGGATTGGTCATCTAATGAACAGTCATGGATCCCAAGTTCTATGTTTTCTATCAAAACCATAAAATTAGGGTCCTCACACTGATCAATTGTTTAATCCATACTGCTTCCTTTATTGCATTTGAGGTACAATGTACTTGGCCTATGTTGTAGAATCATCCAAAGTATATTGCTTAGAACATTTCTAGCTTATATCTCTATCATTTAATAAAAACACATATCTAGATTATGCTCAATAATTATACATTTTGGTTTGGAATCTTGTGTTAGTATAAGCTTTTACAACTAACTCTTCCTCACTGCCATAAATAAGAAATAAATCCTTAGTTGTTCTCAAGTACTTAAGGGTGTTCCTTAGAACTATACAGTGACCATCACCTATATCCAATCGGTACATTCTCATCATTATCAAAGCACACAAGATATTTAGGTGCATATATATCATTACATTCATGATAGATCCAATTGTTAAGGCATATGGAATATTACTCATGCATGCATGTTCTTACATAGAGTTGAAACATTGAGTTATAGAGAGACTTATTCTATGAGACATGGGTAAGTTCCTTCTCTTATAATTATGCATTATAAACCTCTTTAGAACTTTGTAAATTTAAGTACTTTGACTTAGGCCAAGAAGACATGTATATTTATATATATATCTTAATTCTTGTAATATAGGATACCTCTCATAATTCCTTCATGAAGAAGATATTCCTAGAAATTTTTTAACCAATTGTAGAGTAGGTATATCATTTTCCATGAATAGTATGTCATCTACATACAAAATAAGAAATACAATCAAGCTCCCAATAATCTTCTTGTAAACATAGGGTTTATCTTCATTTTGGATAAAGACAAACTATTTGACTGTCTCATCAAAATGAATATTTCAACTGTGAGATACTTGCTTCAATCCATAGATTAACCTTATAGCTTATAGACTTTATTCCCTTCATTTGGAGCAATAAAGCTTTCAAGTTGTGTCATGTACACATCCTCTAGATGATTCATGTTAAGGAAAGCAATCTTAACGTCCATTTTCCAAATCTCATATTCATGATAAGATGCAATGGCAATCATGGTCTTTATGGATTTAACAATGCCAACTGGTGAAAAAATGACATCATGGTCAACACATTGAACTTGTTTGAAACTTTTTTACAACCAATATACCTTTGTAGGTTTGTATATTACCATACATGTCTACCTTATTCTTGAAGACCCATTTGCACCCTATGGATTTTATTCCTTCATGTGGATCCACACGGTCCATACCTTATTAGTATACATGAAGTCTATCTTAGATCTCATGGCCTCAATCAATTTCTTAAAATTTGGTCCCTCAACTGGCCTCGTTGTAGGTTTCTAGCTTATCATCATGATCCCATGGCCTCAATCCATTTCTCATAATCTGGTCCCTCAACTGGCCTCATTGTAGGTTGTTGGCTTATCATCATCAATGACCAACACACCATCTTCTTGAGTCATGAGAAAACCATGTCTTTATAGCTCAAGGTGTGTCCTACTAGACCTTTGAGGTTCTTATGCAATGATAGGGACTTGAGGTCTAACAACATTTGTGGTTCCTCTTGTTCCTTATATACCTCTATAGGTTCAATGTTTTATGGGTTGGTCTTGAATTTCTTTAAGTTATACTTTACTCCAATAAATTTCTACAGAAACAAATTTTAGTTCTAGGTATACAACAGTTCTGGCAACAAACACTTTTTGTGAGATAGAATATAGAAGTAGTAATAGTTAGTTTCCTTAGGGTATGCAACAAAGATACATTAATTTGATTTGTTTCTAAGATTTTCAAAGAGTTGCTTCTTGATATAAGCATCACATCCCCAAACTTTTATAAAAAAGATATATTGAGGTGTGTCCCATTCCATATTGCATATGATGTCTTTTCAATGGATTTGTAACGAACTTGGTAAAGTATAAATGTGGCGATTTTAGGAGGATGTACCCAAAAGGAAATTGGAAGATCAGCAAAACTCATCGATGATTGTAACATGTCCGAGAAGATGTGATTCCTTGTTTCTGATATACCATTTTTTGGGGAGTTCTAGGTGGAGTCTATTGATATACAATACCACATCCCTTAAAAGCTTCTCAAACTCTTGGCTTAAGTGTGCACCACCTCGATATAATCAAAGTGCTTTAATTATTTTTCCAAGTTGATTTTGTACTTCAATTAGGAATTCCTTAAACTTTTTAAAGGATTTTGATGTGTGTTTCATAAGATTAACATATCAAAATATATTGAAATCTTTAGTGAAAGTGATAGAGTATTGATATCACCTCTAGCACTTGTGCTGAAAGGTCCATAGACATTAGTATGTATGAGTACTAATAGATCACTTTCTCTCCCATTGTTCCTAGTGAAAGGTGCTTTTGTCATATTGCAAAATAAACAAGATTCACATGTCTCTATTGACTCAAAATCAAAAGAATCTAGATAACCATATTTATGGAGTCTAGAAATGTGCTTTTAATTTATGTGCCCTAGACGATGGTGCCAAAGGTATGTTTTTTTCTGTCATTGAGTTTTAACTTCTTGATATTTATGTTATATATGAATGTCTCAAGGTCTAATAGATAATGACCATAATATATAGGGGAACTTCCATAAAATATCTCATCTTTACAAATGAAAATACAACCATTCTTTATTAGCAACTCAAAATCATTCTTGTCCAAACAAGATACATAAATAATGTTTCTATTTATGGAAGGTACATAATATCAATGATCTAACTCTATAACAAGCCCACTAGGATGGGATAAATAATAGTTTCCTACTAAAATGACAGCAACTCTTGATCCATCTGCAGTGCATAGTTCCACCTCTCATTTGTTTAGAGGTCTACTTCTTTTCAGATCTTGCATATTTGAACATATGTGATATCCACATCTAGCATCCAATACCCATGATGAAGAAGTAGATAAGTTTATTTCGTAACATATATACCTAAAGTGGAGATCTCTATCCCTTGCTTCTTGTTCTTTAGTTCCTCAAGGTAGAAAGGGAAATTTCTCTTCCAATGTCCAACTAGGTGAAAATGTAGACCATTACCTCCCTTAACCACTCCTCCTTTTTCTTTAAGTACAAAATACTTTTGGCTAGTGTGAAAGCATTTCTAATATTTGTCTTTTCCCTTGTATATTTCTTTTCCTTTGTTGACTATCAACATGAATTTGGGCTTGTCTTTCATTTTCGCCTTAGTATTTATCAACATCCCAAGTAGCTCAATCAATGGCTTATCAAAAAATTTCATGTTGTAATTTATGACAAATTGATTGTATGAATCTGATAGCGATTAGAAGATTACATATCTAGTCAACTCTTGACCTGAAGGAAATGTCAATCTTGCAAGACATTCCACATATCCAATTAACTTGAGTACATGCAGTCCAACTAGATTAGCTTCTATCATTTTACACTTAAATAGGGCCTTGGAGTATCATACTTATCTTGCCTTGCTTGTTCTTGATACATGTTCCTAAGATGTGGTGTCATCTCAATATCATCCATATTCTCATGCTACTTCTGAATCTTATGATTAATGGATCAAATCATCAGGCTTTTGATGTCCATGACATCATTAGAATGCTTCTTGTAAGCATTCCTTTCTCTAGGCACATCCAGAGTTGGCACATTAGGTATCGGTGTGTCGAGGACGTACAACTTATGCTCATGTATGAGAACAATTCTCAACATATTCAACTGGTCATTAAATTATTCCCATTTAGTTTCTTTTTCTCAAGGATGAATCAAAGAAAATGGATTATGGGTTTTGTTTGACATTGATGTACATAGAAGATATATTGCATGGTCAAAAAATTGATTTGAAAATTAAAGATCTGATTTAACATAATTAATTTGAACTTTAATTAATTATGCTCCCATTATTTTATTCTAATTAATAGCCCTTGCTATTAATTTGCAAGATTACAATGAGAAATATTCTAATGAGGCAAGATTCAAAATACTAAGGCATTGTTCAATCAATGCTACCACCCATAGCTTTTATTAAGGTAGGTAACAACTACCAATTGCATCATATAAAATTCTTAGAAAGATGGTTGCAAAACTCCCTATCAATAATTCATCATATAAATCATATGCAATTTTTATACCTATAAGTGCTCAATCCTATTAAGATCACCTAGTCAAGTCTAACCCAAGCCCAATACAATAATATATACATGCCTCTTGGTAGGCCCACATATTTATTAGCACACTTCTCTGAGGTAAACGGTTCACCATGCTTGGTGTGCCCACACTTAGTCAAATAAGGTTTACATGTGTATCACACTTGTAAGACATCTTAAATATTGATATTATATATATATATATATATATATATATGTATATATCCAATCACCAGTACATATATACTATTATATGTATCATATACTATAACAATCACATCATGCGATGAAATAGGATATGGAAGCTAGTACAATAACTTTAGTCAACAAGTGTTGTAGAAAAACAACTAAGATATCACATCTAAACATAATCCTAGTTCAATCCTTTTTCGGATTCTGGTCACCCGATCAGGCAATTGATTGGCCGATCAGAAGTCCCTAGTTTGGGTAGATCTTATGTTGTTGATGATATATCATATCGTCTTGATCACAAACCCTCCAAGGAACATCCCTTTTGTTGTGGTCTTATGATCATCTCCTCCTCTCCATTATGGTCATATTGGTGATGAAATAACACCATCTAATTCTAATTGCATGATTGTTAGCAATGTGTGCAATTTTTCGTATTTAAAATTGTCGTGTCTTTAATAACACATCCATGTCTTCCTCAATTTATTTAAATCCACTCTACCAATCATACAAACTCTTTGGGGATCCAACTAAGGTCATATTTTGGTTGGATTGACACTATTTCTTCATGAAAATCATGTACTTGTGATCGCAAACACAAGGCAAGTAAAATAACTTAAAAGGTGGTAAATCAAGTATGTTTAGAGGCCAAATGTAGAGTAGAATGAACTAAATTTGTATGAAAAAATGGAAAAATATATATATATATAATGCCCACATCAAATACCCCTAGGCTTGAACTATTGCTTTTCCTCAAGCAAAAAGAGCATAGAACACAAATGAAGGAATTTCCAAGTTCATGCATAGATCAAATCAAATGAAAGATGTATGTGAAACCAAACCAAACCAACCATGATCCACAGATTTATACTCATAGCCATGAATTCAACTTTAACACCCAAGAAAGAAAATTTTAGATCAATAGGGGTGGTAACATTTTAAATGAATCAATCGACTAAACAACACTAAGTAAAATTTGGATGACCAAGCCAAACAACTAGTTTATGTGCAACCAAATCTCTCAATTATTAAGGATTTAGATTATGGAATCTTGGTTAATAATAACAATTTTAGTTGTGCTCTCCTTGTTTCCCAAAAGGATATGACAATGGATTACGATTACTGGCACTCAACAACTAATGTAGGCTTATGCACATGTGGAGTATCGATTGGGGTATTTTACGCTCTTTTAAGACATACCTCCTAACCGTCATGGCTAGATCAGAGTTACACTAGGGTAGTATGATATGTGGGTAGTTTAACCATCTTTAACGGGGTATGAAAGTGAAATAAGCCAAAATTTATGGGGGGAATTGGATAGGGTTCCGATTTAGAATCAAGTGTCTTAACTAAGCTTTTCCCAAAATAGAGGAGAGTTGACTAAATTGCAACATTAACCTAATTTCATTCATTTAACATGAAAACATTTCATTGAGAGAGTGGTTTAAATGCACTAAGAGCTTGGCAAGGGCATCTTGTGTTCTAAATGATGTTGTAAAGTTGATTTATTCACAAAAATTGAAACCATTACATGTGTTAAGAAATCAAGGATGTGAAAGATACATGTTCGGACTAAAATTATAAACCCAAATTCAGACACATGTTGGTGTCTGTGAAGTTTTATTTTGATTAATGTTGCCTTTTTAAAATTTATATAAATGATATTTCTCAACAATGAGAGGAAAATTAGTTTAACACATAAAAGATTCAATCCACTTACATAAGATAAGCCCCATATCATACTAGATTTGCCACAAGAAGAATAGAAACTAAAATAAGAACTAAGAAAATGATGATAAAAAGGAAATAAAAATACACTACCTTCCGGTTGCTCCCTCCTAATCTTAAAATCTATAATGTCTTCACTGCAAAAATCAACTTAAGAGATAAGCAACCAGATACATGTCATGATGAACATCATCAATGAGATGGGACAGTGCCCGCATCGCCAGATGGAAAGTGTTGGCACAGAAGATCCGCATCATCTAGAATTTTTATAGGTGTCGGCTCCGGCTGAGGTGGAGGTGGTGGTGTGGGTTGTGGAGGTTGAGGCATGGCGTAGTGAATCTGGCTTGATCTCCTTGCATGGTTGGCGGTGGAGGAGGAGAAGCGGCTTGAGCATGACATGGTTGTTGGAGATTATGGCTAAAAATCCTATTTCTGAATTTGGAAGACGATGTGTTCTTTGAGGTACACGGTGTGTCACAATGCAATTTTCAACTGCCTCCTTTTATTTCTTATTTGCTTGATGAGGACATGTCATCTTTGAATAAAGACACTACATTTTTGTTTTCAGTAAGAGTCCTTCTTATGAAACGCATAGTGTATGCAAATTTAAACACGACGTGTGACTTTCCAGCAAACCTTTTGATGTTCCCAAGATGACAACAAAATGTCGTGTTTGAATTAAGACACGGCGTGTAAGTTTCCAGCAACTCAATTCTAGGACTGCACATGTCGTGTCTTTAAAGGGACACGCCATGTATTCTGGCAATTTTCTTGAATCGCTATCTTGTGAGTGGAGACATGTCGTGTTCTGTGTTACGCATGTCGTATCGTGTTGAATATTTGTAGAAGTAGATTTTCTTTTTCTCAACACCTGCAATGACGATGATATATTCTCATAAGGGTCTAAGTTGTTACATTTATCCATGGAAATTTTGTTTTAGGAAGGAAAAGTTATTGAGAAAATGCAAGTAAAGAAATTTATGCTAAATGTGGGGTCAATTCCCACAAGATCCTCCATTTTAAGTCTGAAGTGAGACTCTTCATTTCTTCTTCTTCTTCTTCAGTGTGCTCCATCAAGAGGGAGGTCTAGTGCTTTGATTTGAGGCTGGAAATTGTTGCGTTAAGGATCTATGCCTCTTTGTCAATTTGTTTCTTATTTGGACTAGAGATGTACGCATATGATTTGCAATAGGAATAGAAATCTGGACATTGTTTTCCATCCCTTTGTACTTTCCTTCATGACAATAAGAATCCAATTCAGAGAGAATTTCCTCATTGTTGGACATTATATCAAGGACGTGTTGCAAGGGGGATTTTGGTTTATTTGAAAAATAATCAAGTGGAGATAGTATTGCATATTTCTGCCTTCGAACTCCAGATTCTGAATGTTCATTGATGACAAAAGCTTCATATGATGTCTCCTTTGATGGGAAAATATGTTCTCTAGTAACAGTAGGACTCCCAAATGGTATTGTATATGTTATTGTGGAATCCATATCTGGTTGAGTAAGAAGGAACTTGAAGCTGTTGTTTGGTGGGAGAGTACTTGTTGAGCAATTTGATTTTCCAATATTTGTGCATGAGTGGCGATTTCATCTACCTTAGAAGAGAGGTGATGAATGGCATCCTTCATAAACGGTATATGAGGATTGAACTCATCATTTTGCTTCATTTGAGTTGAAACAAAATTTTCCATGAGAGATTCCAAGACCGTGGTTGTTGTTGTATAATGTGTTTTTGTTGAGGACTTTGGGCATTGTTGTTTCATGCAACATCACTTTCCTCTATGGTCACCTCCAACAGAATGAAAGAATAATAGCTTGAGGAAGTTTCCTACTCAAGAGATCCACTGGCTTTAAGATGTGAGTTGGTTGGAAAAACAAATGGAGTGTTTATGTCTTCAGGCTTTTGGCTCAAAATGTTCCACTTATTTGCAACAAAATCTAGTGTACCAACCGAGTGTAAGCCAATTTACTTCCCAGAAGAAATAATATAAAAATAAGTTTTATTGCTCATTTCAATGCTCCATTGGAAATGATTTATTGCCACATATTCTATTATAGCATAAGCTTCCTTGTAGGATCCTTTCATCAAAGCTCCATTCGCGGAAACATCTATGCACATCCTTGTGTAGTAAAATAAATGATTATAAAAGATTGGAAGAAGAAGACAATTGTTGAGGCCATGGTGAGGACAAAGGCATTGGAGGGTTTTTTAATATCTCTCATGCATCATAGAGATCTCCCCATATAATTGAGAATAATTGATGATTTGACTCCTCAACTGTGTCGTTTTGCTTGGTGGAAAGTACTTGTCAAAAAAGACCTTTAGAAGTTCCTCCCATTTGTTAATAAAATTCTTTGGCAAGGAAGAGAGCCACACCTTGTTTGTCTTTCAAGGTGAACAGGAAAAGAATATGGTGGATCCCAACAGTAGGAACGTCATTAATCTTGGAGGTTCTCTAATGACAAAGAAACTTGGCTACATGTAAATTGGGATATTCCATAGAAGTCCCACTAAATATATCCTATTGTAGCAGCTGTATAAGGGTTGGGCTAATAGAGAAATCGTATGCCTTGGTTTGAGGGATATTAATAGCCTCGTTGATGTTGATAATCAAAGGAAAAATGAAATCCACAAGGGGGCAGTCATCTTCCATAATTGATTTATCTTGTTGACCAGAGATCATGCAAAAGTGGTGACGGATAATGTGATGAATGTCGTGGTTCTTCCTATTCTAATTGAGGTTCACTCTCCTAGTTTTATGAAGACCTCTAACAATCCTACAAGTTAAAAGGAAAGTGAAGTAAAAACGAAAATGGAATATACAACAAAATATGACAATTATAATGATGAGAATGAAAGTGATGGTGGAATGATGAAATGGTGGTGAGTGATCTAGTCTCACTTACTAGTTAACACCTCTTACTCTAACAGAAAAATATCAATGCTCCCCACCAATGGCACTAAAAACTTATTAGCAATGTGCACAAGTTTTAATATGTGTAAGCTAGAACACTACCCCACAAATATACATGTGTGTGTATTATTATCAAGGTTGTCCAAGGAGAAAGGTAGTGTTAGGCATAAGTGTGTTATAGTTCAACAACCTAGATCGATTTGCAAAAGTTGGATTTGGTTATGATCTACTTACTAGCAATCAAAAGAGGAAAGGAACTAAATTAATAGGATTTAGATCAGATTTAGGATATCTTGGACATAAGATTTCACTTTCATACCATTACATCATATGCAACTACAAAGTTAACATTTCAATTAACTTGCAAAGGAGGTTGTTGTTATCATACACCTCCATGTGATATGAGACGGTTCTCATTTTTTAACATAACACTCCCATGTCTAACAAAATTCGAACTGCAACCTTAGATCCTCAATGTATCCAAGCCACTCCCATGGTCATGGAGTCATTTCCAAGAAAACTACTCCCTACTTCTCTATAAACCTTCCCAGATCATACAAAGAATTATATAATATGTAGGCTTGGTGGCCAAGAAAACATATGAGCAATTATCATCGTAGAAACTCTTGAAGCAAATTAACTAACATTAGTTAAGATATCTGAATTAACATGAGTAATAGCATGGTAGATACTCTCTCATGCCCAAGAAAAAGGGGTTCTACTTGTACATGATGAAGAAACACAAGTGCAGGGTACAAATTTCATAGTTTATTAAAGAGAAGAAAGAGCAAAGGGAAACAAAGAGTGAAGTCAAATGAAGTAAAACTCCAGATGGAGGATGGAATTCCACCCTTGTATCTGCTCCTACACAGACTAGCTTCCCTCCCAAGAAGCTTGAACGAGTAGAGAAGCTTTGTTGCACCTTTTGGGGAAGAAATGGTGAAGAATGGAGGTTCTTTCCCAAGAAACCTCTTCTTCCTCCCCAAAATTACCCTCCTCTTACTCTAAAACTCTCTCTCTCATCGTAGAATGTTTTAGATGATGAGAGATAACCATCCCATATGGTTGTTCTCATCTTTGAAACGAGGGGCAGTTCTTTTCAAATTCTGTAGAAACTAAAAAATACATGTCGGGTCGTAGGTGCAACTGTCAGGTGAAACTGCTCTCCGAGAAGAGTGCACAGTGTGTAGAGGCTACATGAAGTTGACATAGGTAGATAACACACATCGTGTGCAAATAAACACACGTTGTGTGAGTTGGCAGAACTATGAAGTGAGCATTTTGAACGCACATGTTTTAGTAGCAACATGTTGTGTCTTTTTTTCTGTAGTTGGGGATACAAGTCTATCTAATCTTAAATGTCGTGTCTTTAATAGAACATGTTGTGTCTATTGGTGTGTATTCCCAGAGATCCAATCATGTGATGATTGTAATGGAATAACTTGTAATTGATTTGTTTAATAACTAAAGGCAAGCTTCCAATTTATTCTATTTAATTCAGTTATGAGATAATGATGCCACATTATAAATATCTATAGAGTGTCTTCAAGTACGTTACCTAAGGAAATGAGATCATATGGATGTTAAGAGTGTGTTTATATATATATATATATATATGTGTGTGTGTGTGTGTGTGTGTGTGTGTGTGTGTGTGTTCTCATTACATCCCTGATCAGTTG
Organism: Alisma plantago-aquatica; assembly: GCA_963693085.1. NCBI lineage: Eukaryota > Viridiplantae > Streptophyta > Magnoliopsida > Alismatales > Alismataceae > Alisma > Alisma plantago-aquatica. Next base: position 551,164,973 of record OY856415.1, on the reverse strand, counting down.
TTATTGTGGAAAGTTGATAAACAACAATGACACACAAGATCAGAGTGTGAGCTGGTTGATGATAAAATTTCATTATTCATGATACGGCTATATCAAGCCAAGCACATAGATACATGTTAGAGAACAGCGTACCGGACAGACCCACCATGAGACTGACACATGGAAACCATTACCATTTGGTCATACTCAACTCTCATAGTGATGGTGGTGTTTGTGGTTCTTAGACCTAAAATCACTACACTCATCACATGTCGTTCGGTATTCTTTGACATCATCAAACGCAATCTTGTAACATGGATTGTTATAAAGGTGATGATTGGGTGACTGTGATACATGGGGACTGACTGTGAGTGATAGAGATGGGATTTGTCCCTCCTATGGGAGTATGATATCCTAGGCATCTTGATTAGCAAGACTGAGAAATGCATGGCCATGCACATGTGAGTCAATATGTGATATTGAGCTTACATATATCTCAGACAGTTTGCTCTAGTTCAAGAAACAAGATTGGATGTTGAAGAGGGTGACTACTCCATGCCTCGAGCTCAGTATGGATATTAGAGACAAATACATTATACAAACATTGTGACACCAAGCACATATTGTAGGTTGAAGTTGTTCCCCAACTTTCCATTTACTTAGCTAGCATTGATGTGCGACTAGGCACTGCTCATTACCTATGATATCATAAGTTGTTACGAACATTTACTGCCAACGTAAGATGGGACCTATAGGGTCACACACATAGGTCTTGACCTAGAAGAGGAGTTTAATCTTAAATGATGATTGAATTGATTACTAAAGTGTTTAGGTATTCAATTCACACAATAGTTCAGCTAACTGTAGTGATAAATGAGTGGCTCACTGAGTGAGATGACTCTTTGGAGTGTCGGACAATCGGCTCAAATGTTGAGATAGTCGTTTGGATTGTTAGGATGGTCAGAAATTGAATTGGCCAAGTTCTGCACAAATTGAGATGTGAACTGACTGGTTCATTCTGTTGAACTAATAGGCTCGGCTTGGGTCACCAGACAATCATCTGGGTGAGCGAGATGACCATCTTGCATGTGCGAGATCACTTCGTTTGTGGGAAATTCGATTACATCAAGGAATTAGTGCTAACGTCATTAATTGGATTCGAATTGACAATTTTGTATGTGATTAAAAAATTACAAAATAATCGTCTTATAGTGTGAGATGACCGTCTCATGTGCCATATGATCATTTGGGTTCTCATATGACTATTTTGATGATCACAAGTTGTGAAAATTCAAGATCTTTTGGTCCCTTCCACTCTCGCACAAACTGAGAACCCTAACCCAAACCCCTCTTATAAATAGAGGGGTATTGGGGGCTTCCCAGAGCACAACACAGACAATTGTAAACAGTTGGTCTGACAATTGTTTTCCTCTCTGGTTGTGGTAACCAAGAGAGACCAAACAAGTCCTACCGACTAGGGAGGGATATCAACGGGAGAGAACAACTAAGGATCATGTTTGTGGGAAAGCAAGTTGGTGACTAGTACGCCAACATGAGGGACAACTCCTTCATGTCCGTTCTACAAGGAATACATGAGTTATAGGTGGTCCGTGTGGACTTCTCTAGAGGTGAGGTGGCATTTTCCCATCACTAAGGAGGACAATGTCAACTAGCAGTCTATGGCGAGAGGAGCATCTACAGACGATGATGTTTGAGGTTGCAGTTGGTGGTGCAGACCAAGAGACACAACAGTCAGGGAATCTCTATGCAACTAGAACACAGTTGTGCATCTACAACAATAAGGAGATGTCATTGGACTTGCTCCAGGACTAGGTATATCCTTGAAACCAACAATTCCATCTTATAGTTATTGACGTGATCTGCTAGTTTATGGGGAATATGGTAGTTAAAAAAATTCCACTGGCTATTATGTAGCCATATTTCCCTACAGTGGTATCAAAGCCACGTCAATCTACTATATTTTGGGATAATCGATATGATCAGATTTTAGTTTATCGTTTATTTATTGCATATGATGAGAATAAATCTGTCCAATCAAATACCATGTATAAATCCCAAACTAATATATATATGATATATATGTAATTTTCACACGTCGCTCTAAAAGTGAGTTTTGATGGTGGATGTGTAGAATTGTTATGACCAATAACCCCTATTATTTGTGCATGGTTGTGTGGTTGGTTAATCCTTTGTGTACTGAGCCTCTCTCTTATCTTCTCAATGTAAAGTTGATTCTCTCTACCCTTACTCCCCTTAATGTAACTCGAGTTTTCATAATAATCATGTAAAAGTAGGACAGTTTACTTTCCTATTATGACAAAGAAGGAGGACATTCTGACGATTCCAAATGATTGTCTCATAAATGAGCCTACTGACTGGAGGACCGAGGAGGACCAGATGGACGAGCCGAACCGACCGGCTGGTGGACCCGACCGATCAGTTGGAGGAGCCAGAAGATGGTGGATAGAAGAACCAGATGACCGATGAGACGACCAAATGACCGGCCATGACGTGAGTCATTCAGTTCAAGGGTTGAACCGATCAACCCGGATTGTCAAGCATAAATCTTCATCAACAATAGGATTATACACGTGATGTAAACCTAGGATGTGGTAATTCATTGTGGCTCCAAGGAATTATATTAGGCTAGCCATAACCATCACTTTTGTTTACTTCATATTTTCACTGTGGGATATAGCATGTATATGATGCATACTATATTGGTGATTGTGTAAAGTATATGCCTTTATAAATACAAAATCCCTCAAATAATAATTATATCAAGCCTTAGATGCTTTCCAAAAGCAGCACACATGAAAAGCTTGATCGACCAAGCGTAGGTTATGCCAAAGCGTGGTGTGTCGTCTATCTCGTAGAAGTGTGATGGTAATGATGTAGGTTTTGCCAAAGCAGGGTGCATTCTTATCATGTCGACTTTTGGGTCAGGCTTAAACTGGTGATTCCTAGAGCTTCTAAGCCCAAAAGTATGCATATAAATATGGCAAGGAGTTGTGCATATCATCTATCTAGAATTTCATATGATGCAATTGGTAAAGGTTGCCTACCTTGATAATTGACTATGCATGCTGATGTTGGTCGGGTCATAGTTGAATTATCTTGGATTTGGCCCACTAGAATATTGTATGATGCAATATTCTAAATTGATATGTGATGGCTATCAATTTGAAATAAAATAGTGAGAGCAATAATAATTAAATACCTAATTAATATCGTCAAATTTTTCAAATCAAATTAAAATTTCTTTTTGACAAATGCAAATTTTCTCTTGTAGAATCAAATGATGAACAAATCCATATTGCAATCGGTCCTTAAGAAGGATAAATTTGACGGGACAAATTTTTAGGATTGGTTTTGGACTCTGAGATGGGTTCTCAATGAAGAGTGCAAGCTCTACATCCTTGACAAACCAGTACCAGAAATACCTACTCCTAATACACCTAGGGCACAAGTGGATGCTTACTAGAAGCGTGACAATGATGCCTTAGAGATAAAGTATCTTATGCTTAGCTATATGAACTATGAATTGCATGAGTAGTGCGAGGAGATGAGTGTTCTTGAGATGGTAACACATATTAAGAAAGTAACACTTGGCCTTACAAAGTAAGAAAGGGACAATGTCATAAAGTTGCTACATGAGTCTAAGATGACAGAGGGAACCTCAGTAGAAGAACATGTACTCAATATGATTGGACATGGTAATTATGTATATTCTCATTATGTCCATGATCAGTTGTTATTGTGGAAGGTTGATAGACAAAAATGACACATAAATTCATAATGTGAGTTGGTTGATGACAGAATGTCATTATTCATTATATGTCTATATCAAACCAAGCATACAGATACATGTTGGAGAATAGTGTATCTGACAGACCCACCATGAGACTGACACATAGAAACCATTACCATGGTGGTCATAGTCAGCTCTCATGGTGATGGTGGTGTTTGTGGTTCTTAGACCTGAAATCACTACACTCATCACATGTCGTTTGGTATGCTTTGACATCATCAAACGCAATCCTAAAACATGGGTTGTTATAAAAGTGAGATTGGGTGATTGTGACACATGGGGAATGACTATGACTAATAGAGATGGGATTTGTCCCTCCTATAGGAGTATGATATCCTAGGCCTCTTGATTAGTGAGATTGAGAAATGCATGGCCAAGAACATGTGAGTCAATATGTGATATTGAGCTTACATATATCTCAGACAGTCTGCTCTGGTTCAAGAAATAAGATTGGATGTTGATGAGGGTGACTATCCCATGCCTCGAGTTCAATCTGGATATCACATATAGGAATTATACAAACACTATAACACCAAGCATAGATTGTAGATTGAAGTTGTTCCCCAACTTTCCATTTACTTGGATAGCATTGATGTGTGAATAGGCACCACTCATTTCTTGTGATATCATAAGTTGTTATTAACATTCACTTCCAACATAATATGAGACTTATAGGGTCACACACATAGGTCTTGACTTAGAAGAGAAGTTTAATCTTGAATGATGATTGAATTGATTACTAAAGTATTTAGGATTCAATTTACTCAACGCATCAGCTGACTTCACTGCCAAATGATCATCTCACTGAGTGAGATGGCTGTTTGGAGTGCCAGACGATCGGCTCAAATGTTGAGATGGCTGTTTGGATTATTAGGCTAGTCATAAATTGAATTGGCTAAGTTCTACACAAACTACGATGTGAACTGACTGGTTCATTTTGTTGAACCGATTGGCTAGGCTTGGGTCACCATACGATCGTCTGGGTGAGTGAGATGACCATCTCACATGTGAAAGACTCGCTCAGTTCATGGGAAATTTGATTCCATCAAGGAATCAGTGTTGATGTTATTATTTAGATTAGAATTGCTGATTTTTCATGCGATTGGGAAACTGTGAAATGATCGTCTTACATGCCAGATGATTGTTTGGGTTCCCATTCGATTGTTTCAATGATTACATGTTGTGAAAATTCAAGATCTTTCGGTACCTTCCACTCCCACATAGACTGAGAACCCTTACTCAAACCCCTTCTATAAATAGAGGGGTACTTGGGGCTTCCCAGAGTACAACATAGACAATTGTGAATCAGTTGCTCTGACAATTATTATCCTCTCTGTTTGTGGTAACTAAGAGAGCCCAAGCAAGTCCTACCCGACTGGGGAGGGATAGCGACGTGAGAGAACAACTAAGGACCATTGTTGTAGGAAAGCAAGTTGGTGACTAGTACGCCAACGGGAGGGACAACTCCTTCCTGTCTGTTCTACAAGGATGACAAGAGTTCTAGGTAGTACATGTGGACTTATCAAGAGGCGAGGTGGCCTTTTCCCATCACTAAGGAGGACAACATCAACTAGCAGTCTGTGGCAAGAGGAGCTACTACTGACGACGACGTTCGAGGCTACAGTTTGTGGTGCATATCAGGAGGCACAGGAGTCATACGAGTCCTAGTACAACTAGAAGATAGTTTCACATCTACAATGATGAGGATATGTCACTAGACTTACTCCAGGTTCATATATATCCTCAAAACCATCATTCTCATCTTATAGCTATTGAGGCGATCCGCTACTTTATGGGGGATATGGTAGTTAAAAATTATGTTTCTTCTTCCTATTCTGTAGTCATATTTCCATATAATGTCTTCTTCAATTTCTTCAAATCCACTCTACCAAGCACACAAACTCTCTGGGGATCCAACTAAGGTCGTATTTTGGTTGGATTGACCCTATTTCTTTGTCAAAATCATGCACATGTGATCACAAACACAAGGCGAATAAAATAACTAAAGAGGTGGTAAATCAAGTATGTTTAGAGGTCAAATGTAGAGCAAAATGGACCGAATTTGTATGCAAAAGTGGACAAATATATATATATATAATGCGCACATCAATAATTAAAATTTATATAGAGAATGAATAAAGAGAGGTATGGCATGAAAGTCATATACATGTTACATGATGTTTGATTTATACATGTTACATGATGTTTGATCAAAACCATAATGTCCATATTACATGTTTTAGATCACACCACAATGATCTGATTTCCATATTCACATCCACCAAAGAAATGATTTTTTAAAGGTGTCGCATAGGCATATGTAATAATTATCATATCATATATGAAATTAAGTGATTATCATGGATACAAGTTTGCACATTTTCGTCCAACAAATCATTTGAGGTTCAAAACCCAAAATGGCATTAGAAACTTATGACATCGGCTTTGACACCACTATTTGGTTTTCTGGAAGGGAGTATAGAAGAACAAAATGAATCTTCCCTTTATACCCAGACGTCAAATCCATCATAGCTATAAAGTATCAGAGAACAAAAGACATACGAATGGATAAAGGTGATACCTTTTTGCACACTTGTTGTCCAACAACTAGACATGTCTTTTATCAATGAAGAATAAGATCTTATGGATCTAGATTCGGATTAGCCTTCAATAAAATCAGATGAAGAAATAATAGATCTATATTGTCCAATAAGTAGCCACATAGTTGTCTTCTTGTAGAATAGTTTCTCCAGGCTTCCACATGTGTGCCTCGGGCTCTACTTCGTCCATGCGGATGAGGGAGAATGTGGTTCACCATCTTGGTCACCAATTGAAAAAGAAATATGAGTTGTTGACGTGCTAGGCATCTTAGAACTCTCTTTCTTATACTATCTTGGGCACTAGCCTTAGGTCTTCTTTTCACTCTCCAAAAAAGATGTGATTACCAACTTGTCTCACAAATTGTCTCAAAAAATATGTCAAACCCTTAGGTACATGCCCTCTTTATATAGGAGAGCCATAGGCTTGGGAAAACCTAATTCCAATCAATTTTCTATTCATAATCTTAAAATGATTTAATGTTGAAAGACTCAAATTGGATTGTGATTGTTCGATCACATTGCCTGGTCGCTCGATCACAATTCTTGATCTTCTGATCATATTAGCAACATTATGCATCCTTGGGTGTGTGACCCGGTAGGTTCATAATTACATTGGTAGTGATGTGGAAAACAACACAAATAAAGATTGGTGTCTAGCCACACATCATTGCCACCCAAGTAATAGGAATGAGTTGAATAACTTATGTAGAAGTGATCAATGGTGCCATGTTTGTATTATCTCTTTGTCCCAGATATCTAGACTGGAGTTGAGGCATCGAACGTCGTCCTCTTAAAATTCAACCTTATTCCTTGAATTAGAGAAGACTATTTGAGATAATGTGAGCTCAATATCATATATTGACTCACGTGAGCATAGTCATGCATTTCATAGTCTTGCTTATCAAGTGGTCGGAGATACCACTCAAAAGGAGGGACAAATTCTATCTAGATCATTCACAGTATGCCCCATGTGTCATAGTGTACCTGATCACCACCTTTTTGGCAAATCGTATTATAGAGCATGTTGGGCTACTATCAAAGTACACATGACAACATCTATTATTGTAGTGACTTCAGGTTTAAAGATCATAATCACCATTGCCACATTGAAATATGACTCTGAGTATGATATTGGAGTTGATATCCAATATCATGACTAAATAGGCATAGTCGTCGCTTACCATACTTGCTACTCTTGTGCATTATTGTTGTGTATATTATTCATAATAATGACCAACTAGGGACATAACAAGAGTGAGAACTCTTATTTTACATATGATTTCATGTTCAGGTCCTCAACTCAAACTATACGTCATATTGCTAAATATTTTTAGAACACTATTAGGTTTATTTATTATCTCAATACTAAAACAAATGTAATATGTGGAATTGGCTTTTATTATTAATGAAATTAAGAAAAAAATATCCTTTTTACAATCAGCATATAATAGCTCTCAGGACATATAACCAGCATCTTCTACACATGAGTTGAACACCACAGTGGTTCAATGCTTTGCATGTGTGTGATTTGATATTTTAATAAAAAAGAAATACTTTTATTTATTTTTCTTTGAACAATGTTATAATGTTGTCTTTTAAAACCACAAAGTTGCACAATTTACCACTCTCTTAATTTCCTTAGAAAAGTAATTGTCTTGAGCCGCCTAAACCTCAATTCTACTTTAAATAAACGATGCCCTTTTTCTATCCAGTTTCATTAGCCCTTTAATTGGCTGATCCATTTCCCTCAGTTTTGTTTCGGTGCCATCAATGAACCATGCACATCAAATTTGTTAACCAATTAATAGAGGAAAAAATGGCTAGTTGGACGCCTATCTTATTGGTTGTGTCGGACTATATAAAGGACATACTTGAGCTATTTCTAATACATCCAGAAATACAAAAATCGCCTGAGAACAAGTCGAGAGTTGTTGCATATGAATTGGTCTTGTATGTTGCGTACTAATGATGTGTCCGGGCCCCACTACCTTGTCATTAGCGCACTACAAAACCTTGTTCCAGTTCGTCATCTTCGTTAATCTCCGCATGTTGCTACACATTGTGTTGCACCTGAACATGATTCCTACGACGTGGTTTTCCGGTGACATTGAGAGCCAATAGACTGTTCTTCACTGACTTCTTGCTAGCACTTTTGAGGCAGTCCCAAGAGCTGGGGTGACGAAATTTAGGAGGCAAGCCATTGATCAAACTCGTGTATAATTGGAAATTAATGAAATATGTCCAATAAGACTTCTAGTCTTATCCCAATAGATTGTGATTTCTACTAGCACAAGGAGCTCTTCCGAAAATGATCCTCGCCCTTCCATTCTCCTCTCACCCCCTGTCATGGCATTTTATGGTTTGTAAATTCAAGTAAATTAAGTTTCACAACTTCAATCACTTGTTTTATGTGGGCATATTATCTTTCATTCAATCTGTCAACTTGGATACATTCTACGCACCCTAATTATTCAATGTTATATATCTAATTAGTATCTTATTAAGAAAAACTTTCCAAAAATAAATTACGGGGTGGTTATTGAGGCCTTTGCTTACAGCTAGATGTCTACTCGTGAATGCCAATGAGGGTGCCGTTTTCTAAAGCATGAATCTCAACCCTCTTATATACAAGTGCATTATGTCTAAGAGTAGATTGAATATCAGACGGCTGCGCTGTACTTATTCGTTAAAGAAAAATTATTAATACAACATTACTTCCGCCAAAAGTTACCCATGTACTTCGAAAATACGCAAAGGACACTATTAATACAGTGTGTCTCATCAATGGATGAGGAGAGAGTCTGCAACTTATAGGAAAAAAAAGGATAATGTATGGAGAGAGATCGTGGAATAAAGAAAAGAAAAAGATAGTGAAGGGAGAGAAAAGATGTAACAAATAAAAAATAAGAGATAGTAGATGAAGAGAGAATGTGCATTAAATACAAAGAGAGATAGTAAATAGAGAAAGAAATTTATATAAAAATTTGTACAGATTTTGTTAGTATTGTTCAAGTCCAAAGTAACCAATGCAATATTTATGAGTCAACCTTGTTTATCATGAGCATCATTAATTTGAAAATACTCATTATAGGATATATAAATATATAGAACATAACTATTATTTATAAAAATATATATAAATATATAAGAAAATGGTAAACAATACATATGTATATATCCAGTATTGTCTAACACTTTTATCAGTGCGGTTCTAATTTAGAATCTTTAGTGTTCTTAATGATCTTTATCAATAATTACAAGTACTTGTATATTATTTTGTTCTTTTTGTGTCTGAAAATTTTTCAACTTCTGACATTGTACCAAAAAAATTGTATATTACTAAAAAGGCATTTCGTATTCTGTGTTAATCGAAGTTAAAGGTGTGAGATTGAGTGGAAGAGATATGCTTTAAATCAGTACTCTTCGTGAAAGTCATTGCGGAAAGCATAACTGTTTACTCGTTGGATTCCGTTATACTGGATATTTACTGCGAGAGAGAGCCAATCAAACGCAATTCCAAAGGCAGTACAACAATGCAATGAGCACATGCTTTAATGGAAGTTTTGTACTTTTGCGAGGCAAGACACAGACATGGTTTAAATACAATTCAATGCCAATGACCTGCAGGCTAGTCCCAGGAAAAGACTAACTGATCCATGATTTCTAGGTCCAGTCTAAGGGATAACATAATCCGAAGATATCATTCTGAAAGAGGAACAATACCACTGCAGAACCAACTTCTCAATTCAATCATTGATCCTATAAGCTCTATACGACTAAACAGATATAACAAATAAACGAGAATCCTATAACAAAACTTTATTCTGACAAGGAACACCACCCAGAACAGCACTCCGGAAGCATCATCGACCACAATTCCCTCGCGGTTGTCCATCAGATGTCACATTTCACAAACACCCTCAGGGTCACAAAAATAAGTTCACAACTGAAACGGAAAGACAGTACGTGTGCCTCCAGTCAACTACTACAGATGACATCGCAGGACATGGCCATGAGCAAGATCGCAGCTTCCTTCTCCTGTGGGTGGACTCCTGGATTCTGTGGACCCAAACCCAGAGCAAGACTCAGATCATTCGTACCCTTTTGATCGTCGGCTGAGGTGAATTTGCATCTCTTCTTGAAAGGCATGACAGAGAACCGGTTCTTGTGCAATGAATTGATCTCTTTAGCTTCTCTTGTGGGCGTGTTTGAAGAATTGCTAGGTCCTGAGTTAATAGCAGCTGCCGCAGCCAAGGCTTTTCTGGCTTTCCTTTGCCTTATCCCACAGGCGTTGCAGAGAGACTTTGTGGCATCGTCATAGAGCAGAAATGTCAATAAGAAGATGATATCCAATAATTTAAGTACAAGAAAAGTTAAAGAGATAAATCGTAGAGCATGAGAGTTAGTCAGAAAAGTGTAAAATATGAATGCTTATCGACAATATTGTCGTGTGTGGATAATTTAGAAGAGTTACGCAAATCATATTTCAGATAAGCACTGCAGATATATAATAATACCTTGGGGCCTTGAGGACCACTCCTCCACAAGGGGGTCTTTGTAGTGTTACAAGCTGAGCATACCCTTATACCACCGTTGGAGAGATCGGTTCTATTGCTGCTGCTGCTGCTCTGGGACTGCTGAAGATCTGAGTTGATCATTTTCTTCACCAGTCTTATCTTTGAAGAGACACACCCAACTGATGATCCACCTCTTGCAGATTCACATATGAAATCCTTCGCATGGCCACTGTCCGCATAGCTCCATCCATGACCGGGTTTGGAGTAGCATTCACTAGCCTGTACACTCAATATCCCACTTTTCAGTAGTGCCTCTTTAAAGTAGAAATATCATAAAACAGTATCAGCAAGCACCTTTTCCAAGAAAAAAAAAAGGTGCAACAGTACCTGTGGCCGCTGATGTTCCTGCTGATGATTCACTAAAGACCCTCGAGAGTAGAAGATGGGTGTTGTTGGGAGGAAAGAAATGAGTTGTGGTGGCTGTAGATCTTGATCTCCTTCAAAGAGGTACATAGTAGAATACTTGTTGTATATTTCTGACATGAAGAATGAAGCACTTTGCAATGTAGAGTATGGACCGTTGTGCACTGATGATGGAATATGCTGCTAATGTTAGTATCCTCAATAAAAGGTAGAGCGATATATCAATTCCCGGTTTTTATAGGGACGACAAGTAGCTGTTAAACCAGAAATCCCACTGGACCTATCCAGACAAGCCCCTGGTCCCTACCATGTGTCCATGATTTGTTCACTTGTGTATGTGGGCGTACGCGCCCCCCACAAGTTTTCACTTGGACAAAATAACACTTACTCTCATTATCAATAATAGCAACAATGTCAACCAAGAATAGAAGGTAAACAGACAAAATTGTTCAACAAAACTGACGCTCCCCTGTTCCCAAAACGTCCAGTGCGATGGGTTAACCAACGCGGGGAATCAGGAAGATCTAAGTGAGATGGAGGGTCGTGTAGATTTATCCTTCTCGACGAAAAGACATAGGTCGTGTGATCTGGGCAAGGTTGTCCTCCATCCCTGTCCCCACGACATCCTTAGTATTGACAAAAAAAGTTAATGAGAAACAGACAAAAAGACAGAATAATGGAAGGGATCTTGCAGACACATCACGGCCTCGCAGTATTTATGATTAGTTTATTACTCCAAAATGTGGCAGAAATGTAAGGTTTCCACTTCCCACCCGTATCCTCTTTTCCCAGCAGAAACCGGTTATTTTCCAGCATGTTCCTGCTCATTTTGACCCCACGAATTGCTTGATTTCTCTTTCCTGCACTATGGGAATTCACCGTCTTTGTGTTACTTCTGTGGAGAAAACCTGTAAATTTCACATTATTTCCGTGAGTGGTTCCTGTTTACTGCTGTACTGATTGTTTCCATATAAAGTAAAAAACCAAACACACGATTGTAAAAGTCGATAGATTATAACTCTGCTAGAAAATACTAAAACACACGAAAGAAATTTCGCAGTTTATAGGTGGTATCATGAAATTACGACTTTGCTTATCAGTTCGAGATCACAAACCAAGGTGAACATGTGCCCAGATTTCAAACTAGCAATATTAGCGATCAAGTGAGAGACCACTAGTGCTAAAGATTGGAGAAAAGGTGTTAGGATTAGAACCACTTGCAGCGAACAATCCTGACATGTGATCGAACAACAAACAGCAATCACTTAAGGTTGAAGGCAGAACATAGATAGTTCGGTTAAGATGATTTGAATGATGCGTGAAGAAGAGAATAATCTACTATATTGAAAAGAGTACAAAAAGAATTGCTTTGGTAGAGATACTCCGGACGGGTGAAGGTATATTTAAGAATGCAATTGTAGGAGGCCATCATCTCAAACAGAGAACTTTATAGCATAAGGCAATAGCATAAGGAACTCATCCTTTGCTGCTTTGTTGAGATATCCTGGGATGCATAACCATGGAAGAGGGTATGTACCTTATACACATGGTGACAAATTTGGATTCAGTAATTTTTCTGACTTGTTTGTAAAGGTCGAAGTTTAGAGTAAATATAGAAAGCTTGGTACAAATTCTTAAATTTATAGCCAACAAATCTAGGAAAAAGAAAATAAATTGAATACACACACACGCAGAATACTTATGATTCAGAAATCTCGTCAAGGAAGTACCATAAGAGGGAGAGGAGTACGGGAGCACAGCACAACGTTGGGTTTGGTTGGGATGTGGCGTGACAGGGTTATAAAACATATTTACAGAACTCAGCTGAAAATGCAAATTATGAAAGTCATGAAGATTCATGGAAAATCAAACATTCTGAAAATTTACAGATATCCATGAAAGCTAAACCTGTGTATTATTCGAGAATCATTCTGTTGGCCAAAGAATCATGAATAAGCACAACCCCTTACAAAAAAGATGCTGGTTTTTGTTAGAATGCTGGTACACAGAGGAGAAGACTCTTAATCGAATCCTAATCAAATTTGGGAATGTTACTTGTGGCGTTTTTTAAGATCATCATAAGATTTGATTATCTATGTATCTGGATCTTTAGAAACAGGTCAGAAACAAGTCTTGGAGATAGATCAACAAATACCAGTTGGTTTCATATAGGACAATATTCTTAGTTTTCTGCCACTGACTCAGATTATTAGAACTAGCTATCCTTATAAGAAAACGAACACTCAGGAGACATTCCTGGAACAAGCCTAAGTTCGTCTAAAATTACTCCGGAACGTGGCAGAAAGGCAGGATTCCAACTATCTCCTCTCTACCATGGATTGTGCTCCTAACTACATGAGATTGCAAAACCTCATTTCCCTCTTACAACATTACCTTTAGCCTTTTTCTCTCACTGACCGCAGCATACATTGTGGATTTACCACCTTTATACTATATGATAAAGTGCATGTCATTTTTTCCGACTGGTTCCTACTGACCACTGAGAAGTTTGTTTCGTGAGAGTAAAAAACCTGACATATTAGATTAGCAGTAACATTATTATTGCTAAAATGATTATTTGCGATAGTAATTTTTAAACATCACAATAACCAGGATTATGAATGTCACAATCCTTCATCAGGTAGTTGGAAGATCATCGACATTGTAAGCCAAACATGTGGCCAGAGATCTAAGAAGCAACCAAGTTGCCATAATCAAGTGAGGACCTAGTAATGTCGATAATTACAGAAAACGTATCGAGTGGTTTCAGATATGCCACATTGTCTTTGAGTTTGCTTCCATAAACCTAGTTCTATTGGAATCAGCTTTTCATCTCAGGAAACAACCAATTTAGAGTATTCTTCAACAAAATGCTAGAAGATTACTTCTAACGTGACAGAACTACAAGGGTTCCAGCATCTCTGTAACCTGGCTAATGTTCCTATCTGCAATAAATTGCAAAAATCCCTTTATTTCATATGCATTTTTACATGTGATGCATTTAACGTTAACCTTTTCACTTTCAGTTGGCAATCTACACTGTAGATTCATAACTGTCTATCAAACTATTGTGACCGATAAAACATTACAAAATTCATGTGAATTTTATTGACCTAACCAGTGAGCTATTTATTTCACACCAGTAAACACTAGAATATATAGATAATCATAAAATGAAAATTGCTAAAAAGGAATAATATGGTAGAATCGTCATAACTGGGACTATGAATGTGACAACTTCTTTTGATCAAATAGTTGGAAAACTTTCAGCAATATAAAGTGAATATGTGGCGAGAGAGCTAAGAAGCAATCATATAACCGCAGACAATCAAGCAGGAAAACACTAATTAAGAGAAATTACAGAAAAGGTTTGTATTTCAGATAGGACATAATATTTCGGTCTGTCCACAAACATAGCTGCGCGACTATTGTTCTCTTATCTAATAACAATCACCCAAGAGACATTCTCCAGCAAGCCAAAATCCATGTAGGATTTTATGATCAGCAAGAAGGGAACGTGCAGCACTTGCGAATCACTATAGTCTCATCCAATTTATGGCCAGAAAATCAGCTCTCTGGAGAAATTCCAAAAAGAGCACAGCTTTCGTAAGTTACGGATGCAAATCTGAGGATCAAGTCTGAAGCTAAAAGACAAACTTCTCCTGTCTCCTCTCTTTCAACATCAAAAAAGCATCTCAAACATTTTGCACAAATTGGGTAACGCTTTCATAACAAACTGTGCAAGAGAATGCATGCCCACATCCATTCATGTTATTCTTTTCTCGAAAAGGAGATTATATCATTCCGAAGAAAAAGTAAGCTGTGCTGGTGTTCAAATCTAGTCCACAAACACCAGCTGATTCAGGACGAGTCTAAATAAAATAATTCTCATTTCTAGATTCTAATGCTTGAAAGGGTCAACAAGCTGTTTTGAACCAGAAAATTATCCATCTTAAATACGGGTTTTGCATGTGTCAAAAGAAACCATTTGGATGGACACGAATGGATACACGGTGTCTTGACCAAATCTTAGGGTACGTTTTTAATTACTGCTGAAAGCATATGATGAAAAAAGCGAAATAAAGCTACAAAATATCTTTGTTGTGGCCACAAGTTCCTTTGATTGGAAAAACATATAATGAATAAAACTAGTTCCATTAAGGAATCCAAGTACAATCAAGATCGTAATGCATGGGGTCGAGATCTCTTGCCATCTGCCTCCCTCAAGAAAGAGCATCCCCCACCAAACATGATGACTTCAAGCCTCCACATTTACCGTATTCTCCATATCATAAGCTAAAACCGCTCCAGCTGGCCCCCTCTACATTGTATGAAGTAATATACTCTGTCATAACAATAAATGTTGCAATCAATAATACAAATGTTATAGCCACTCACGTAATATACTCTGTTGGCGCATGGAGTAACCGTTAGCATTACGTGTATCTCGCCTGTCAGCGTGCCAATTGAAAAATGAAGCTGGCAAGCGACAACGAAAAAACGTCAACTTCAAAAAGGGAAAGGAACCCAACAAAACCATACTGAAAGCGAGACTTCAAAAATTAGTTGTCACTTCGTATAGACTTCATCAAGGTGGTATATCCATAGCATTGCGAGCTTGAGCAGTACTAATTTGAGGTCTTTGCAGTGCATCAATTTAACCAGGCTATTAAGAGTACAAATTAATTTAAAAATAGAATAGCTTTTAATATATCATAGCAGAACCCGCAGAAAGCAATGAACCGCCATACATCGCGTCATTTTTTTTTGTGAAGTTTCTATTTGTACCAAAAACCTTATAAGCGAGACATTTTGAGTTCATAGAAAATTCAGGTGATTTCCATTGGAAGTCCAAAATTAGGAATGATCGTTCCACCGTTTTTATACAGAATTGGGCCTTGGCAATTCCTTCTCTGGAACCGGTTCGGCCTCACCTGGAATGGAATGAACTAGAAATCCTAATGGGTTATTAATTACAAAAAAAATGAAGCAAACAGGCCTGATGAATTATGATCAAATGGACAAAAAACTTGACGGTTCCATGGGAAGAAGAACAGTACACACCATTGGTTTACCGGTTCAGAATTATTGTTAGCACAAAATGCACATTCACAATCGCAAGGTACCAAGTAAAGCAGAGCAAGCAACAAAAATGATATGAAAACATGAAGATGCTCTCATAGACTTCGAACGGAAGCCAATCCGATATAGTGTTTAAGAAGAGCCTTTTCTTCATCAATTTTTTTCTTCTCGGCGGAACTAGTAGCTTTCATTTTTCTCTTTTCTTGAAGTATCCATTTGAAAAGTTGGCGTTGGTCATCCTCTGATATTGATGGAAGTACACTAGCAGCTGCTGGTACTAGTGTTGTTGCAATAACTGACCCTGCTGACTGGACAACTGCTCCTTTCTCTCGAGCTATTGTCTCTGGACTCGCCGCTGGTGCAGCAGAAGTGTCTTCTGTGACCTCAGCTTCCTCAGTGGGTTGGTTGTTGTTAGTCCTTAGAAAGACATAAGCTGCAAACAAAAATAGGATTTTCATTCAGGAAGAATACACGCCGAATCCTTTTCAAAAATTGTGAATGGAATATTATAGGAGCACAAGTCTCCATTCTCTTTATTATTTTCAAATGCAAAATAAAACTTCAACCATTTGATTAGTCAAATAACAATGAATATGAAGATGGCGAGTTTTTTCATAAACACACCAATAAGCTGAGATCACGATAGGATATCCAAAAGTAAAATTCTTTTTCCCGTCAAGACCACCTAAGATGTAGAAACTTATTAGATTGTTTTTGAAAAAGCTGCAAGCCATTATAATGGGATAGGATAAGGTTGTAAACAAGAAAAGCAGAAGCAGGGAAGTCAGCGGTTGAGACCACCTTGCCATGCCACTCAAATGCTTAATAGAGACTCTGGAAACCACTTTTAAAAGAAAATATCGTTATTTCGAGACATGCATCTTACAGGTACAGCTAGATACCTTATTTAAACCCAGATCGCACAATATTGACAATAATAAAATGGTGAACCTTCTAAGAAAACTTGAACCAATCAGTAAAGGTTAAAGAAGTGCTGCTACTTTGACAATGTAAACTTTACGTACAGCATGATGCTACTCAGCAAATAAGCATTATTATTGGAAAGAGGGTATTGCACAGTATATGTTGTTTAGGATTTTTTTTCCACCAATCTGAGTATAATACTCATTATATGATAACTGAGCTTATATAAATTGAAATTGTAGATGTATATTTATATGCAAACATATTAATATGCATTTATGATATGAGCATATGTATGGAATGTGTTTTTTTTTTGTCGGTCCAAAAAGCGTGTTACTGTATTACCAAAACTTTGGGTACAAAAGAGTTTGCGCCCCCATTACAGCCCTGGATGAAAACATCCAAACAACCAGAGAAGCAAACTAAACACAAGCTACACAGTAGCCATCTACCTAGATAAAAGAAGAAAACAGACCCGCAATACTAACTCAAGAGATAACAGAGAACCTAAAATGACTATCCAAACTACACATGCCAACACTGGCAATAGACTCATCCTCTGAAATTGTGGCAACATGGGCAGCCGAAAACATCACTTCAGCAACCTGGGAAACTCAGGAGCAATATAGCAGAAACCTCCACTGCTATCATCCAGGTCTTCGAGTTTCTGGCAAGCAAAGGAAACCGCCAAGAGGACGGCACTCGAAGGTGAACCTCCTGTCAATCCATCTTCTCAAAGAAGACTCCAAAGACAACTGAACAGGCTGAAACAATGCTTCATTCAACCATCATATAACTCCTTCACACATGGCAGTATGATCATCTTCTGAGGTTAGTGGTCAGAAGAAATACAAAGCTTGAATGAAGGCATCGAGCAGAGCTGATTAGTGTCTTGGTGAATTGGACGAGCAGATAGAGACAGAATCATGGAAGCATCCCAGCAAACATCTGAAAGATGTTGCCATGTCGCAAAGGCAGAGAGATCTAAGGGGAAAAGGAGCACGAGCACTCAGCTCCCCGAGGAACCATCCACAACACAAACAACCCCTGTTTGCACAGAGGCATAACATCAAACACTGTAGGAGTGTTCCATTACGAATCAGCAGAAGGGGTAACAGGATTCCTCCAAGCACCCTCTACTCTGTTGGATTTCCAGGTCTGAAGGTGCCGCCAAGAAGCATCAGCAGACCAGCCGCCTGAGAGGCAAACCCGTTGCCCCTGTTTGCACAGAGGCAACACAGCGAACACTTTGTGGGCAGCAGCAATCCGGCACAAGTAGCAGCAAGCGGCCTGTCCGGATTCTGGAAGAGCTGCACATGATGCCCAACAGGAGTGAAACGGCGAGGAAGGTTGCAGAACCCTCTACCACGGACACACCAGCCAAGCGACGGCGGCCTATCCTTGGGTCTTCTGCTGCGTCGGGGTTGGAGCCCCAGAACTGGGAATCATCGTCGGGGCGCAACACCTGGTTGAGAGGGAGGCGACCCAGACCAAGCCTGACGGCAAGCCGCCATACCACATCGTGGCTCGCCAGTCAATCCCACGCTCAACCGCGACAGATACTGAAGCCGACCCAGTCGATGTCATGGGGCCACCATTGTACTGGAGGGATCCAGGTACCGGAACAGGATGAGGAGGAGCAGGGGAAAGAGGGAATCGAGGAACTCCCTTCCTACGCCTGCGCTGACGGAGCAGTCAAGCAGAGAACCGAACCAGCGGGTGGCAGCTCCTCTCCATCCGTCCCTTTAACGGGGTGGAGTCGACAGTGTCGATGCTACCAAGCAGCCCGGGTCCTGGATTCAACGTCGCACCTCCCGTCGCCTCTGCGATCCTAACCGTGATCAACCCCAGGCGCAATCAACTGGAGCAAGCTTAAGAATCCCTCTCTCCGGAGAACACTACTGACTTCAATCGAGGAAACCGCACCGTGGAGGACCAGGGGGAGGAAGGCGTCGAATCGGCGCTCCCTCCCCCCAGCGGTGGCCGTCGGGGGATCCTAGAGAGAGGGCAGAGCGGGAGCCCTAGAGAGAGAGAGCAGAAGCCCTGATAAGCCCCCAAACATATATTTATATAATACAATTACAAGTATTGATATGTATTTATTGGAAACGTTGATATGTATTTAGATAAGTGTACTAGTATGTGTAGAGCGTGTGTATAAATGTGAATCATATTTTTTGAAGCAATGGTCTTCCGTGGCTGGGCGCCTAGGTGCTGGCCTTTTTTTCCCTGCATTTTTATATATATAAAATATAACATATATCACATACATAAGGTATTTTTTGTGTATTTTATGATCTACACCATGAATAGTAATGTAAGAGTGAGCTAGTAGCTTAAAAACGCATAAAACAACTTACAAGTAGACGTTAAAATGAGATTATCCAAACAAAAAAAATAGGTAAAAAAGTGTGCGTGCGTGCGTGCGTGCGTTTAAATTTTTTGTGTTTCACATATTAGTAATATAATAGTTCCCAGCAGCAGATTGCTTATTTATTTTCACAATTTTGTTAGTGTGTACGCGTATGAATTTGTATTTTTTTTGGCGTTTATTGTTTTTTAGTGCTACCAAGCCTAGCATGTTTTCTTGACACGACTTGTTTAGGATTTTATTATGTATTTCACGTCTCGATACTATAATAGCAATTACTATTTGGTTGATTATTCTGATTGAATATTTGTTCTGTAAAGCAATTCTTTTTGTATGTTTTAAGTCTTTTTGTCTAACCATGTCACAAAGTGGAGTTAAGTGCCGATCTAAAAAAATTCTCTTTATATAATTGTATTGCATATATATATATATATATATATATATATATATATATATATATATATATATATAACCATGTCACAAAGAGGAGTTAAGTGCCCATGATAGAGCTGAATGGAAACGAAGGATCCATGTAGCCGACCCCAACATAGTTGGGACTGAGGCTTAGATGATGAAGATGATATATATATAGCCTGACTCGAGTATATTCTGCTCATGGAAAACTACTTGAGTGTATTCTGCTCTGGATTTTTGAAAAAAATATTGCATCATGGAAAACTACTTGAGTGTATTATGCTCCGGATACACTCGAGTGTATTCTAGCCTGACTCTGTGTGTGTATATATATATATATAAAGAGAGAGAGAGAGAGAGAGAAAACTACTTGAGTGTATTCTGCTCCGGATAACTCAAGTAGTTTTCCATGATGCAATATTTTTTTTTAAATCTAATATGTTGATCTTCTTAATCATCTTGTGAATAACTCGTATACAAAATTTGAGCACATTTGGACATTTATAGGTCATGTTATAACGACTGCAAAAATTATGCATTTCAAATTAGTTTCGTGCGTCGGTTTTGTTGCCCTCGGATGAGTGACTTACACTCATCCAAATGGGCTCAAAATTTGTATGTAGCCTAATTATAGTATGACAATGAAGATCAATGGTTTACATTTTGCAAAAAAAATAGTCTTGATATGCAAACACACTTGAGTGTATCAGTGTGATTTGTATACTTGAGTGTATTCTAGCCTCTCTCTCTCTCTCTCTCTCTCTCTCTCTCTATATATATATATATATATATATATATATATATATATATATATATTAGCAACCTATTATATTAATTCAATTGTGTAGCACGTGCACGTGTCTTCCGCTAGTATTTTGAAGAAAAGCTTTAGCCACAAAGACTTGGATCAACAAGCAAGTGAACAGATCACTAACTGCTGAACTGGATAGCTTAGAATCCTTACGCACCAATTAGGGGCGGCTCTCCTCATCAGGCATCAATAAATTGCTTAGATTATGTAAGATAAATGTCTTGAGTGTGTCAAGTAATATAATTCTTTTATTCCTTGTCTTATTTCTATTGTTGTTTTTCAGTAAATTAATTCTTGTTATGGGAGCTTCTATCATGTTCATATTTTTGTGCATTATGTAACAGAGAATCCTTTTTTCAATCTAGGCAGGTATCAGGGGCCAGTCCCCAGGGTTCAACAACTCCACCTACAGTCATCAACATTCTTCTCTCTCCCTTCCAATACCTGCAAGTTTATCTGTGCTGCTTGGTGTAGTGCTATACTCCACAAAACCATCTTGCGAGCGGTGTTGTGTGACTTGTGTCTTCTTTTTCTGCTTCAGGTTTCCTGCTCTACTTCTCTGTTACAGTTTCTCCATTTGATACGAGGAACACGTCTCTTGTTTGTCCACCTGCCTAGCTTTTTTCTGCCTGTGTAGTATATTTGACTGCCAATTATAGTATCTATTGTCATGGCCCCATGGCTTCCGCATCTACGGTTACTTGTCTCCAAGCGATCTAGATCAAGGTTGACAGAAAGTATGCAATCTGGAGTTATCTTAGGGGAAGTATCATCGGCTGACAGATGACCCTCCACAAGCTGAATGAAGAAGTTGCTGAACTACCAACACCGAGAAATCAGGAGACTCTTACGTCATGGATCCTGAGTAGCTAAAAACAGTGAATTAGAAACGCCTTAGTCTACCTTTCAATAGCCAAGGCAATGTAAGATCATGTGTACATTATAGAAAATCCAAGCAGGGTGTCAGGCATCTATATGATGTTGGAACTGAAGCTCTCCGAATGTCAAAATATCGAGTATCACTTCTCTGTTTTGGTTGGCCTCGGGAATGAGCTTGAAATCTGTCCATCCTCTCTACAAATGTTGCCACACTTCAGAATTGATGCCAGTAGTTACAACTTCTCATGTTTGACTTACCTATGCTGACATGTCTGGACATAACCTTACCAGTCACTAGTGATCCTTCACCTCAGCTCTATGATGTGTGGCACACTCTACCAGGCATACCAGCTACACCTGCTACTATTCTTTTGGCCTCTACTTCTGTCGTCTGCTTTTGTTGCCTCATCTAGATTCTAGAAGAGGTCATAACAGTACAAGCCATTGTTCCTGAGATCAGTCCGCATGGCCATGTATATTCTCACTTATGCATATGCGGTCACCTGCCACACCACATATTACTAATGAGTCCACCATACTTGTTGAGTCGGCCGACTAGTCGGTCGGTCGTTTTTCATATCAACGCCTAGCTCATCGATCAATTTTTTGAAGGAAAAAGTCGGCCGCCTCGACCGACTGGTCGGCGACTCGACCGACTGGACCGCCTGGTCGGCAAGGAACCGAGCAAGTCGTCCGCCAAGTCTGGTCGGCCCTCGGCAGTTAAGTTTTTTTTTAAATAAAAATTTGTTAATAGACCCCAACAGGCTCGACGCAACGAAACGTCGTTGCACTCTGTTCCCGAACGCGACCCCTGCGCTCCCGACCCCTGCGCCGCGCGTCGTCTGCTGCCTTGCGGACGGTGCTCCGTGCAACCGGCGGCAACTCTCTTCTTCCTTCTTCCTTTCTCCGACGAAGGCTTCTCTCCGGCGAGTCTCCATCAGTCCTCTTCTCCCTCCTCCATCCGTTGTGGTTCTCTTCTCCGGCAGTCCGGCTACTACGTCTCCGGCTACGTCTACGTCTACATCTACGTCTACTACGGCTACGTCTACGTCTACGTCTATGTCTCCGGCTACGTCTACATCTTCATCTCCGGCGACTCTATTCTTCATCTCGGTAGCCATGGACGGCGAGACAGATGTTCCTACGCCAATAGGGGAGATCCTTCCTCAGTTTCGGGAGTTGGTAAATGACCCGTCTCGTAAGGCAAAGTCGAAGGATCCGGGCTGGAAATATGGTTTTTGGCCGAACTTGTCAGATAAAAACAAAGTGCAATGCGGTTTGTGTGGTCATGTGAGCAGTGGTGGGATCAACCGCTTGAAGCAACATCTCATAGGTGGCTTTTCCGATACTGTGAAATGTGCAAGATGTTCTCATACCATACGTGATGAGTTGAGGAACTATAGGGAACAACACAAGAAGCGCAGAGTTGAGACTGCCTTTGATGTTGACGAGACTAATGTTGTTGATGTTGACGATGATGCTGCAGCTGAAGGCCAGACTCAGAATGTTGTTGCACCGACTACTACTGGGGGCGCTAGGAAGATTTCTTTTCCCGCAAGTTCTAAAGGGAAAGCTACTGTTGAAGGTTTTGCAAATATTAGTCCAGCTGAATATGTAGCGCAAAGGAAGGCGGGAAAAGTGCAAATGACCACTGACAAAGCCTATAAGAAAGACGCCTTACAGGTTGCACATGACAGTATTGCTTCTTTTTTTTATGATGCATGTATACCCTTCAATGCAGTCAACTGCACATCTTTTGAAGTGATGCTGGAAGCAATTGGACAATTTGGCAGAGGAATCCCTCCTCCTTCATACCACCAGATGAGGCTACCACTATTAGAGAGGCAATATACAATGACCAAAGAGTTGGAGCGTGAGCATGAAAAGCATTGGAAGTTTTATGGGTGTACTTTGATGTCAGATGGTTGGTCTGATAGGAGACAAAGAAATTTAATTAATTTCCTTGTCAATACTCCTGAGGGCTCGTTTTATTTGTACTCTATTGATTCTTCTTCTGCTATACACACTTCTGAATATATGTTCATTGTTCTTGATGAGGTGATTGAGGGGATAGGGGCTGAAAACGTTATGCAGGTTGTGACAGACAATGCAACCAACTATGTCAGTGCAGTGAAGAAGTTGATTCAGAAGAGGAAGCATTTGTTCTGGACACCGTGTGCGGCGCATTGCGTTGATCTGATGCTAGAAGATATTGGAAAGATGAAAAAGTATGCTCCTGTTATAACCAAGGCAAAGAAGGTGACTGCATATATTTACCAGCATGTTCGGTTGCACGACGCATTTGTGAAGAAGAGTAAGAACAATACTGAGTTGATGCGCCCTGGTGTAACTAGATTTGCCACTGCCTTTCTCACTTTGCAGAGCATGCTAGGCCACAGAGACACTCTATTTGCCTTGTTCAATTCAACTGCTTGGGAGGAGAGCAGCTGGTCTAAGACAAATGCAGGAAAGGTGTCTGCAACTTGTCATTCTAGAGCATTTTGGAATGCAGTCCAAGATTTACTCAGATCTTCACAGCCTCTCATGCAAGTTTTGAGACTTGTAGACGCAGATGAGAAGCCCTCCATGGGGTATATTGCAGCTGCAATTGAGAAAGCAAAGGAGGAAATCAAGCTGAATTTTGCTAACAAGGAGAGAGATTACAAGCCTATCATTGATATTGTTGAGAAAAGATGGGCTTTTCAGATGTCTCGGCCTCTATATGGAGCTGGTTTCTTACTCAACCCGTCACTTTATTATGAAGCTAGGCAGAATAATGATCCAAATCTTGGCGTATATGATTCTGAGTTTGTTGATTGCTTAACAAAGATGGTTGATGATGTGCCAACTCAGGATAAAATTTCAGAAGAGTTAGATTGCTACAAGGAGGCTCGTGGGATGTTTGGCAAAGACATTGCCATTCGACATAGGATTGTAAAGACCCCACGTAAGTATTTTTATTTTTTGAATTAATATTTATTATTTGCCTTAGATTGTTGACCTTGGTTAGTACCTAAAAGGCTAACACTTTATAATTGTCTATTTGTCTCTTAGTTGCTTGGTGGGACGCATATGGAGGGCAGACTAGAAAGTTGCAGTGGATGGCCAAGCGTATTTTAGGATTGTGTTGCACATCATCTGCTGCAGAGAGAGCTTGGAGTACCTTTGACCTTGTTAGTGGATTGCTATTTCACTATTTTTAAATTCTAAATATTAATAAGTACATATAGACATATTCATATACTTGCAATTTGAATTGTATAGGTTCATACAAAGAGGAGGAGCAAACTTGAGATCAAAAGAATGGATAAATTGGTGTATATTCAATATAATCGCCAATTGAATGAACGATTTCAGAAGAGGCGATTAGAGAATTCACAAAAGAGTTATGATCCTATTGCCCTAGATGATCTTGACTGGGGTAGTGAGTGGATGACAGGTGTTCCCGATGATCCTGTAGTTGCACAAGGGGTTTGTTTGACTCAAGTTGATGCTGCACTGGGGGCAAGTGAATATCAAGTTGGGCCTAATAGGCCAAGGAGAGGTGTTGCTGGAGTGGGGACCAGTAGAGTGATTGATATGACAAATGATGATACAGTAGAGGAAGATGTGGAAGAGGAAATAATGGAAGAGGACACTGCTCTTGGAGATGAAGATGAAGAAGAAGATGATGAGCAAGAGCAACAACCATTTGACTTTTAGTTTATTTTCATTAGCAATTTAGCATTTTTTATTTTATTTGAATTCTGAATTTAAACATTATGCATTTGTGTTTGAATGAAACTTAAGTTAGACGTGTTTTTATGTGTTTTGGATATTTGTGTTAAGACGATATATTATTATTAAGTTACAGGACATCTTTGTGTTAATTATTTAGCATAATATCACATTTGAATGCATCTTGCAGCAATTCAAAATTTATACAAGTCCGAATCAACACATGGTATGTCACTCTACACTCTTATTATACATGTTATATTTGTTTAATCATTCATTTCTGTTATTTATAGTGTCATATATCAATCAATACCATAATATATATTTTTATATATATAATTACATTTTATATACATATATATATGAAATTATTAACCTGAAAAAAACATACGACTAGCCGGCCGACTAGTCGGCCTGGTCGGCCAAGCCAGCCAGCCCACCGACTGGCCGACTTGACAAGTATGGGGTCCACTAAGCGGTCATGGGTTGAATGACGGTTCACATGGGGTGGATCCTATGGAGGCAATGTTTTCTCCGTGTAGGAGGGCATTTTTCACATCTAGCCAGAACAGGGACCATTTCTTTGATGCAGCAATAGCCAGTAAAGCCCTAATTGTATGCCTCCGATTGGCCGATTAAGCAACCAATTAAACTCTGTTTTTTTAATAGCCCACTTCTTACAATCACATATGCATACATACATACATGTGTACATTTTCATTATATATTAAACATATAGTTGTATATTATTTATATGTATCCATTTTAATGTATATGATTGAACAATATATGTATACATTTTGAAATGAAGGCCATTCCAACATTAACTGCTATCGTAAAAGAATGAAGGTCGAATTGTGCTAACAGTAAAAGAATGAAACAGTGAATCCACAATATTATTTTATGGTTTAACAGCGATCTACACTAATCCTGAAATAAAGCTTATAGTAAAAAATATGTTTGACCTATTGATGGATTCACTGTTTCATGAAATTAGGGATGGCAAAATGCAAAAATCCGCAGTCCATCACCTGAAACCAAACCAAACCGAGTTTTTAATTTCCTGTTACCATCCATACCACATTTACTCCACAGAGTTGTTTTTTGTGTTGGGGAACCTAAGATCCCCGATTTTCACCATATGAGCACAGTCACGCTGCACATGCATGCACCCTGGAGTGGACTACCTCGCCAACAAGGATGGCTCTCTTGGTGACACATGGTGGTTTGTATAGGGAGGGTGGTCACGCAGGTCCAGACATCCATCTTGTAGGGCCACGGTCCAAGGCACGCCGCCATCCCAGAGAGGTATGAAGGCCAGGCTCGACTTCGGCATCCATTTCACGACGTGCACCGTCAAGGTTCTTCATGCGGGGCCACCGCGGAAGGCACGCTGTCGTCCCAGAGAAGCATCACCGACCTGCTTGACACCGGCATGGAAGATCGGATGTCCAAGTTCCTCAAGTAGGGTCGTCGTTGAAGGCATGCCCGCCTCAGGTATCAGCACCATGCTCGACGTCCCTGTCCCCACCTGATGCCATGCACTCATTGCCGCCACCAGCACCTCCGTCTCTGTCATTCCGGATTCCAGAGTCACCCACAATGGCCACTGCCTCAGCTGACAGAGTCACCTATGACTGTCGTTGTCGTATCAATCGGAGTCGTCTCGAAGTTATCTATGACAGCGTTCAGCCGGAGGTGTCCTGAGGGTGGCAATGGCAGTGGAAACTAGGTGGGTACAGCCACGGCATCTGACAGCGGAAGGCACCACGGCTACTTATTAAATATAAAAGCACCACCACGGCTAACTCGAGGGAGTAGCCGACTTTAGCGGAAACGGTTCGGATTCCTGCCTCAACCCATCCAGAAATATGGATTTATTTTTTAACCAAACCATCATCCGAAGACTGTCTAGATATACCAAATTATCGGGGTGGGTGGCAGTGGTTTGGATGATGGGTTCTGGATTTTTCTGCCAAGCCTACATGAAATAGCCACTCAACCCTCATATAAATCATTGTTAAACACAACTAGTTTAGCCATTCTAATATTAGTACTATTGATTTTAAAATATATTTATCATAGCAATTAGTGTAAATCTAGTGATTATATATGTAGATCTATGCCTTAGATGTCTAGATCTAAGTCTAAATGGATATTTTCATTAAACGGTGAATCCATCTCGGTGTGTTTTGCAAAATGAAGGCCAAACTAGGCTTTTTAGCCAAAATTATTGTGTTTTGAAGATTAATTACCCTCTTCAAGAAATTCCGAAGAAGAACAGAATTTACTTACAATCCGAGGGAGATGTATTTCTATTATGATCCCAGCTGAAACTGAGAATTTAAGATTTCGAACGAAAAGTGTAAAACGTGCTTTAAAGTGTCAATCCCTCCATAATAAAATCTTGGCTCAACCCCTAAATATACTAGAAAATTTTTAGAGATATGGGATAAGCATGCCTTGGAAAATCAGATATTTGCTACTACGAAGCTCCTCTATTGCTAATGAGCCTGATACTATTAGATCTGAAGATCTAGATGTCGTGATTGTCTCATGTGCTAACTTTAAGCACCTACTTCAGAGTCCTAAAACCTTAACACTTGCCTTTAAGAATCACATTTTATATTAGCATTTAACATGATAGCAATCCGTGTTCAAGAGATAGGTCTAAGCACTCACATGCATATACACACATACTGGTATATCCAGAGCATGTGTGGAGTTTATGCAGGCACCTTTTATAATGGAGACATATTAGTATTAGTGTATAATTGTATTCAAAATTTCAAACTACCTATACATAAGTAACACACCCATATATGCATACATACATGGACACAGACATATATACATACATATATATATATATATAGTCAAACTAGAATACACTCAACTCTACAAATCGCATCGTGCACTCAAGTGGTGTGTACATATCTCGACAATTTTTTTGACAAATCCAAACCGTTTATATTCATTGTTATAACAAAATACAAATTAGGCTACATACAAATTTTGAGCCCATTTAGATGAGTGTAAGTCACTCATCCAAGGGCAACGAAATCGACACGCGAAACTAATTTGAAATGAAAATTTTTGCGGTCTTTATAACATGACCTATAAATGTGTCCAAATGTGCTTAAATTTGGCGTATGAGCTATTCACAAGATGTTTAAGAAGATCAACGGATTAGATTTTTGAAAAAAATATTGCATCATGAAAAACTACTTGAGTGTATTCAGCTTGACGTAGTCTAATCCAAGAACTTGGTCTCTAGGAGCCGATTTTTGCTTAGGCGGGTAAAAGTGGCCACCCAAAATAGCTGTTGAAGTGGGCACTTAAGCGGGCTAAGCGGCCCAAAAGCGGGCGCTTAATGGCCAAGCGTCGGGCGGGCGTCTAAAGCCTGGATTAGACTGCCAGAATCTGTCAATGCTTAAGCGGCCACCTGGGCCATTTTTTAGTACAGTGGTGTATGGAGTAGTGTCTTGAGGCTTTAGCCTATTGTAAGTTTGCAGGTTTGGCTACATGTATTATGACTTGCTAATCCTACTTTTGGGGAAAGTTTGAATATAATATACTGAATAGTGATGACCAAAACGGCTGTGGAGATCGGCAACCCTAACCTACTTTGTACACTGAAATTCCTAGACTACCCCCACTTAACTTATTGCTTCCTTACCACCTATATATACATGGGTGGCGGCCGGAACACGAGGTTAACCACCCTTAGCTACCTCTTGGGCATTCCTAGCCACTCTTCACTCACTCCTTGAGCTCCCATCTACCTCGACCTCATTTCCACCTTCCTCAACCTCAAAACCCTAGTTTTCTAGGATTTTGGCTACTTCCACCACCCATTCCATGCCATCTTGCCACCAAAGAGGGAGAAGGTGCTACTCTTGTTGCTGGAGTTGAAGGAGAAGGAAGCTTCCACAAGATTCTATGACTACTTTCTCTTCTTCTTCTTTTGTTCTTTTTAAGTTCCATGAGTAGCTAAGCCCCCTAGGTGGGTTGTTTGGGGGCTAAAATGTGATTTTGATACCATGTTGGAGAAAAATAACTTGTAAACTTTATATATTCATTTTATGATGATCGTCTTCTACTTTTATCTTATTTCCTTGTGGTTTGTGCTTAAAAACATGGATTGCTTGTTGACATGTGCTTGAAACCACCTAAGTTTAGGAGAAAATGGCATATGTGAGACTATTTTGGGATTTGCTCTTAGTTCCAACTAGTAGGTCCCTAGCTAGCACCCCATCTTCCCACACATATATCCCTTCTCTTACTCCTAGGTGTAAGATCTAAGTAGCTAGTGTAGGAGTGCTTAGTGCAATTGCCTAGGAGTTTCCTAAAAGCTATATGGTGATATGTGAGGCGCAACACCCTCACCTCCACTCTCCATTCCTACCTTTTGACTCCAAATTACCCTAAGGACACTTACTCTAGAAACCTAGACCTGCTAAATCCTATTGAAATTTCACCAAAGCCCTAGTTCAACTGAGTCTTGTAAGGTTGGATAGAGTGTGCAAGGGTGTAGTTCCCCTTCACATACCTTATACCTCCCATGGTCAACTATTAGCTTAGGGTAATTCAATAGCATTTGTCTTGTTTTTTATAACAATCTAGAATGGATAAATAGAATGTGCATGTTATGACCTCCTAACTTGGATTCTAGTTACATTCCCCCAAATGGCTCACACCTCCATAACTTGCTTAAAACCCTAAATTGCTCTCTCTAGTTAATGCTTCCTTAGTTACTTGCTTTATTGCCTCCTTAGTTAGTTGTTACGTTCCTGATAGTTAATTTTTGCTAGAGTAATTAGTGCATCTTTGTGCTTGCTTGTGCTAGCTCTTATTAGTCTTTAGCTAATCTTACTCAAGGTTGCTAACTAGGACTGCTTTGCTATTGTAGTGTTAGAGTAAGCCTTAGCCTCTAGCTTGGTCTGATTGTTAATTGCTAGTTAGTGTAGTGTAGCTCTTGCTTTGCTTTTCTTAGTCTTAATTGCTCTCTACTTAGTTTCCTTTCTTTGCTCATAAGAACTAACTTGTCTAGGGTTAATTTAAATTTTGCTTCTTGCTCCTTAAATTGCTTGTCTGTCCAACTTAGTGTAATCAAACAAACTCCCAATAAACCCTTGAACCCTAGACTCCTCTTGAGGAACTTAGCTTAATCTAACTAAACTCAAGTGCCCCCTCTCTCCCTGAGGATCAACCATATTCTCGTCGCTTGCCTACATTATAACATGACCTCGTGCGCTTGCAAGTTAGTGTGTTAGCCTAAGTGGGTGTGTTAGTGCGGGCCCTTATAAATATCAAAAGATTCCAATTGTGTTAGAACGTAGAGGCGCATCTAATCAAACTCAATTGGTTAGGTGTACCCCTTGGGCTTAAAGACGCACCAAGCTTTCTAGTGTTGTTGTCGGGGAGAAAGGTGTTCGGCCTAGCTAGTTAGTATAGCTTTATTTTTGCTCACCATTTCTATTCATTATTCTGTGTTACTTTTTGCAATTGGTTTGCTAACTTGTCTTCTTTTGTTTGGATGTGCTTGAGCAAGTGACACTCAACCCTTGGAGATAAGATAGGAGACCGAGATGCACATGAGCAGCTACCACCACCGAAGCCACCACATCAACAATGATCTCTACCCTATCACTCCTAGACTTTAGTATCATGTTGCGGACAACATTGATTCAAAAGTTTGGGGTGGTAGGGTGGTATGTCCTTTTTCTCTCACCTCAGTTTGTTGATCTTGTTTCACCCTATCCAGCCTTGTTTTGGAATGCCAGATGTTTACAACAGCCTATCTAGTGTACATTTTTATTTGCTTGCAAACATGCATCCATATAGCTTACTTTTTTGCATTTTTGCGTGATTTTTAAAAAAAAATTGCTTTTCATGCCATGCATTGCATCTCATGTAGGTTTCTGATAATTTTTGTGTGTTTTTAGCTAGAATATGCTTGCTTCTTTCTTATTGCTTATTAGCGTAGGTTTTGATGTGTTGAAGGTAGGTTGGCACCATTTTGGCCAATTATGCCCAAACTTGAATCTATTTGCATAATGGTGTGTTTCAAAAAAAATCTCATCTAATGTGATGTGAATGCTTCGAATTGGGATAATGCAACCAATAAATAATTTTTTGGCTAAATGTGTCTGATGATGAATTTTGCATGTGCTCCAAGCCTCTTGTAAGTGATTGACTATTTTGATTAATGTGTAATGCTTGCAAGCCCTGAATGCTTGGGATTACTCAATCTATGTGAAAAGAGTGCAATACAACATAGTTGTTCTTTTATGCACGGTTTGTTTATTTGTTGAATGTTGCATGGATTAACTTATTAGGATCATAGTTATCCAGGCTCCCGCCTGGGCTCGCCTAGGCCACCTAGGCTCTAGGTGGTCTGCCTTAAATTGGGCGCCTAGACTTTTAGATAACTAAAGTGGATGTCTAAGGACTTTTAGGCCCAAATTAAGACACTTGAAGACAAAATTAGCATAGATTAGGTCAAAATGTGGTCAAATCATGTCATGTTTAGTTATTTTGGGAAAGAAATAGATCTAATATAGTCCTAATCAGATCTAATTTGGGCAGATTAGGTCTGATTTGGAGGAAATAGGTTTGATTTGGGAAAAAATGTCTTATTTGGGGGAATTAGATCGGATTTCACTAAATTACGGCTCATTTAGGTCAATGTAGGACAAACTAGGGGAAGTTACGTCTAATTAGGTCATGTTATGCCAAAATTGGTCTGGCTTTGGCTAAATTAGGTAAGATTGAGTTTAATTAGGTCCAATTTAGATCGTGTTAGGTCAAATTAAGGCCGAATAGGTCTATCTTAGGTGTAATGTAGGTAAAGTTATGATTGATTAAGCTTAGGGATAAGCAATACAAATGTACATAATGATGTACATATTTGAATATATTTGAATGTATACACAAAATCATATATATATATATATGTAAAATACATAAACAAATACGAAGAACGCCTAGAAAAGCCTAGGCTTCCCCTAGGTGGGAAGGACCGCCTAGCCGCCTAGACAAGTATGATTAGGATGAAATCATACATGGATCCTCACCACCCATAATCCCTCTTTGACCCCATGTTTCTTCTATCATCTCCTTACCTCTTCGCCTCATGAGAGGATGCCAAACGTATGCCCATATCAGTCTTGACCACCCTCAAAAAGTTTGGGGTGATCATATCTACATCCCCCCACCACTTCACTCTTATCACCATACGCCCTCCTTACATATAGGGTAGAGAAAAAGAAAAAAGAAATAAGGGAGGGCTCTATGTAATAGCCTCTTAAGAAAAGAAAAAAAAAGATGATTGCTCCTATGTAATAACACTCTGCTACCTTCCATAACCTTTTCTTCTCTTTTTATGCCTAGTAGGGCTAGGATGAATCAACTCTAACCCTCACTCCCCTACACAAGCCAAGTGGGTCATGAGAGGTGAAATGAAGTGTATGATGTACATGTAGTTCTAGCAAGTGAAACAACTTTAACCATTTGGATGTATGTCATCCATGAACGGTATACCAAGAGCTTTACGAAATTCGTGTCACTTACATGTGTGATTGGTATCTCATATTTGAAGTTTTTGTGCTCCGTGTTTGAATCACATTGAAAAAAATAGAAAATGAATAGAGAGTAGTGGATTGCATGCCTAATTCCACATGTGAACTTATTTTAGTCAATGAACATCATAATGATCGCAATTTTCCATGTTTTTCTTGAATGAATGGAAAGAGAGATTAAGTTAGAGCATACTTGAGGACAAGTATGTTTTAAGTTTGGGGTGGTGATGCACCCCTATTTTAAAGCTTCATCTTGTCTTCTTGTACTTTAATGACATCTAAACTTAGTAGAATGCATGTTAATTCTCCCAATAAATAGTTTATTATCAAATGAACATATAGATGGTTTTTGCATGTTTTATAGGTACTTTGAACACTACTTGATGGAAGGGAGAGAAGATGGTTGAATATAAGACTTCCCTAGGCTTGAAAGAGTCCAAAAATGAGGCCAAAACAGCTCCCAACCTACCCCAAGTGATCAAAGCATGCATTGAAGCAATAATCTCCATGGATGACCAAGTTCAAGGCTCAAATGCAAGGGAATGACTCCAAAACGGTCGTGCTACCAAGGAATGGCCTTTCTGGCAGTGCCCCAATCACAGACTGCTGACAGAACTTTCAAAAACTATTACAGATCTCTGGCCAAAACGGTCGTTTTGAAAAGAATGGTCGTTGAGAGATGGCCATCACGACCGTTCTACCATTGTACCCCACCTATTTTATTGCCTGATCTCTGCACTTTATCCCCTACTTATCCTTTTACCCCCAGACCCCTATATAAGCCTTAGAGGCGGCTGGAGGTCAAGGGTTGTCTACTTTGAGTATTCATTTCACCTCCCTATCACCTCCATACCTCACTCCACTCCCATTCCATCACCTTCCACCCTAAAAATCCTTCCTTTTAGGGTTTTGGACACTATCCGTCCCATTTCCATGCCATTACACCTTGGAGGAGGGAAGTGCTCAAGCTTGCAGCTACTGAATAGGAGGATTTCAGCCACTACTTCGAGCTCAATGGCTACTTCTATCTCTTTCTTCTCCATTTCGTATTTTTCATTATCATGTCTAGCTTAGCCCCTTAGGTGGGCTGTTTGAGGGCTAAAATATGACTTTAATACCATGTTGGCGGAAAATAACTTGTAAACATTATAGATTTTTTATGATGATTGTCTTCTACTTTTATCTTATTTCCTATATTTCTTCTTATGGTTTGTGCTTAAAATTTGCATTGCTTGTTGATTTGTGCTTGAAACCACTTAGACTCTATGAGAGAATGGATTGTATGTGGCTATGTTAGGGATTGCTCCTAGGTCCAACTATTAGATCCCTAGCTAGCACCCTATCTTTCAAGATATATATCCCCTCTCTTACTTCTAGGTGGAAGATCTAAGTAGTTAGAGTAGGAGTAGTTAGTGCAATTGCCTAGGAGTTTTCTAAAGGCTAGAAGGTGAGGGTGTTTGAGTGATGTGAGGTGAAACATTGTCACCTTCACTCTCCATTCCTACCTGTGGCTCCCAATTGCCCTAGGAATACCTACTCTAGAAACCTAGACTTTCTAGATCCTATTTGAATTTCACCTAAGCCCTAGTCCAATTGAGCCTCATAAGGTTGGATAGGGTGTGCAAGGGTGTAGTTCCCCTTCACACACCTTATATCACCCATGGCCAACTAGTAGCCCAGGGTAGTTCTATAGCATTTATCTTGTTGTTTAGTTTAACAATCTAGAATGAATGGATAAAATTTGCATGTTATAATCCCCCAACTTGGATTCCAGTTACATTCCCGGCAAACAGCCCACACCTCATTAACTTTCTAAAACCCCAATTTTCTATCTTTCTAGTTCATGCTTGCTTAGTCACTTGTTTTAATTGCTTGCTAGTTAATTGTCTTGTTCTTAATAGCTAGGTCTAGCTAGTGCCTCTTAGTGTTTTCTTGTGTTAATTTTAGCTAGTTAGTGCTAGTCTAGGTCCTTAATTGCTCTAGCTGCCTAAATTGCTAGTTAGTGTAGTGCAGCTCTTGCTTTGCTTTCCTTAGTCTTAATTGCTCTCTTCTTGCTTAGTTGCTTTTCTTGCTACTTAGAATTAACTTGTCTAGAGTTAACTTAGGTTTTGATTGATTGTTCCCTTTAATTGCTTGCTTGTCCAACTCTAGTGTAATCAAACAAAATCAACCTCAAGCCCTTTAACCCTAGACCCCGCTTTAGGAACTTAACTTTATCTAACTAAGCTCTAGTGTCCCCTATCTCCCTGGATCGACCCTATTCTTGCCGTTTGTCTATACTACAACACGACCCCCGTGGCGCTTGCGAGTTAGTGTGTTAGTCTAAGTGTGTGTGCTAGTGTAGGCCCTTAAAAATATTGAAAGATCTCAAGTGTGTACGAACCTAGAGGCGCATCTCGCATCTAATCAAACTCAATTGGTTAGGTGTACCCCTTTGACTAAAGACGCACCAACAATATACATACATCTACACATATACGCAAATTAAGTGCATATAAATTGACATATATAAGCATACACATGAAATATACATACATATCTATACGCACACATATCCACATATATTCCATATATATATAAATAGACATTGGAATACACACACATACACTTAAATCATCACCACCATTATCTAAGTCTAACCCCAACAAGTTGGGTCGGCTACATGGATTCTTCCTTTCTATTCAGCTATGTTATGGGCACAGTATAGGACGTCAACTTCAAGTCGACTGCGACGTGTGGAAGTAGAACTTTGTGGAAACTTCAAGGAATTCCAAATAAAACATTGACACATGAAGCTAAAAATTGTGAATTGTGATCAAATTTGGTAAATTTGCCAAATTTAGCAATAAATCATGTGTAACTTCTTTAATAATAAATGTGTAAATAAATGTCTAAACATGTAGAGCCGAAATTTGTTGTTAACAAAGTTTTCCATATCATAGAGACAAAGTTGATGACAAGTAACAAAAACAAGTTACGAGCCTACAATTTCAAACAAATAGTTCTCTCTACAAGCTAAATCATACATTAGTGTATCCGCTTGAATCCTAAATTTTGACAAATCTAGATTATCACAATTTTAGTATTTGATTGGATTATTAATTAAAAGAATAACAATGAGCAGTGTTTTAAAAATCAGTCTGTGCGGCCGCATACAAAATTCGGACCTCCAATCAAACCGCATACTGAAAATCCCTCCAAAAAGTGGACCAAGCCGCATAATCGGTTGTACAGCCACATACAAGGCCGATTAAACCCCGATTTTCAGTTAGACATATTCTGATTTCTTCTTTTTTACATTTACATTCATCTATGTTTGTTTAAATTTAGATCATAGTGCATGTTTGTAATTATTTAAGTTGTGATGATTGCTTTGCATGATTGCATCCATTATTCTTGTAATTGTACTATTTAGATACACAACTGCACAAATTAAATATGTAAATTTATGATTAATAGATATATATACATATAATAATTAATAAATAAAAAAATCCAAAACCGCATATACTCCCGCATACCACATATACTCTACAAGGTGACCTCTCAGAATGCATTATGCATACCGCTTTTTAAAACACTGACAATGAGCAATAGCACTTTATTAAGAATTTGTAGGCGTGGAAAAATTTGGTGGTTGATATAGTATATCTACACATATATTAGCAGTATTAGGTGTTCAAAACTTCAAGTAGTGTTATAAAAAAATATTGCATTTGGTTAAGCAAGGTGAAATAGGGGAGATGAAATGGAGTTAGACAACTTAAAATTAGACCAAAATCTTGTAAACAAAATGTAGATCTATAGAGGATGGTTAAATTTTGTAGTTTTAGCTTGAAAACAAAAAAGAAAAACATTGAATACTTATCTTTAGTTCCAATATGTTTTGCCATAAGATACAAGTAGCATCAGAGTTACTCCACCAAAACAATTGCAACATCCTCAAAGTTTGGTAAGTCGGCGGCTTTTCTAATTTTTCTATAGGGTCAGGACATCATTGTCCTTGTCGACATTTAGGTCGACATTGTTGATGTTGGTTGAAATCTCGTTGAAGTTCCAGAATGTAGAAGTTCACCCAAATTTGATTGTTGACCATCGACATCGAGAATCTCGGCCAAATAATGCTAATTTTAATGACATTAGTACTATGCTTTGAACTAAAAAAATATATATACAACAGTAGTTATGTGCCTAACTCCTTGTAGGACAAGCGACATGCTCTACCCCTATTCGGATCTGCACAATGTCCAAAAAGCACTAAATGCCCAATTGTCTATTTAAGTAATTATTTGCATATATTCCAAATCTAGGGATTTGTTTTCATTTTTGAGACTATACTATTATTTGGCATGATACACAGTTTTCTCGGGTCTTAGTAGGTTTTGAGATAATTCATGATAAATATCTTAACCTTGGGTCTTAACTAGGCACATGAAAAACTTTGAAAATAGACTATTGCAATTCAGATATCTCAAAATACGGCAGACTACCATCCAGTGTGACTATTGTGGTGAGCTCATATGCTGAACTCACCACTCCTGCAGCAAAAGAAATGTTAGGGCGAGTAACTGTCAGATATATCAGTTTACCAACAATTTTCCTGCAGTATCCTGGATCTGAATAATCAGTATCATCATTCATCTCCTTCACATGATAGTCCATAGGAGTAGACACCGGCTTGGATTCACTCATGCCAGTTTCATGTAGTAAATCCAGCACGTATTTCCTCTGAGACAAATTAGTACATGCATGAGATCTAAGTACTTCAATGCCCAGAAAATATCTCAGTTTGCCCGGATCCTTTGTATGAAAATGCCCCTGCAATCCTTCCTTCACACATGATATGCATGTAGAATCACTGCCAGTGATAACTATATCATCAACATATACAACAATAATGATGGATCCAGCAGAAGAGCTAGAATAAAATAAGGAGTGATCAATCACATAACGAGAGAAGTGCATCTTTAGTATAACATCATTGAACTTATCAAACCAAGCATTAGGAGATTGTTTCAATCCATAGATGGCTTTCTTCAATCTACACATCTTCTGACACTCCCCGTGAGCAACAAAACCAAGAGGTTGCTCCATGTACACCTCTTCCTATAGATCACCATGGAGAACTATTGTGGTGAGCTCATATGCTGAACTCACCACTCCTGCAGCAAAAGAAATGTCAGGGTGAGTAACTGTCAGATATATCAGTTTACCAACAATTTTCCTGCAGTATCCTGGATCTGAATAATCAGTATCATCATTCATCTCCTTCACATGATAGTCCATAGGAGTAGACACCGGCTTGGATTCACTCATGCCAGTTTCATGTAGTAAATCCAGCACGTATTTCCTCTGAGACAAATTAGTACATGCATGAGATCTAAGTACTTCAATGCCCAGAAAATATCTCAGTTTGCCCGGATCCTTTGTATGAAAATGCCCCAGCAATCCTTCCTTCACACGTGATATGCATGTAGAATCACTGCCAGTGATAACTATATCATCAACATATACAACAATAATGATGGATCCAGCAGAAGAGCTAGAATAAAATAAGGAGTGATCAATCACATAACGAGAGAAGTGCATCTTTAGTATAACATCACTGAACTTATCAAA
Source organism: Alisma plantago-aquatica (assembly GCA_963693085.1). NCBI lineage: Eukaryota > Viridiplantae > Streptophyta > Magnoliopsida > Alismatales > Alismataceae > Alisma > Alisma plantago-aquatica. The sequence goes on along the minus strand of OY856415.1, from coordinate 551,126,222 downwards.
CCAAGCATTAGGAGATTGTTTCAATCCATAGATGGCTTTCTTCAATCTACACATCTTCTGACACTCCCCGTGAGCAACAAAACCAAGAGGTTGCTCCATGTACACCTCTTCCTATAGATCACCATGGAGAAAGGCATTATTGACATCAAGCTGAAATAGAGGCCAGTCAAAAGTAGTAGCCAGAGAAATAAGAATCCGCACTGAATTCAGACTCCACTGGTGAAAAGGTCTCAAAGAAATCAACTCCACATGTCTGAGTGTAACCCTTTGCCACCAAACTAGCCTTCAACCTCTCAACTGAACCATCTAGATTATGTTTTACTGTGAATACCCATTTGTAGCCCACAACATTTTTACCTGAAGGTAAGTCAATAAGTTCCCATGTGTTGTTTTGTAGAAGAGCAGACATTTCCATATGCATTGCCTGTTTCCTGCCAATATCTTTCATAGGATCAAGATGATTTCTTGGCATGAGCACAGAATCAATCCCACGAGCAAATGACCAGGCATGCTTAGATAATTTCGACAAACAACACACATTTGCAATAGGATATCGAATAGTACAGGAACGAGTACCTTTGCGAACAGCAATGGGAACATCAAGGTCAGATGGTTCTTCAGAAATCTCTTGAGTAGAGGAAGATGGGGAAGGCTCAGAGACCGGAATCACTACCTCCTCTGGATCCTGTCTGCCTCGTCTGCTATAAACATGCAGATATTGTTGAATTAAAGTATCACCTGCTGGCTGCTCTTCCTGAATTACAGTATAGTCAGGAATGATAGGTGGCACTCTCTCACTGATGTCTGATGGTGGCACTCTCTCACTTTCACACAATTGCTCCCCCTTACTGGGAACAGTACAGAAGTATGGTGTGGATTCATGAAAAGTCACATCCCTGGACACAAACATACGACGGAGACTGGGACAATAGCACTTGTATCCTTTGCTAGTGTTGGAGTACCCAAGAAACAAAGTCCTAATAGACCTAGGGGATAACTTATCAGCCTTAGGATCAAAATTGTAGACAAAAGACGTACAACCAAACACTCTGAGAGGAACAAGGAAAGGTTGATCCTTGGGACGTAAGACAGAGAACGGAGTACGTCCTTGAAGCACGGAAGAGGGTTGCCTGTTGATAAGGAAACATGCAGTAAGTAAAGCATCAGACCAGAACCTCTTAGGAACATTGGACTGAAACATAATGGTCCTGGTAATATCAAGAAGGTGATGATTTTTCCTATCAGCTACCCCATTTTGTTGAGGGGAGTGAGGACAAGACGTATAGTGAATCATCCCAACAGAGCTACAAAAATCAACCATAGCACTTTGAACATATTCCAAGGCATTATCAAATTGAAAAATTTTCAAATTGCAATCAAATTGAACTTTTATTTTTTGATGAAAATGATTGACAATGGATAACACAGACTCTCAACTTTTCAACAGATAAATCCATGTCATGCGAGAAAAATCATCCACAAAGGAAATAAAATAGCGAAAACCATTATAGCTATTGGTCTTTATAGGACCCCAAACATCACTTTGGACTAACTCAAAGGGACAAGAAACCCATTTATTGACACGACTGGGATAAGACATTCTATGATGTTTTCCCAGTTGACAGGACTGACACTCTAATGAAGACACTTGGGATAACTCAGGTTCTAATTTCTCAAGCTCTCCAACAAAGGATGTCCATATCTGTAGTGCCACAGTAAGGGAGAACCGCTCAAAAGGATAGCCGGAGCAAAGAGCAAATACTTGGCGAGGCAGACTGTCACCATGGAAGAGGTAGAGATCACCTTTCCTAGGCCCCCCACCAATCGTCCTCCTACTCTTGAGATCCTGTAATACAAAGCAAGAAGGCCCAAATGTCACTGTACAGTTCACAGTATTAATTAATTTTGCAACAGAGAGAAGATTAAAAGGAAATGTAGGCACATAGTGAACAAATTTAAGATCAATTTTAAGAGTCAGAGAAACAGATCCACTTGCTAACACTCTCCTCACTGAACCATCTGCTATGGTCACAGATTTGTGAGGAATATGTGAGTCAATGGAATGAAGTAGTCTCCTCATACCAGTCACATGCTGTGATGCTCCAGAATCAACCACCCATGAAGAAGTTGAACCAGAAGCCAGTAAAGAGATAGCCTGATTACCAGTGGTAGATGCTAGATTTGCTGAGGAAGAAGATCCCACACTTAGATGTTGTGTATCCAAAATAAATCTATCATATTCTTCCTTTGTGAGTGTGATGCCAGAAGAACCAGAACTTGATGGAGACGGCTCAAAAGACTCAGCAGTACTAGCATAGTTTGTTACCCCCATAGGTGGTGCGGCAGGTCTACCATGCTTCTTCCAACATTTCTCAACAGTGTGTCCAGGTTTATCACAGAAGGTGCACTTAGGACGTGCTCCACGTCCTCGGCCCATACCTGTACGGCCTCCTCTAACTGCAGCGGCTACAGATGCATGAGAATCTCCAGAAGTCGCGATTGTGGTAGGATCAACTGGTTCAAAATTTGATTGTAAAATCCTTGAGTAGGCTTCTTCCAGACTGGGAAGTTTGTCAGAGGCGAGGATGACACTGCGGGTTGAACTGCATGAAGAACTCAGGCCAGATAGGAACTTTGCATTAATCAAGTCATCTTGTCGTTGACTTGTTCTTGGACAGTCACTGGATGATAGAAGCTCAGCTCTTGAGCAATACCTTGGATCACTCCAAAATATTCTTCTAAAGGCTTGTCTCCCTTTCTTGCATTAATCATATGTCTTTGGCAGTAGTATAGAACATGAACCTAGCAGCAATACCAAGTTCCATGCTCCCCCATAGCCATGTCTTCACCAGACTACTATGACGCTTCCATTCAGCATAGCCTTAGTCAGTAGAAGCAGGAGGATCATAATCAACATGCCTTGCCTATCTCGGGATACTAGCACTGTATGGACAGCATTCATCCACAAGAGATAATTCTTCCCGTTCAGCTTGATGGAGGGGATAGGTGACATCTCGTTGTAGATGGTAGATGTCTTGGTGTCCTCCATAATTCAACAGAGAGATAGGGTGACGGAGAGATACGCGTCACAGAAAGGATTGAGGGTGACGGAGAGATACACGTCACCGGAAGGATTGAGTGACGGGGAGATACACGTCACGTCAAAAAATTAGATGCGTGTCTGACGCATCCACAGCCCCCAAACGAAAATTCCCTAATCACACATGGAGATGTGATTAGGAATTTCCTACGTACGGACGGACCCTCCGGTATAAACTTTAATACACCACTGCCTTCAGAATCGACCGGAGGAAGAGACCAGAGGAAGGAGTTGTTGGCGGCAGCAATGCGCCTACCCTGGGTCGCCGACAGCGGCGCCCACCCTTGGTCGGCGGCCGTTGTTGCCGCTCCTAGTCGGCTACAGCGACTGCTTACTACCCGGGAGGGCGGCAGCGGCGGCGACCTACTGGCCTAGGTGGCCGGCGGCGGCCTGGAGAAGGGGGAGAAGAGAGGAGAGGGAAGGAGAGGGGGAGCGGCGGCTTGGAGGAACCCTAGGAGCAGCCTTGCTCTGGTACCATGTAGAAGTAGATGCCACAAAGCAACGTGCAATGCGGTTTGCGTGAGGGTTCATGACCCCTCACCCTTTTATTAATAGAAACATGGAGAAATTACATAGAGGTCCAGTAATATATAGAAATTACAAATAATAGAATATAAAGAGATATTTAACACACATCATCAATTAGTCATACATTACAGCAGTACAATAAATCAATGTACGCATTCTAAATTAGATAATAGCTATGTGTAATTTACTTGGATACATTACAAAAGTACCCTATTACAGCTTACATGCAAAGTATGTATTCTATATTAGAACTAGGTATGTCATAGAACATTTAATCTGTGCTACTTTAATATACTATAGTCAATACTAATTGGGCCATATAATGTACTTAATGCTACAAGCTTACAGTACTTTTTTTAAAGAAAAGTGGACAAAATGCGGAAACAAAGCGGGAAAAAACGGGTTAAGCGGGTAAAAAGCGGCCGCTTTTCTCAAATCCGCTTCACAACCACTTTAGGGGGGGTTAAGCGGACAAGACCTGTTGGCGCTTAAGCGGCCGCTCAGGACGATTTTTAAAACACAGCATATATATATATATATATATATAGAGAGAGAGAGAGAGGGGGGGGGAGATACACACACGCACGCACACACATACATAATATGGGGGTGTGTGTGTATGACTATACACCTATACATGCATAAGCAAACTCATAGTTATCAAGGCAGGCGCCTAGGCGTCCTAGGCGCTCCACAGATCCCTCAAACCTAGGCGCCTAGGGGTCATAGGTTAGGTGGGAAAACTAGGAGGGTTGGGTGGGCTAGGCGGCTGCCTAGGCGGTCAAGGAGGATAGCCTAGGCGCTTCTAATGCAACTGCTGCAAACAGGTCAGTCCTTATACTGCTGTTTGTTTATTTTTTTGTACTTCCTCTTGTGTCCTCTATTCTTGCTTCTTTTCTTTTCTTTTTGTAACAATTTCTCCTGCATTTCCTGTTCTCACTACTGCTGCATTTTAATATTTTGTGACTCCCTTCTACATCCCTCTTACTGCTATCTTCATGTTTCTCATTTCAGAAATTCAGACTTGTCCTACGTCTCCTGCTCCCACATCTACTAAACTACTAGTACTACAGTACTACTTCTATTCACATATTTTCTTCTTCTTTTTCTGACTTATTCTTGCTTCTACATCTCCAACAGCTACTGCTGTTTGCATGTATGAGTTTCCTGATATCTTCTTCCTATCCTTAGGTCTCCTTCAACACCTCCTTTACTGTTTTCTTTGTTTCTTTAACTACTTCTTTCTCATTCACTTCTCCGCTACTGCTGTTGTGCATTTCTTTTTTTTTACTTCTTCCAGCAAGTCACTTGCATTCTTTTCTTTTCTTTTTTCCTGTATTCTTTCTCCTTCAATTCCTACATTATTATCCTCCTCATGTTGTTTCTCTTTTCACCTCTTAATTCTCCTTCCTATGATTCTCTCAACAGTTATCAATACAAGATAGGTATATGAAAACATGTAATGGACAAAAAGTTACAAAATTGCATGTAGTACCATACGAATAAAGAAGCAAATATGTAACAGAAAATATATATAAAAACAAAAACGCCCAGAAAAGGCTAGGTGCCTAGGCGCCCACCAGGTGAAACCCACCGCCTAGCCGCCTTGACAACTTAGAGCAAACTCAAACATACATTGATTTTTTTTCACCCTAGCTTAGATTGGGATAAATAGAAATCAAAAGCAAAGTTAGTAAAAAAAGATCATAGACATGACAAATAGAATTTGCAGTAGTTTATGAGATACAATACTTTGTAGCAATTAATCTAAAACTTGTGATTTGATAAAGGATATTAGGTTACACGTGACTTGGTACTCATAGAATATAGGTACGAGCAACCAAATTGACAAAAGGTCACAAAAAGGGTAAACAGCGATAAAAAATTAAAGCATGTTTTTCTATGAACCTTGGGTCTTTTGACAAATTTAATGTTATGTAAATTCACAAGGGAGAGCATGACACTCAACAGCCATAAATATGAACACTTAATATGACATTACGATCTAGAACAAAGGCTTACATCTCAGTTACATCTCATGGGCTAAAGGAAGGCCTAAGACTTATTAGGTATAAGCCTCAATCCAAAACATGAGGCTTAAGCCTCAAGGCACAAATAAGATAGCCTCATCTTGGGGCACAAATAGGATAACCTCAATGCGGGATCTTTTTAAACCATGATTTTGGTGGCCCTTTTAAATATACCTCAAATGACACAGGTGAAATATGATCATCTAACAGCATATATGTCCATATGCTTTGTCATGGCTTTCTTTTCTTCCTAGTCTATAGTATGGACACTTCCTTAAAGCTCCTAAATTCATGTCAAGGATGTGTCAGACACATTTGAATCTGACTCTTGAATCTCAACGGGCATACATAATCATGTTCTCACTATGTGAAGGAGTGTCCTAGTTAGCAGAAAAGTATAAGAGGTGAATAAGGTTGCTCTCTTTTTTACATACCCATTGCCTTTAGGATTAAGATTGAAAGACAATGACATCAAGAGCTTAAATAAACTAGAAAAGTTTGTCCAATCTATACATTCAACTGTCAATCACAAACCATTGCCATTGCACCTATAATTTTTTTTGAGATCATACTTCTAGGACTAGTTTGTTTGATGGGCTTTAGTCATCTCTTGTAAAGCATAAAATCTAGCAAATTGTTGTTTAAAAAATCAAAACCTAGTAATCTATGTCCGGGATCTGCAAGTTAAAATTATACCAGAAAAAAGGTGTGGGGATGGGCATCTTGAGTATAACAAACTACATATCAAACCTAGGGACAAAAGTTTTACAATATCCTGTATATAGCTGACATTTATACAAATGCAAGTGGGGTGTACGCATCTCTTACACGTTTGCCACAAGAAACACATCCGTTTGTGTTAGCATATTGTGTCCAGTCATGTAAATATGTTTAGAAATAATATGGTCACATGTCATTCTAGACTGTGTACAGAGCCATGCACATTTTCCTACTTCTTTTCACGATCTGTGTGTGGAAACTAGCAAATTCTCAGAACACCCCCTTCCTGGCAGTAATAAGCTACAATTCAACTACTCGTCCAAGTGTTTCCAGTAGAATAAAAGCAAACTCAATATCATTCACTCAGAAAAGCAACACAGAGCAGAATTTACTAATAGAAGCAAAGATTAAGCATGCCAAAGCCTTTGGACGTGATTACTTGCTCTCTTTTATGTTTAGCCCCCAATCCAGATTATTATTATTATCCGTGGATTGAACTTAATTTAGTTAAAAAGGAACACCTTACACCTCATCAACTGCTTGATTTGTAGATAAATTATGGACGAAAGCCCTACCGTGTTTCATCCCGTGGAGGCAGTTGAAAGCATATCCTAGGAGACGATTCAATAGACAGATCACTAAGAACTCCAGTAAAGCAATAGCAGGGACTTACCACCAACGACGACGTTGGCGGCCAGCATGAAAGGCACGACCCGGCGAAGGAAGGACTTCTTCGGAGCCACCGGGGGAGTCGCGCCGGACGACGACGCTGGAGCCGACGATGAAGCCATGGGCCTTTGGGACGAGCCTGAACTCGATGGAGGTGGAGTTGGAGGGGGCGGAGTCGACGCCTTGACCTTCCTAACCTGAGCTGCAACCGGGAGAAGAGCAACAAGGCAAACGCAGGGCCTTTACCGTCAGAAAGCGATTGAATCGATGGCAACAGCAATGAGAGGGCGAGAAGGAAGGATCAGGAGACGGGAGAGCAGGAGATCGAACGATACCTTTAGAGGGCTTGTGATGGAGGAGGGAAGCAGCCTTCGGGGGCCACACCTCGACGACCTCCCCTTCTGGCATTATATTCTCCCCACTGCAACCTGATTCCTTTCCTGTCCTACCGATTGCTTTCACCACCGGTACAGGTAGTACCCTTCCTTTTCAGCTCGCTAAACAACAGCAACCAGCCGCCGCCGCAGCAAGAAATTTACTGATGATGACCATTAGAATGCTTTGTTTGTGCAAATAAAAAGAATGCATTGCTTGTTATAATCCATCATTTGAATACCTTTTCAGGAAAAATATACTCTTTTTTTTTTTTGGGAAGGAAAAATATACTCCTCAAATCGTGTAGTACGAAAAGACACTAACTTAATGAACTTCCATCATAGGCATTAGAAAATCTCGAATTATCTTCTCTCCTTATATAAATTCACATCCATGTCCATAATACATATTTTCCATACGGTCGTAACTAAAGAATCATAGGTTTATCCAAATTATGTATCACAACATCAGCAAACCTCAAATGTTGATAAAGAAATAATAATACCAAACCATGATTGTCTTATCATAAACCAATAATCCGTATAGATGTTCGGCAATCCAGAATTCTACAACCATTTCTAGCTATATATTGTACTACTATTACACCATAGAACTCCTAGTAGCACTCAACAATAGTATCAGAAGTTCCAAACAAAGTGGTCACAAATTGTGTATTATTTTAGGATAAATAAACAAGTGATGGGCAAGGAGAAACAGAAGCGAAGATTGCTTAGCTAACGACAAACTTGGAGGTGCTTGACACCTTTTGCTTAGCTAAAGACATGTTCTAGAATCATATAATTATCTTCTTAGATTAAAAAAATATTTTATGCTTAACATTCACCGGCTTTACCTCATAAATATGAGTTTGTTTAACAAATTTAAAATGTGTCGTTCTGAATTTCTTAATAGACCTCTAACCGATCACATTGTACACATGTAAAATCGTACACTCTTTAATTGACTCTCAGGTTATATACCCCTTCAGTTCTTTCCTAAATTATAATTACATTTTCTCTCTAATCATAGTTGTTTCCATTAAATGGCATTACTCAACAAATGATTTTGAAGATTTATTAGTCATAGTAAATCTCACTTTGATTAGGACTCTATCTAGCTCACTATTTCCAATCTACCTAATGCCTCCCTTCTCGACTTCATCTTTTTGTGTGTAAAATATCATATATTTCCTTCTTCTTTCAAGTAACTCATGTTAATTAGGAATGAAACTAACATGTATTTTTTATTGTTGGAATAGTTGTAGCGACTATGACTAATCACTTCACCATTTCCTATGGGGGTTATAAGTAACACACGATACAATTTTAGTAACACAAAATATATTTCTAGTAAACAACCATAGGAATTAGATTACTCGTATAATGGTATCACTCAAGTTTAGTCATCCATTACACCACCAATGTGTGAAAAAGATAGAACAATAGTTATACCCAAGACACCCTCTACCCTGTGTGCAACCCTACGACTAGGGAGGCAACAATGAGAGCCTTTCTTTTTCTCCCTTGTGGTTTTCTTCCCTCTAGTAGGTCCAAGGTTTGGTAGTCTTCATGGGCTCGATATTCTCATGATGGCAGATGATCAGGTGGATAGTGTGCACGGATAGGGTTACTGAGGGATCAAGAAGATGATATTGTGGGTCTTGACGTGTATTTTACTACGCGCTCAAAACGCAAGTGTACGCGTCGAGTAATATAGGCCTTTGTGAGGCCCGAGTCGAACACAGGGATACGTTGAACTATTGGAGACTTCTACTAACTATTTGTGATCAGCTAAGCCAGATAACAAAGTAGGGTTTGTTGTCAAAATTAAAAGAAAATAAAAATAAAACAAAGCAACCAATCGATTAAAGGTTAATTTAATCAATTCAAAAGGATATCTTTAGGATTTCGGTTTCACCGCGGGTCAACATTGCATTAGGTTTCATATAACTCCTCATCCTTCTCTCTCTATCCGGGTAGTGGCCTGAAAATAGAATCACCCACTGTCGTGGTGTAATTCATTACTTAGGTTTAGGTTGATTCCACCGTCGTAGTAATCATTCTCCTAAACTAAGCGCATTACGAACGATCTCTCAGTTTCTACCATTAATTTTACACCTCCTTTGTCAAGGGATTTATCGATTAATGTAGGTTTCGTCTCTTTTCAACCGTTAATCCTTATGTCGAAGTGATTAAGGGCATTAAGTTATTATTATGGTGATCAAGCATAACAATATATGGAGAAAACAAAACTATACCACGGATTTAAGAGAGAAAATATGAATTATTAATATAAAACTGTCATACAATGCATTCCCTGGCTACTCCCGGTCCTAAAGATGGAGGGGATTAGCCCCGCATGGTCATCTTGCACAAATACATGGTAGAATCAGGGGAAATCATATGAAAAACGTGAATCAAATGGGAAAACCCCTGAACGGAGGAGAACCAGTGGATCCTTTACGTAGAACACGAGCTTTCCCGCCTCTCGGTGGTGAAATTCGTCTTCGGTAGCGTCCGGATCGACAGGGATGAGCTTCTGGCCTCCGTTCTCCTTTCTCTCCTTCCTTGGCACTCGTGCAATGTCAAATTAGATCATCATCTCGTGTGGGCGGCCGTCATTAGGTATAAGTCCCTAATTAGGTCGTCAAATAACTCCAGCTGTCCGATTGAGATCAAAACGAATCCAACGCATATCTGTCGGCATCGATACCATCGACGCGGGTTGATGGTATCGACCCGGTGTGGTAGCGACAGCCTTGTTTTCTTTTCGTCTGAGTGCCTGTGGTCATCTCGATACCATCGACTTGAGTGTCGATGGTATCGACCTCCTGTAGCGTCGGGTTGTCGTTTAGCGACGTTGTAGCCTCCATGCGTCGATGGCATCGACTTGGACGTCGATGGTATCGACAGATTCTTCCCCAGCAACGTGATGGTATCTCGATGCCATCGACTTGGGTGTCGATGGTATCGAATATGTGCTGCTCCTTTCGGCTGGCAACCTGTGGCTTGGTCGATGGTATCGACTTCCGTCGATGGTATCGACAGAAGCAGATACTTGTTTTTCCTGAAATTCCAAAACAAGACCAAATAAATCCACACAAATTATGATAATATGATAAATAATGCTCAACATGATAAAACTAAGGGGATTTGACATAAAAGGATGACACAGACCGAAATGAGTGAATTATGCAATATTATCCATAAAAATGACTAATTAGAGCATAAAACACATATGAAAAAGGTCTATAAATGCGACTTAAAATCATCGCATCAAACTCCCCTAAGCTTAAACATTGCTCGCCCTCGAGCAACTAATCCTTAGAATAGAATTGCAGATGTCAACTAAAAATCAACACACCAACCCAACATCCCATGTGACTCCCACTGAACATTCTCAAACCGGCCTTCTCTAACCACAGAACGGTAATTACCCTAAAGGCGACAGTAATCATCAATAAAAGAAATTATCCTCCAAACAGATGAACACTATCACATAAGGCAGTTAACATAATAAAATTCGCCGTATCAGCATTGGTGCCTCTTGTGATCACCTATACTACGTTGCTCGCCCTAACTACCATCTACATGGAAGCAGTTCTCCTGATAATCATTAGTGAGGAGAATTTCACGGTGGCCTACCAATCCGAGCAACGGGTGGATGTAAATGGGTGGCTCATGGAAGAACTTGGAAGTATTGCACAGTTTCAACATGCATAATACAAAAATGTCCTAAATGATGCAAATGCACATTGAAATTGCCCTAATGCCTAAAATTGGGTGAAGTGATGCATGCACTAACCTTCCTCCTCAAAATGAGATGGACTTCTAATCAAATTACATCATGTACTCAATTTCCTGTAATGCGAGTGATATCCAGTTCCTTTCTCCCTCTTATTTCACTTCCTTCTGAATTCTCTTTTTTTTCTTCAGATTTTCAGAAAAAAAAATTTCTTTCTTTAGCCCACATATCCATAATTGCTTAAGGACAAGTTTATTGGGCTATTTTCTTCATGCTTGGAAATCTTTGCAATATTTAGAAGGTATGGAACAGTTAAATTCACCTTTGAGGAAAAATTGAGATACATGGTGTATTTTATGCATGAATATCATGAGTGCAACTACATGGCATGCACCTAAAGGTAATGTGCATGAATCCCTATATTTTTTTCTTTTTATGCACAAGTATGGAGAAATATCAATGCAAGTCCTATCTACATGCTATGCACACAAGAAGGAATTAAAACTGCACTTTACTTCCAATTCTTAGGTGGATTATGGAAAAATGAAGTGGAATGATCACAAGATTAAATGACTGAACCTTAGAAAGATATTATGTGTCCCTCCTTACTAACCTATGTAGTGGTTTAGAAGGTTCTCTCTCTTACATCCAATTAAGGTCTCATTACCATTTGGTTAGGTTAGGCTCAAACAACCATTACTGTCCACTTTGCATGAATCCATAGGAGTACAGGTGTGAAATGTTGTTTTAAAGTTGACATAATCAATCATTTTCGTAGGATGTGTTCCCCAAGGTCAACCAAAGCAAGGTATCCAAAGACACACAAATTTTTAAATTTCCCTTAAATCTCCCATGAACAAACAGCAAGATGACAAACTTTTACGACATCCACAGTTACACTAGATAGCACGTGGATCCTACCAAAACTAAAAAATGCAAGAAACAAATAACAATGCTAAAAACTAAAAACAACAAAAGAAAAGATAGAACTGTTCCAACTACCCCCCTAAGCTTGAATTCGACTATGGCCTCATAGTCAAAAACAAACTTAAGAGTGGAACAGAGATACCCGATCAGTCTTGTGGAGGCGGAGGTGGGTACTGTGGGGCCGTAGGATCCCAAGAAGGATACTCCCCCTGGAAGCTCGGATCGTAATGGGTCCTCGGCGGAGGCTGTGGATAGCCTCCAAAGTAGCTCTGACTCCAGTAGTGGTCGTAGAAGGGCTCCTGTTGCATCTCCATCCGTTGCAACCGATTGTGTATCTGTTGTTGGTTGTCGAGGAGGAGACGTTCATTCTCGAACATCACCCTTTGGTTGTCAAGTAACTGGTTCGTAGTATCTTGAATACCGGTATACATCTCTAGATGTTGCTGATGTGTCTGATGGATGTCCTGCAGCATTGTATACATGCCTTGCATGGAGTAGGCATCCTCGCTCGGCTGCAAGGGCTGTGGTGATGGCGGCGGAGGCTGTGATGATGAAGACGCACCCGGATGCATCCGAGGACGCTTCCGGGGTGCTACCCGTGCACAAAGAGGTGTGAATGCCTCCTCTTCCTCCTCAGCCTCGCCTTCTTGTCCGTCGTTGCCGCCTTCATCGCCGCCTTCTTCCTCATCGGAGTCGATGGCTATGATCGGCCATCTGAAATGTTGTGCGCCCTCGATGTTGAAAACGGGATCCGGCAGTGCGCACTCCTGGTATGCTTGATTCACATGGCAATGTGCAAATGCCGCGCCATCCCGAAGAAGAATTAAGTTGGCCCGGTGAAGATGGAGAAGTGATTCTCCGCTCGGTGAAGATACTTGCTCGATGTTGCTGCTCTTCGATCTTGGATGGCTCGGGGGAGTGCTCGGCGTGAAGGAGGAAGTTCACTCTGAAGGTGTGACGTCAAATGACGTAATAACTCTCCTTATATAGATTTGGCTGGCGCTACTGTTGACCCGTCGATACCATCGACGCGGGTCGATGGTATCGACACATCTCGATGCTATCCGCCTCCCTCGCGAGTATCGACGGCTGACGATTGCTGGATCGTAAAACCCGGATTGCTGACCTGTCGATACCATCGACGCAAGTCGATAGTATCGACGCAGCACCCGGATCACTGACATGGACTTCGCGATCGCCGTCGATGTCGTTGCGCGGATCGGTGACATGGATGGTCGATACCATCGACAGGAGTCGATGGTATCGACTTGGCTTCATTACGACACCGCCACTTTTTCACTTCAACCTGTGACCATGTCGATACCATCGACGAGGCCGTCGATGGTATCGAGTTGACTGTGACAAATCGCTCTGAACTTCTCCAGAGATCTCGATGGTATCGACGGCTGTGTCGATACTATCGACAGTTGTTCCGCGACCTGCCTGTAGGTGTGTCGATACCATCGACGAGACCGTTAATAGTATCGACTCAGAACGAACCTTGCAGTTGTCAACCTGAACCTATGTCGATACCATCGACCAGTGTGTCGATGGTATCGACCCTGCCTCAGCCTCCACAATGAACAAACGGATCAAGGTATCTTCATTACATCAAAATTTAAACGAAATGAAAGCAATCTATGCCTATAATTAAACTATCCTAATGTACCGATGGTTGGGTTGCCTCCCAACAAGCGCCCTTATTTAACGTCTTAGGCTAGACGGCATGATGCTCATCATCTTTTCACCTTGGAGACTGCGCTTAGAGGATCATGCGGTAATTTGAATTCAACTCAATCTCCTCCAATTCCCAAGGACAAAGTACCTCTCCCTAAGGCAGTCACGACATCCGCCGTTGCTTGAAACGGTCTTCCTAGAAGAATTTCACAGCTTTGGAGCGGTGGCATATCAATAACAACAAAATCCACCTGGAATATGAATCTATCCACTTTGACGAGCACATCCTCACACACTCCATATGGTCTCACGATAGACCCATCTGCTAATTCAATTGTTGCGGTTGATCTCTTTATCTCTTCTAACCCCATCTTTTGAAATGTCGCCAAAGGCATGAGATTTATGCTAGCGCCGGAATCACATTGCGCTTTAGGAAAATGTCGACCACCTATTGAGCACGGAATGTAAAAACCTCCTGGGTCTTTTCTCTTCTTTGGCGAACTCCCGTGTATCATAGAGCTCACCGTCTCATTCATCAGACAAATATCATCATCTTTTATCCGCCTCTTCTTATTGATGATTTCCTTGATGAACTTCCCATAGGCGGGCACCTTCTCGATCATCTCCACTAATGGAATATTGATGTGGAGTTTTCGGAATATCTCCAGGAATTTCTTAAAATGACGATGCTCTTTCTTTGTCTTAGTATTGATCGAATTTGAAACATCTGCTGCATCAACACGCCTGTGAGGTGGCACATATGAGCTTTTCGGGGGCACCTCCCCCAAGCTTGCTTCAATCACTCCCTCCGACATGGGCTTTGGCGAGACATTCTCAATAGTAGCAGCTTGTTGTGGTTCCTCTCTCGCCTTAGATGTCTCCGCATGTGCACAAACAACCTGCACTTGTTCCTCTTGCCTAGATGGAGATACCATACTCACAACTCGCTGTGATTTCCTGAAGAAAGGGTTTCTGCCCGGCAATCCGTAGTAAGTGCATGGATACGGTATCGCCGGTGTCGCATGCATATTAAACATCATTCTTCTTTCTTCTACAGCTTCTTGCACCTGAGGTTCCTCCTCACTGTTTACCACAAACATATACTTGACCTGATGGTGTGCTTGGGCCACATTTACATTCTCAGCTGGTTTCTGTTGATTGGCGTGCTTGATGGCCGCCACTTCACTCGAAATCTGTGCCACGGTGGTCTCTAATGCCCGCATTTGTGCTCCATGACTTTGCAGCGTCTGCCCAAACTTGGTTAGAATATCACCTTAGGATTGCAATTGCTTACCAAACATGGCCATCATCTCTTGGTTTTGCTGTACCATTTGACTTAGTAATTCAGTGTTCTTATCCTCGGCTCTCTACTGTGGCTTGGCATCCGGATCCTGTAGAAAATTATTCGGATCCTTCCATGAAAACTTTTTGTCCTTTCTCCATGAGTAGTCCTTGTTTCTATAGCCCTGTTGTTGCATAAATTTCACTTGGGCCTCCTCATCTTCAGATGCATCTTCCTTAGTTAGCAGCTTCTTGGCTAGAAGATCTAACTTATCATTCAGCTCCCTAACTATTCTAGATTCGCCAGCAGCCTTGACCTGTTCCACGGCACCTCTGTCACCCCATGACTGTTTCCTAGCCATGTTCTTTAGTATTTCCCAGCATCTATTGTCAGTGTTATTTAGGAAAAATCCTGACCTGGCTGAGTCCAAATTACTCCTATCATGCTCGGAGAGAGCAAAATAGAAGATTTTTACCTGTGTCTCTTTGTCCAAACCATGATGCGGACATCTCCTCAACATAACCTGAAATCGCTCCCAGGTCTCAGAATATGTTTCACCCGCCTGTTGGGTGAAATTGTGAATCTTCCTAATCATGTCGTTGGTCTTCTCAGGAGGGAAAAACCTCTCGAAGAAAACCTCCACCATATGATCCCAAGACTCCACAAATTCATCATCGAGGTTATGTAGCCACTCTCTTGGTGCTCCTGCCAAGGAACTCGGGAATAGCTTGAGGTACAAAGCATCTTGTGGAAACCTGTCTATCTTCACCATGTCACAGTTTTCGACGAACTGGCTGATATGTGCAACAGTATCCTCATTTTTCAACCCATGAAATGCATTTGATTTTACCAAGTTAATCAACGTTGGATCGATCTTGTATGTCGGTATGTTGATCGCCTGCTTTTTTATAGGCCCCTTTGAAGCTGATGAGGAAGAAGCTTTGATCTTCTCCCATATTGTCTGTGGCTCGGCCATGTCTTCTGCTTCAGATTCAGAGTCTATCTCTTCTTGGTACTCGTGCTCAGAATGCTCCTCGTCTCTAGGTCCCGGAAACGGAACCTCGGGTGTGCGATTGTCGTAGTCTGTACTACGTGTATGCACCATACACAGTACCTGAAATAAGAAAATTCGAGTTCAGTACAGTGTTTTGACGAGTATAAAAATGAGCGAACAATAGAAAGAAAATATTTGAAGTTGAATGAAAATTTTAAAAAAAATGTGGCCTAGAGTGTCTGCTCGTAGCACTCGAAGTGCCAACAATTTCGCCGTATCTCTGGCAACGGCGCCAAAAACTTGACGTGTATTTTACTACGCGCTCAAAATGCAAGTGTACGCGTCGAGTAATATAGGCCTTTGTGAGGCCCGAGTCGAACACAGGGATACGTTGAATTATTGGAGACTTCTACTAACTATTTGTGATCAGCTAAGCCGGATAACAAAGTAGGGTTTGTTGTCGAAATTAAAAGAAAATAAAAATAAAACAAAGCAACCAATCGATTAAAGGTTAATTTAATCAATTTAAAAGGATATCTTTAGGATTTCGGTTTCACCGCGGGTCAACATTGCATTAGGTTTCATATAACTCCTCATCCTTCTCTCTCTATCCGGGTAGTGGCCTGAAAACAGAATTACCCACTGTCGTGGTGTAATTCACTACTTAGGTTTAGGTTGATTCTACCGTCGTAGTAATCATTCCCCTAAACTAAGCGCATTACGAACGATCTCTCAGTTTCCACCATTAATTTTACACCTCCTTTGTCAAGGGATTTATCGATTAATGTAGGTTTCGTCTCTTTTCAACCGTTAATCCTTCTGTCGAAGTGATTAAGGGCATTAAGTTATTGTTATGGTGATCAAGCATAACAATATATGGAGAAAACGAAACTATACCACGGATTTAAGAGAGAAAATATGAATTATTAATATAAAACTATCATACAATGCATTCCCGGGCTACTCCCGGTCCTAAAGATGGAGGGGATTAGCCCCGCATGGTCATCTTGCACAAATACATGGTAGAAATAGGGGAAATCATATGAAAAACGTGAATCAAATGGGAAAACCCCTGAACGGAGGAGAACCGGTGGATACTTTGCGTAGAACACGAGCTTTCCCGCCTCTCGGTGGTGAAATTCATCTTCAGCAGCATCCGGATCGACAGGGATGAGCTTCTGGCCTCCGTTCTCCTTTCTCTCCTTCCTCGGCACTCGTGCAATGTCAAATTAGATCATCATCTCGTGTGGGCGGCCGTCATTAGGTATAAGTCCCTAATTAGGTCGTCAAATAACTTCAGCCGTCCAATTGAGATCAAAACGAATCCAACGCATATCTGCCGGCGTCGATACCATCGACGCGGGTCGATGGTATCGACCCGGTGTGGTAGCGACAGCCTTGTTTTCTTTTCGTCTGAGTGCCTGTGGTCATCTCGATACCATCGACTTGAGTATCGATGGTATCGACCTCCTGTAGCGTCGGGTTGTCGTTTAGCGATGCTGTAGCCTCTATGCGTCGATGGCATCGACTTGGACGTCGATGGTATCGACCGATTCCTCGCCAACAACCTGAAGGTATCTCAATGCCATCGACTTGGGTGTCGATGGTATCGACTCTGTGCTACTCCTTTCGGATGGCAACCTGTGGCTTGGTCGATGGTATCGACTTCCGTCGATGGTATCGACAGAAGCAGATACTTGTTTTTCCTGAAATTCCAAAACAAGACCAAATAAATCCACACAAATTATGATAATATGATAAATAATGCTCAACATGATAAAACTAAGGGGATTTGACATAAAAGGATGACACAGACTGAAATGAGTGAATTATGCAATATTATCCATAAAAATGACTAATTAGAGCATAAAACACATATGAAAAAGGTCTATAAATGCGACTTAAAATCATCGCATCAGGTCTATTGGAGGAGGAAGCAACAGACCAAGAGAATCATGTATCACTTGCATTGGTGTCCAAGCTTCTCACATAAAGGCCATACAACTTTTGGGCATTAAAAGGTACGTTGGAACAAGCTTGGTCTCTCCCTAACAAAGTTCTCTTCAAACAACTCGACTCTTTAGTTTTATCATTCAGTTCTTCCACTGTAAACAGAAGTTGAAGATTTCTTGAGGGTGGTCCATGGAACTTTGATAACATGTTGTTGCTTACAAACTAAGTCGATCTTCCTACAAAGTTGATTTTCTCTATGAGCTTATTTTGGGTCTGACTTTAAGGTCTCTACTTGGGGCTTGGGCCATAGTTTAGAGGAAGTGATCCATTCTATGGCTAATAGAATTGGAGGAGTAGTTCAGGATGATAAGGATGAACTTGGATGGGAAAAACTAGCCTGAGTCCGAGTTGGAATTGATGTTTCCAAACCTTTGAAATGCTCGTAGAAGATTCATGACAAGAAGTGAAATATCAACATTTTAGAGATAAAGTACTAGAGGTTACACAACTTTTATTTTATGTGCTACCATCTCAGCAATTTAGGCAAGGATTATCATCTAGAGGATGTGACAACCCGATGCCACACGAGCGAGATTACTCAAAACAAAGCACGGAATAAACACTAAACATCCATATTACCAGAAAACACGATAAATTATAACCAATCACTTATACATTCACAAGAAGAAACATATTACATCCAAGTCCACAAACTATGCCACTTGTATTACATATCACACCACAAAGGTATAAATATCACTGTACAGTGACCATCTTGCCACAAACCTGTTACAAAAGTAAATTGTTTATATATACAAGCCATATATGTACAGCCATGTCATACTACCAAAACCTCGTATCGATGTACAACATCTACCAAACACCCCCAAGGACTTGAGAGTCCAGGAAAGACACATAGGGCTCTACTACAAAACACTAACAACATATCCAATATTCAATAGATATTGCTCTCCTTGCTACTCTGCCTCAACCGTACGATCTCTACCTCGTCCTGAACAACCACCTAAAAGATATGGAAACCCACAGGGTGGGACCAACGTCCTAGTGAGAGATATAACTCTCCACCAACAACTGTTATTAACATAGATAGATTATAGCATGAAAGAAATACTATTATTAGGATGAGCAGATTCAGTTAAATGAATACTTTAAACTGATAAACACAGATAAATTAGTTTAAGAAATTATAAATGATCAGCGAGCTATCATATATTCTCAGAAGGAATATCAAGAACATGTACAACCATTATCAACTCAACAGTATAAGAAATAAGGCAAGGGTTCATCCAATGTGAATCATATTTAACCTTAAACAAATATATTATAGGGTTGTATTATGTCTTTTATTATGCCCTATGGAGATGAGGTATACCACTCATGCTCCAACTAACCACTTCTAAGTCAAAATCAGTGCCATACAAGATCTAGAAGAACCAGACTCATATGATCTCCCACACCCTCAGTCAGTCTAAGTCTGCCAGAATTACATATAGAGTCAAACTACAAACCAGGTTAGTCCGCCTTGGTATATAGGCACACACTAGTGAGATACGACCACAGTCGTTCTCCTACCAGGGTATGATCACAACCATCCCTAAAAACATATCATCTGAGATACGACCTCAACCATTATACTTTTAGGGTATGACCACTGTCATACTACAAATATGTAATTGTGGATGCAAGGATATATCCTCAACTTGCACCCCCGCATATTCAACAATATGCGCTCTGAGTTTCTCAGGAATTAGTCGTTTCACCATCCAGCAAGTACCGACATTGAAGATGGATCTATGGCTCAGGGAAACCTACATGATCAGGGTTTCACTTGATTAATTATTTCCAATTGGGTGTCTTTTAGTGCATTAATCAAGTTACAATGTACAAACCCAAAACAAATTCTACAAAGATAAGGGTAGGTTGCAACGTCAGATATTCATTAAATGCATGAGGCATAAACTTGTCACTTCATCACATGATACCACTGCCATACAAGGCCATCACCATTATCACATCATCCTGAGATAACCATCCCTCATTACATCTCTTGAGGATATCACCTCACATTAAGCATTAAGCCTCTGCCAGGTCATAAGACCTAATCACATAGTTCTTGCATAACATCATTATCTCAGCATGCCTCATAAAGGCTCATAGTCATCACCATATTTCATATAAGAGATATCATAGCAATCACAAGCTATGATGTGCATTCAACCTGCAACATCAGGGTTACTCAATAGGAGAGAGAAAATACTTTATTTCATGCTAATCATTCAAGCAAGTTAAGTAATTACATCACATGCCTAAATTAAGGTTTCCATAGATAGGCCATTAGGGTTTTCATCACAACACTCAACATCAAACCCTATGTACATCACTTCCCACATCCTTGGAGCACATTAGGGTTAATGACCATTACCATAAACAACCACTCATGAAAAGATAACATGTAGCGACCAACTAGGTTAAGACCATATGTAGCGACCAACCTTCATAGCACATGTAGCGACCACCAGGGTTAGCACATGTAGCGACCACTAGGGTTAGCACATGTAGCGACCTTCAACTCCATGTGTAGCGACCATACATGGATCAAAGTGTAGCGACCACACATGTTACAACCTCAACATCAACACCATCTGTAGTGACTCTCAAATTCCATGTATAGCGACCCCAAGAGAATCTAGGGTTAGGGTTTTTAGCGATTAACACCCCCCCAACGGCCATAGGTCAGAAACCATTCCTACCAAAACAAGGTCAACATATGTGGCGACCACCAAGATATGTAGCAACCCAAATATGAGATTAATGCCAACAAAGCATGTCGACCAAATCATATACTTAACATTAAGAAACTCAAGTGTCACCAAGGTGAAAACCTCATGAAAGGATGATCGTCAAAATGGTAAAACGACCATCACCAAAATCACTAAGGAAACCATGCTAAGAGAGATGAAACCAAACGTCCAACACATATACCCAAGGACAAAAACCTTCAGCTAACATATGATGGCTGAAACATAAACATGGTGATAAAACCAACATTCAAGATGCATGTAAAAACCATCAACTCCGTCATCTACTAGGTTTCAGGTACTAGAATTAGGGTTTAGGAGAAAGAGCAATCTATACAAGAATACTTCATAATCTTAAACCCTAAATAAGATATCATCATCACTCAAGTACTACCATGTCAAACGACAATCTCGACCTCTATTGAGAGAAGTCCCTTAAGATATCCACCATGGTAACCCATAGTCTAACGACCAAGAGATGAAAGAAAGAAGGTAGGGTTTCAAGAAAAACGAGATCAAAGAGAGATAAACCACTTACCAAGATCAAAAATCACCAAGAACCACCACAAGGGAGATGATCAAGCCCTAGATAACCACATGCAAGAAGGGAAACAATCACCTTATACAAGATCAACACCTTTACTTGCACCACCAAGGTCAAGGTCAAACAAAAGAAAGAAGAGAGAAAGCAGATAGCTAAAATGGTTACTTGCATGTAAAAGAAGGGGTATAAATACCTAAGGGTAGGAGAGAGGTGATCGGTTATGGGGTGTAAAGATGATAAAGCCTATCATGATACATGTCCCCCAAAAGGTCGGCCATGCAAGCACTATAGATATGCATGAAAAAGAGCATTAAAACCAAGGTTGAGTAGTGACCTATAGGCCACTCAACCCTCCTTCAGTCAAAACAAAACCAAGGGCAAACATAGTAGCAACTGCTACACCATGTCACCTAAACAACAGGTTGACACACACATCAACATAAGCACCCTAGGTCGCTAGAAACCAACTAAAGAAAGGTGTATCTATCAAAGCACTCTCAAGGACACCAAATACATATGTCACTACAAAGGTCACACCAACATTGTGGGCTCTGATCTCCAAACCATGACATAAACACGATTAAAACTTGGCGGAAGCGATTCGATAATCAGCTGAAGACAAAAATCACGGGAAATTAAAACTTTTCGAGACAAGAGCTTGGATCCATAAAAACTTCTTTCATAAAGTGAGGTAAACTTGTTTACATCTCAGGATAATTACTTCTTGAGTAATTATATACATCAAGATACAAAATCTCAAGATCATCTAACACAAGACTCCAAGACCTGAGAGTACAGAGGACACATAGGATTAACTCTAACTACACCATATGGCAGGATAATCTCCACCTGAGATTCTACTACTGCTCTTGGTGCTGCTGCTGCTGAGACTGGTCACCTGTAGGCTGGTTCCTTCATCTCTGACGTCCACCTAAAAAGTTGAAGTCTACGGGGTGAGACAATTTTACATAATTGTCCCAGCGAGAGTTATAACTCTCCGCCAGAAGCTTTAATATAACATCAAAGAACATCTTAAGCAATAAAGCCTTCAAAGTATTAGATAACAGTTGCAGCTATAACCAAGAACTTCAACATTTATGAGGTATGAAGAAATATAAGCACTATTACAGTGTAACATCAATCAACTAACTTGGAGTTATCTCTAACAAGTATACTACGTGGTTGATCATGTTTTACAAACAACATTATGCCCTGTGGAGATGAGACATACCACTCATACTCCAACTGATCGCTGAGAAGTCACATCAGTATCATACATAGGTCATTAAGAGAGCCGGATTCTCATGACCTTCACCTTCCTCAGTCAGTGAGAGGATCACTTGTAGGACATCTCGTGTCTCTACTACTATAGCTCACCAGGGTAAACTGGTCCTTCGCTATTCTAGAGTCACAGTGGCATTCTGTACTCTCTTCGTCATCAGGAGATTTCATGTTTATCTCCACTGATACGGATATCTGTGTTTTCTTCGTCATCATGAGGTTTCATGTTTACCTACCACTGATACGGTATGGAAACATAGTGTAGGATGGACGGATTACGCATCTACATCACTTTCCTACACTAGGATGTAAGGTTCTACACATCCATGTACCCCACATACTCAAAAGTATGTGCTCCAGGAGTTCCCTGAGGAAAACTTGTTTCACCATCACTTGACCTCTGACAATGATGGATCTATGATCAGGGCTCTACATTATACTTGATTAGTTAGGTACATTCAGTATTCTTTAACAACATACATTGTTCTTCAAACAATAATCAGTAGCATAACAGCTAAAACAAGAGAATACTAAATGTAACAGGCCTAACTCATATCAATCATAATTTCTCATCATACTCATCACAAGTCATCTCTAAAGCATGACTTTGATGGTATTCATGGCTCACACAGCCCATTATCAACATAGGATGCCATTGACAAGGCATCATGTTACTTTTCTTATTCATAAGGCTAACAACATGCCTTCAATGAGTATAACATCAACATCCATACCTGGATAAGATCACCTTCATATCAGAACCTGCATGGTTAATTCAACTGATAAAGGTAATACAAAATAAGGAATATACTTCCCTCTCTTGTCATAAGAGTTAAATCCTCTAATTCTCATCAATTGGAGTTTAATACTCATTTGCATGCCATTACCCTTGAATTAGGGTTTACTATTCACATTACATGTCATCACCCTTGAATTAGGGTTTACTATTCACATTATATGTCATCACCCTTGAATTAGGGTTTACTATTCACATTAAGATGAATTGAACTCATAACATCATCATGTATGAGTAACATCATCACTGATGCTCTCAGATTAGTTCAAGGTTCATCAATTGTCATAATTAAGGTTTCTATGATCTCACACAGGTGAATCATACCCTAATTATGCTCACTCATGTGATTTGGAGATGCTTTAATTGAGTTTCCACTTAAAAAGGGTACTTTCTCTCTCTAGAAGTACTTTCTCTCTCTAAAAGTACTTTCTCTCTCCTCATACTGTTAGGTGATGTCAACACCACTCTAGATTAGGTTGGATTGAGTCATCATAGGCTAACATAGTTAAAACATCATCATCATGTGATTAGGATTTGATCTGATCAAGGTATTACTCAATTTACCCTTTAGGGGTATTTTGGTAATTCACCCCATTGATCATTATCATGGTCAAAACCTTAGTAAATTAACCCCTTAATATCCTAGGTTGTCATTAGGGTTCGATTAGGGCAACATTGAACCTTTTATATCATCCATTGATTGAATGAAGTCAACCTTGAATCACATTGATCGATCTCAACCATCAATCTCCAATTGATTTGAGATCGTTTGAAAGTGTTGACCGTTTAGCTAATTTTGACTTTCCAAGACCGTGAGGGTGTGTTGACCGTTTATCTAATTTTGACCTCAGGACCGCGAGGCCCTTCACCCTACTTCCAAGACCGCGAGCCCTCTCTATTGATTCAAGACCGCGAGGTCTCTCAACTGATTTCAAGACCGCGAGGGTTGGAAGACCGTTTGCTCACCTTTGACCTCAAGACCGCGAGGCCCCTCACGGTCTTGAGACCGTGAGCCCTCTCACGACCTTGAGACCGCAAGCCTCCTCTCGACCTTGAGACCGCGAGCCTCCTCACGACCTTGAGACCGCGAGCTCACATGGTCTCAACCGCTTGGACCATCAACAAGGTTCAATGGTTCCAACCGATGATGTCAACCAATGTTGAAGCCCTCAAAAGGTCAAAGCCATGGTGACCACTTATGGATTAGGTCAATTAAGATTATGCTTAACCAATTGGTCATTCAATTAACCCTCAATTATTGACCAATTAGGGTTGGAGTCGATTCAATTAGGGTCTATTAATGTTCACCCATCAACACTCAACAATGTGTATCAACACAAGGTTGAACCCTTCAATTGAGCTCCAATTGGGCCCAAACTTGGCCCAAACGGTCTTGAGATCATGTGGGTGGACCCCACATGGTCTTGAGACCGTTTGCCCAAGATTTCATCAAGATCTAATGTGATTTGATAGGGGTTGAACCATGATTGAGTCACAAAATCAGAATTTTGATTAATTTGATAACTTATTGAAATTGGGTCCTCAATTGGTCAAATTAGCTTAACCCTAGACCTTCAAACGGTCTTGGGTGATTTTCCTCTCGGTCTTGAGACCGTTTGCCCATCAAATTTTGGATTCTAGTGAAATTTCTTCAAGGTTGGATCAATTGAGTTGAGGGTTATATCAATATTTAATTGCAATATAATTTGGTGTAAATGTACCTTCAATTGGTCAACTATTCTTGACCTCAGACCTCCAAACGGTCATGGTTGATTGCCCTCGCGGTCTTGAGACCGTTTGGATGACCCCCAAATGGTCTTGAGACCGTTTAGGTCAATCAACTCTAAAAACCCTAATTAAGTCACCATAATTTCAGTACTGATTTCATCTAGGGTTGGCCCTAGTAATCACCCTTCAACTCTTAGCTCGTTTGGAATTAGACCATCAAACTTGGTGAGTTGTTAACTAACATAATTTTGAACAGTAATTTCATATGGTCAAAGCTTGGTCAACGACCTTACACGGTCTTGAGACCGTTTGCCCAAAAAGGCAATTTCAGACCGTTTGAAAATCAGGAATAAATACAATTAAAGTTGTTACTTAAAAAGGCCATATCTCCTGATTCCTTTGGAGTTAGACTATCAAATTTTGAGGGTGATTAGCCTATATAATTAGGAACAGATTTCTTATACGGTACACGCTCGGTCAACGGGTCCAAACGGTCGTGAAGACCGTTTTCCCTCTCGCGGTCCAGAGACCGTTTGCTCACCTCGCGGTCCTGAGACCGAGAGAACAAACTGTTGGGACCGTTTAAGAAAGTGAAAAACGGTGGGTTTTTCTTGGAAATCACGCCTTCATCTATTAGCTCAAGAACAGTATGGATATCCCATGGATTTACTTGCAAAATAGCAAAGAAAAGTAGGGAAACATGAAGAACTATCATCTAACCGCATATAAGAGATGTATATAGTAAAGCATGGGTTTAGAGTTATAAAACCCGCCTAAAGCTTGCTCCTTGAGCTCCAAGATTTCAAGATCCAAGATCTAATGGCTTCCTTGAGTTCCCACAGGTTGTTCAAGGTGAAAACTCCAAGGAAAGATGAAAAGAGATGGCTAGAAAGATAGGGTTTCATGAGTTAGTCACCAAATTGACCTTGAATTCGAGTTCTAACCATGGAATTAGGCAAGAAGAGGGATTCAAACCTACCTTGCACCCTTGGTCGTTCCTATTTGAGCTCCAAGACAGTCCTTAGTCGGCCAAGCAAGGGGAAACAGTTATATGCACAAAGGAAAAGTTTCTTTGCTTTGAGAGGTAAAGTGTATATATACATGGGTGAGGTTTCATTAAAGGCCCATAAGTTTCCCATAAACCCAACTAGGTCCTTCCTTCATTACTTGCTCGTCCCTTCCTCTTTATTCTAAGGACAAAAATTCTCTTAAGGTCTAGCAAGAGAGGCAAGGAAGACCAATCTAATACTAAGGTACTTACATAAAGAGCTATTGCACATATACCCTGATTATTCAATCACAAGGTATATTTCATAACTTGATAATTCAATTGAGGTGACTTCCTCATCATTTCTTCTCTAAATGATGGCAAGAGTTCTAAAAGATACATTAGATGATATATTTTACAAATTGCATCCCTTAATTTGGGTAAATTGCATTTTACCCCAAATTAAGGTTTCAAGCACCGGGATTGCTTCCACAGCTGCACCTTGGTGCCCAAGCTTGGGAAACCCCTCAAACTTTGCCAAAAAGATTTCTCATGATGTCTCAACATCAGAGGAACATTTCATCATGTGCAAATTGCAAGCTAACCCTTTCAACTGGGTAAATTGCACATAGTTCCCTGTATATCAAAACAATGCTACAATCTTTAAATAAAAAGGAGCAAATACTGAAATATATGTTTCTGAGAAACTTAATTACATGCTCAGAGTTAATCACAAAGATTTAATTACATATTTAGGCAAAACACCTAGGGTTAACTCATAACCCAGGTCAGGGATGTTACAAATTATCCACCCCTTACAAGGATTTCGTCCCCGAAATCGATAAGACATATCAAGAGAAAAGGGCAGGATACTTCTTTCTCATCTCATCCTCTAGTTCCCAAGTGGCTTCTTCAACACCACGGTGATTCCAGAGGACTTTTACAAGACTTATATCTTTCTTCTTTAACTTTTTAATTCTTTTATCAAGTATTGACACTGGTCCTTCTTCATAGGATATATCATCATTCAATTCTACTTCCATGGGTTGTAGAACTGACTCGGTGTCTGGGTGACATTTCTTCAACATAGAAATGTGGAACACATGGTGTAACCTCTGTAACTCTGGGGGCAGCTCTTGTCTATATGCTACCTTTCCAATCCGTTCAATGATTGGATAAGGCCCCATAAATCTAGGAGCTAACTTCCCTTTCCTTCCAAAACGGAGGACTCCTTTCCATGGTGAGACCTTGAGATACACTCTATCTCCAACCTGGAATTCTAAGGGTCTACGACGTTTGTCAGCATAAGATTTCTGCCTATCCTGAGCAGTCTTAAACTTTTGTTGTATTATTTTAATCTTTTATGTGGTCTGCTGCACAAGGTCAGGACCCAACAACTGATGTTCACCAGTCTCAAACCAACACAGAGGTGATCTACAACGTCTACCATACAAGGCTTCATAAGGTGCCATATCAATACTATGCTGATAGCTATTGTTATAGGCAAACTCTATCAAGCTTAGGTGTAGATCCCAACTTCTGGTGAACTGGAGAACACATGCTCTCAACAGGTCTTCTAAGGTCTGTGTGGTCCTTTCTGACTGTCCATCAGTTTGCGGATGAAAGGCTGTACTAAACCTTAGCTTGGTGCCTAAGGCTCTGTGTAACTGTTCCCAAAAACGACTCATAAATTGAGGACCTCTGTCAGAAACTATTGTGACAGGAACTCCGTGCAAACGCACTATCTCTTGAACATACAACTCTGATAACCTTTCAGCAGAATAAGTTGTTTTGACAGGTAAGAAATGTGCTGTCTTAGTCAACCTATCAACAATTACCCAAATGGAATCATGTCCCTTGCTTGTCCTGGGTAGGCCAACTACAAAGTCCATGGTCACATGGTCCCACTTCCACTGTGGTATGGGTAAAGGTTGCATTGTACCTACAGGCTTCTGGTGTTCAGCTTTAACTTGCTGACACACAGGACACCTCATAACAAATTCTGCAACATCCTTCTTCATTCCAGGCCACCAATACAGATCTTTCAAATTATGATACATCTTGGTGCTCCATGGATGCATAGCATACATGGAAGAATGGGCTACTTACAGGACTAACTTTCTCAAGTTGTCCACATCTGGCACTATCATCCTTCCATTATAACAAGCTACATGATCCTCTGAGTCATGAAAACCATCTTGTTTCTCATTTCCATACTCAGATCTAATCTGTTGAACTGCAGCATCACCTAGTTGTGCTTCCTTAATCTGCTCTCTTAAGGTAGGTTTAATATGCATCTCAACTAACAAACCGGCTAACAATGACACCTTCAACTGTACATTGTCTTGCCTTAAAGAGATAAGCATATCTCTCCTAGAGCATACTAAAGAGTTTAATTGTGCTCTATTCATGGTTGATGTTGCTGATTTCCTACTCAAGGCATCTACAACAACATTGGCCTTGCCTGGATGGTAATCAATTGTACAGTCATAGTCCTTGATTAACTCCATCCAGTGACGTTGCCTCATGTTGAGCTCATGCTGAGAGAAGATATACTTAAGGTTTTTGTGGTCTGTGAAAATATGGAATGTTTCTCCGTAGAGATAGTGTCTCCAGATTTTCAAGGCATGAACCACAGCAGCTAACTCTAGATCGTGCGTCGGATAATTCTCCTCGTGTTTCTTAAGCTGTCGAGAAGCAAAAGAAATCACTTGTTTATCCTGCATCAACACACATCCAAGTCCATTCTTGGAAGCATCACAGAAGACTACATATCCTTTTCCTTGTTCAGGTAGCACTAGCACAGGTGCACTTGTCAATCTCTCCTTTAGAAACTGGAAAGACTGTTGACACTTATCATTCCAAGAAAAAGGAACATCTTTCCGGGTCAACTTGGTCAAAGGTAAGGCTATAGAACTAAAGTTCTTAATGAACCTTCGATAATAGCCAGCTAACCCCAAGAAACTTCGAATCTCCGTCGGTGTCTTCGGTTGTTCCCACTGTAGAACAGATTCTACTTTCATAGGGTCAACACGAATTCCCGAGGTAGATATCACATGACCAAGAAAAGATACCTCCGGTAGCCAAAACTCACACTTACTAAACTTAGCATACAACTTATGTTCTCTTAGCAAGGTCAAAGCTTGGCGAAGATGCTGTTCATGTTGCTGAGCATCCTTACTATAGATCAGAATGTCATCTATGAAGACGACAACACACTGATCAAGGAAAGGTCGAAAAACTCTATTCATGAGTTCCATAAATGCAGCTGGTGCATTGGTTAGTCCAAACGACATAACCGTGAACTCATAGTGACCATATCTTGTCCTAAAGGCGGACTTGGATATGTCACTATCCTTAATACGGAGTTGATGATATCCAGACCTCAAGTCTATTTTTGAAAAGACTGTTGCACCACGCAACTGGTCAAAGAGATCATCAATCCTCGGCAGAGGGTACTTATTCTTTATTGTTACTTTATTGAGTTGTCTGTAGTCGATGCACAACCGCATTGACCCATCTTTATTTTTAACAAACAAGACCGGAGCACCCCAAGGTGAAGTACTCGGTCGGATAAAACCTCTCTCAAGTAACTCTTGAAGTTGTTTCTTGAGTTCTGCCATCTCGGCAGGCGCCATTCTATACGGAGTCTGAGCTATGGGTTTCATATCTGGGATCATATTGATTTCAAAATCAATCTCCCGAGGTGGTGGT
Organism: Alisma plantago-aquatica; assembly: GCA_963693085.1. Lineage (NCBI taxonomy): Eukaryota > Viridiplantae > Streptophyta > Magnoliopsida > Alismatales > Alismataceae > Alisma > Alisma plantago-aquatica. Next base: position 551,096,353 of record OY856415.1, on the reverse strand, counting down.
ATACCAGGAAGTTCTTCAGGAAATACATCTTCGAATTCCCTGACTACAGGAACTTCGGCAGGATTGGAACTTTCCTTGGTAACATCTATTACATGGGCTAAGAATGCATAACATCCTTGCCTCAACAGCTTATCAGTAACCATAGATGATACAAGACAGGTGGGCAGAATCTTTCTTTCTCCTTGAAAGATCCATGTGTTGCTTTCATCATCAAACACAACCAACTTGGACTCACAATCCAAGACAACTCTATACCTTTCTAAGGTATCCATCCCAAGGATTATATCAAATCCTTGCATATCAAGTGGTATAAGGTCCACTTGAATGCGATGGTCAGAAAAGAAGAGGATGCAGGGAGAACATACCTCCTGCAAAATGGCAGACCCACTCAACGGAGTCTCTAACAACAAACTATCTGCTCTATGACTAACAGTCACATTGCAGTTATGAATCACTTCACGAGTGATGAAAGAGTGCGTAGCACCCGGATCAATCAGAACGGATACAACACAGGATGTAGACATATCAGAATATAAAAGTTTCATCTGACCTGCCACTACCCGTGGATTGACCACTGCCTTAGGTGGGTTCATAGCATAGAACCTCGCAGTCGCCTGGTGTTGAAGTGGTGCTGATGATCCAGCTTGAGACGCTTGTCCACGTCCTCGAGCTGCTCCTTGATGTTGTCTGCTCTGAGATCTCTGTTGATTCTGTCTCGGAGGTTGTTGTGTCACACTAGTAGGCCTAGAACGGCAATCCTTCATCAGGTGTCCCACCTTACCACATTTGTAACAACTCCTCTCCTGTTGTTGTGGTCTGGGTGGTCCAGTGACTGACACAGATGCAGAACTGTGCGTCCCTTGAAGCGGTTGACTCCGTCCTCTACCTCTGCTTGGTGTCCATTGAGTTTGAAAACTCGATCTGGGTGGTGGAGGGTTAGGTGCATAGAATCTAGGTTTCTTGGAATCCCTAGATGAAGAACCCTGGAACTGTGGATATCTTTTATGGGTTTGTCTCTTCTCAACCACAGATCTCTCTATCCTTCGGACTGACTCAACGAAGGTGGAGAATCTCTCTCTGTTTTCTAAGGCAGACACAGGGGTTGACATATCAGAATTCAAACCCTTCTCGAATCTTCTGATTCTTTCCTCATCCGTAGCAGCCATTTGCGGGCAGAACCGCAACAACTCCATGAACTTAGCTTCATATTCACTAATGTTCATCATACCCTGCCTTAGTTTCTCAAACTGGGAGATCTTCTCATCTAGGAAGGTCTTTGGAAAATATCTATTGATAAATTCCTGACGAAACTCTTCCCATGAGAACTCTACTCCAGGTCTCTTCTGCTCTTCCATGTTCCACCAGTGACCAGCACTGCCTTTGAGAAGATAGACAGCATGTCTAACCTTCTCAGCTTCCGGAATCATAAGAATTCTGAAAGCCTTCTCCAACTCTGTCAACCATAAGTCAGCATCTGTAGGGTCGGCTGTTCCGAAGTACTCGGTAGCTCCGATACGACGAAGTCGTTCGAACGTCTTACCGATACCTTATGCTTCATGCTGGACAGGTGCCCTAGGTGCAGGAACGGGCATCCTATCGGTTATATGTGTCATGGCAGTCATGAACTGCCCAAACATCATCTGTACAACTGGGTTACTCACGTCAGCTGGGTCGAACTGGGGTGGCTCTCTTGGCGACTCAGGTGCAGGTTGTTCTATCCTCAGAACCCTTGCACCGCCTCGAGGTGCACTAGCACTACTCTCTGCCACGTACTCATCATGATGTTCTGACATCCTTAGGTATCTTCTTCTCCTGAGGAGCAGAAGATTCTATTAGATAAGGAAGGAGTGCTAAAGATAGACTCGACATCCTAAGTCCTATGCCTCTGTAGACTCAACTGACCTAGAGCTCTGATACCACTAATTGTGGGCTCTGATCTCCAAACCATGACATAAACACGATTAAAACTTAGTAGAAGCGATTCGATAATCAGCTGAAGACAAAAATCACGGGAAATTAAAACTTTTCGAGACAAGAGCTTGGATCCATAAAAACTTCTTTCATAAAGTGAGGTAAACTTGTTTACATCTCAGGATAATTATTTCTTGAGTAATTATATACATCAAGATACAAAATCTCAAGATCATCTAACACAAGACTCCAAGACCTGAGAGTACAAAGGACACATAGGACTAACTCTAACTACACCATATGGCAGGATAATCTCCACCTAAGATTCTACTACTGCTCCTGGTGCTGCTGCAGAGACGTCCACCTAAAAAGTTGAAGTCTACGGGGTGAGACAATTTTACATAATTGTCCCAGCGAGAGTTATAACTCTCCGCCAGAAGCTTTAATATAACATCAAAGAACATCTTAAGCAATAAAGCCTTCAAAGTATTAGATAACAGTTGCAGCTATAACCAAGAACTTCAACATTTATGAGGTATGAAGAAATATAAGCACTATTACAGTGTAACATCAATCAACTAACTTGGAGTTATCTCTAACAAGTATACTACGTGGTTGATCATGTTTTACAAACAACATTATGCCCTGTGGAGATGAGGCATACCACTCATACTCCAACTGATCGCTGAGAAGTCACATCAGTATCATACATAGGTCATTAAGAGAGCCGGATTCTCATGACCTTCACCTTCCTCAGTCAGTGAGAGGATCACTTGTAGGACATCTCGTGTCTCTACTACTATAGCTCACCAGGGTAAACTGGTCCTTCGCTATTCTAGAGTCACAGTGGCGTTCTGTACTCTCTTCGTCATCAGGAGATTTCATGTTTATCTCCACTGATACGAATATCTGTGTTTTCTTCGTCATCAGGAGGTTTCATGTTTACCTACCACTGATACGGTATGGAAATATAGTGTAGGATGGATGGATTACGCATCTACATCACTTTCCTACACTAGGATGTAAGGTTCTACACATCCATGTACCCCACATACTCAAAAGTATGTGCTCCAGGAGTTCCCTGAGGAAAACCTGTTTCACCATCACTTGATCTCTGACAATGATGGATCTATGATCAGGGCTCTACATTATACTTGATTATTTAGGTACATTCAATATTCTTTAACAACATACATTGTTCTTCAAACAATAATCAGTAGCATAACAGCTAAAACAAGAGAATACTAAATGTAACATGCCTAACTCATATCAATCATAATTTCTCATCATACTCATCACAAGTCATCTCTAAAGCATGACTTTGATGGTATTCATGGCTCACACAGCCCATTATCAACATAGGATGCCATTGACAAGGCATCATGTTACTTTTCTTATTCATAAGGCTAACAGCATGCCTTTAATGAATATAACATCAACATCCATACCTGGATAAGATCACCTTCATATCAGAACCTGCATGGTTAATTCAACTGATAAAGGTAATACAAAATAAGGAATATACTTCCCTCTCTTGTCATAAGAGTTAAATCCTCTGATTCTCATCAATTGGAGTTTAATACTCATTTGCATGCCATTACCCTTGAATTAGGGTTTACTATTCACATTACATGTCATCACCCTTGAATTAGGGTTTACTATTCACATTATATGTCATCACCCTTGAATTAGGGTTTACTATTCACATTAAGATGAATTGAACTCATAACATCATCATGTATGAGTAACATCATCACTGATGCTCTCAGATTAGTTCAAGGTTCATCAATTGTCATAATTAAGGTTTCTATGATCTCACACAGGTGAATCATACCCTAATTATGCTCACTCATGTGATTTGGAGATGCTTTAATTGAGTTTCCACTTAAAAAGGGTACTTTCTCTCTCTAGAAGTACTTTCTCTCTCTAAAAGTACTTTCTCTCTCCTCATACTGTTAGGTGATGTCAACACCACTCTAGATTAGGTTGGATTGAGTCATCATAGGCTAACATAGTTAAAACATCATCATCATGTGATTAGGATTTGATCTGATCAAGGTATTACTCAATTTACCCTTTAGGGGTATTTTGGTAATTCACCCCATTGATCATTATCATGGTCAAAACCTTAGTCAATTAACCCCTTAATATTCTAGGCTGTCATTAGGGTTCGATTAGGGCAACATTGAACCTTTTATATCATCCATTGATTGAATGAAGTCAACCTTGAATCACATTGATCGATCTCAACCATCAATCTCCAATTGATTTGAGATCGTTTGAAAGTGTTGACCGTTTAGCTAATTTTGACTTTCCAAGACCGTGAGGGTGTGTTGACCGTTTAGCTAATTTTGACCTCAGGACCGCGAGGCCCTTCACCCTACTTCCAAGACCGCGAGCCCTCTCTATTGATTCAAGACCGCGAGGTCTCTCAACTGATTTCAAGACCGCGAGGGTTGGAAGACCGTTTGCTCACCTTTGACCTCAAGACCATGAGGCCCCTCACGGTCTTGAGACCATGACCCCTCTCACGACCTTGAGACCATGAGCCTCCTCTCGACCTTGAGACCGCGAGCCTCCTCACGACCTTGAGACCGCGAGCTCACATGGTCTCAACCGCTTGGACCATCAACAAGGTTCAATGGTTACAACCGATGATGTCAACCAATGTTGAAGCCCTCAAAAGGTCAAAGACATGGTGACCACTTATGGATTAGGTCAACTAATATTATTCTTAACCAATTGGTCATTCAATTAACCCTCAATTATTGACCAATTAGGGTTGGAGTCGATTCAATTAGGGTCTATCAATGTTCACCCATCAACACTCAACAATGTGTATCAACACAAGGTTGAACCCTTCAATTGAGCTCCAATTGGGTCCAAACTTGGCCCAAACGGTCTTGAGATCATGTGGGTGGACCCCACATGGTCTTGAGACCGTTTTCCCAAGATTTCATCAAGATCTAATGTGATTTGATAGGGGTTGAACCATGATTGAGTCACAAAATCAGAATTTTGATTAATTTGATAACTTATTGAAATTGGGTCCTCAATTGGTCAAATTAGCTTAACCCTAGACCTTCAAACGGTCTTGGGTGATTGTCCTCTCGGTCTTGAGACCGTTTGCCCATCAAATTTTGGATTCTAGTGAAATTTCTTCAAGGTTGGATCAATTGAGTTGAGGGTTATATCAATATTTAATTGCAATATAATTTGGTGTAAATGTACCTTCAATTGGTCAACTATTCTTGACCTCAGACCTCCAAACGGTCATGGTTGATTGCCCTCGCGGTCTTGAGACCGTTTGGATGACCCCCAAATGGTCTTGAGACCGTTTAGGTCAATCAACCCTACAAACCCTAATTAAGTCACCATAATTTCAGTACTGATTTCATCTAGGGTTGGCCCTAGTAATCACCCTTCAACTCTTAGCTCGTTTGGAATTAGACCATAAAACTTGGTGAGTTGTTAACTAACATAATTTTGAACAGTAATTTTATATGGTCAAAGCTTGGTAAACGACCTTACACGGTCTTGAGACCGTTTTCCCAAAAAGGCAATTTCAGACCGTTTGAAAATCAGGAATAAATTCAATTAAAGTTGTTACTTAAAAAGGCCATATCTCCTGATTCCTTTGGAGTTAGACTCTCAAATATTGAGGGTGATTAGCCTATATAATTAGAAACAGATTTATTATACGGTCCACGCTCGGTCAATGGGTCCAAATGGTCGTGAAGACCGTTTTCCCTCTCGCGGTCCAGAGACCGTTTGCTCACCTCGCGGTCCTGAGACCGAGAGAACAAACTGTTGGGACCGTTTAAGAAAGTGCAAAACGGTGGGTTTTTCTTGGAAATCACGCCTTCATCTCTTATCTCAAGAACAGTACGGATATCCCATGGATTTACTTGCAAAATAGCAAAGAAAAGTAGGGAAACATGAAGAACTATCATCTAACCGCATATAAGAGATGTATATAGTAAAGCATGGGTTTAGAGTTATAAAACCCGCCTAAAGCTTTCTCCTTGAGCTCCAAGCTCTAATGGAGTCCTTGAGTTCCCACAGGTTGGCCAAGGTGAAAACTCCAAGGAAAGACGAAAAGAGATGGCTAGAAAGATAGGGTTTCATGAGTTAGTCCCCAAATTGACCTTGAATTCGAGTTCTAACCATGGAATTAGGCAAGAAGAGGGATTCAAACCTACCTTGCACCCTTGGTCGTTCCTCTTTGAGCTCCAAGACAGTCCTTAGTCGTCCAAGCAAGGGGAAACAGTGATATGCACAAAGGAAAAGTTTCTTTGCTTTGAGAGGTAAAGTGTATATATACATGGGTGAGGTTTCATTAAAGGCCCATAAGTTTCCCATAAATCCAACTAGGTCCTTCCTTCATTACTTGCTCGTCCCTTCCTCTTTATTCTAAGGACAAAACTTCTCTTAAGGTCTAGCAAGAGAGGCAAGGAAGACCAATCTAATACTAAGGTACTTACATAAAGAGCTATTGCACATATACCCTGATTATTCAATCACAAGGTATATTTCATAACTTGATAATTCAATTGAGGTGACTTCCTCATCATTTCTTCTCTAAATGATGGCAAGAGTTCTAAAAGATACATTAGATGATATATTTTACAAATTGCATCCCTTAATTTGGGTAAATTGCATTTTACCCCAAATTAAGGTTTCAAGCACCGGGATTGCTTCCACAGCTGCACCTTGGTGCCCAAGCTTGGGAAACCCCTCAAACTTTGCCAAAAAGATTTCTCATGATGTCTCAACATCAGAGGAACATTTCATCATGTGCAAATTGCAAGTAACCCTTTCAACTGGGTAAATTGCACATAGTTCCCTGTATATCAAAACAATGCTACAATCTTTAAATAAAAAGGAGCAAATACTGAAATATATGTTTCTGAGAAACTTAATTACATGCTCAGAGTTAATCACAAAGATTTAATTACATATTTAGGCAAAACACCTAGGGTTAACTCATAACCCAGGTCAGGGATGTTACAAATTATCCACCCCTTACAAGGATTTCGTCCCCGAAATCGATAAGACATATCAAGAGAAAAGGGCAGGATACTTCCTTCTCATCTCATCCTCTAGTTCCCAAGTGGCTTCTTCAACGCCACGGTGATTCCAGAGGACTTTTACAAGACTTATATCTTTCTTCTTTAACTTTTTAATTCTTTTATCAAGGATTGACACTGGTCCTTCTTCATAGGATATATCATCATTCAATTGTACTTCCATGGGTTGTAGAACTGACTCGGTGTCTGGGTGACATTTCTTCAACATAGAAATGTGGAACACAGGGTGTAACCTCTGTAACTCTGGGGGCAGCTCTAGTCTATATGCTACCTTTCCAATCCGTTCAATGATTGGATAAGGCCCCATAAATCTAGGAGCTAACTTCCCTTTCCTTCCAAAACGGAGGACTCCTTTCCATGGTGAGACCTTGAGATACACTCTATCTCCAACCTGGAATTCTAAGGGTCTACGACGTTTGTCAGCATAAGATTTCTGCCTATCCTGAGCAATCTTAAACTTTTGTTGTATTATTTTAATCTTTTCCGTGGTCTGCTGCACAAGGTCAGGACCCAACAACTGATGTTCACCAGTCTCAAACCAACACAGAGGTGATCTACAACGTCTACCATACAAGGCTTCATAAGGTGCCATATCAATACTATGTTGATAGCTATTGTTATAGGCAAACTCTATCAAGCTTAGGTGTAGATCCCAACTTCCGGTGAACTGGAGAACACATGCTCTCAACAGGTCTTCTAAGGTCTGTATGGTCCTTTCTGACTGTCCATCAGTCTGCGGATGAAAGGCTATACTAAACCTTAACTTGGTGCCTAAGGCTCTGTGTAACTATTCCCAAAAACGACTCGTAAACTGAGGACCTCTGTCAGAAACTATTGTGACAGGAACTCCGTGCAAACGCACTATCTCTTGAACATACAACTCTGATAACCTTTCAGCAGAATAAGTTGTTTTGACAGGTAAGAAATGTGTTTTCTTAGTCAACCTATCAACAATTACCCAAATGGAATCATGTCCCTTGCTTGTCCTGGGTAGGCCAACTACAAAGTCCATGGTCACATGGTCCCACTTCCACTGTGGTATGGGTAAAGGTTGCATTGTACCTGCAGGCTTCTGGTGTTCAGCTTTAACTTGCTGACACACAAGACACCTCATAACAAATTCTGCAACATCCTTCTTCATTCCAGGCCACCAATACAGATCTTTCAAATTCCGATACATCTTGGTGCTCCCTGGATACATAGCATACATGGAAGAATGGGCTTCTTCCAGGACTAACTTTCTCAAGTTATCCACATCCGGAACTATCATCCTTCCATTATAACAAGCTACATGATCCTCTGAGTCATGAAAACCATCCTGTTTCTCATTTCCATACTCAGATCTAATCTGTTGAACTGCAGCATCACCTAGCTGTGCTTCCTTAATCTGCTCTCTTAAGGTAGGTTTAATATGCATCTCAGCTAACAAACCGGCTAACAATGACACCTTCAACTGTACATTGTCTTGCCTTAAAGAGATAATCATATCTCTCCTAGAGCATACTAAAGAGTTTAGTTGTGCTCTATTCATGGTTGATGTTGCTGATTTCCTACTCAAGGCATCTGCAACAACATTTTCCTTGCCTGGATGGTAATCAATTGTACAGTCATAGTCCTTGATTAACTCCATCCAGCGACGTTGCCTCATCTTGAGCTCATGCTGAGAGAAGATATACTTAAGGTTTTTGTGGTCTGTGAAAATCTGGAATGTTTCTCCGTAGAGATAGTGTCTCCAGATTTTCAAGGCATGAACCACAGCAGCTAACTCTAGATCATGCATCGGATAATTCTCCTCGTGTTTCTTAAGCTGTCGGGAAGCAAAAGAAATCACTTGTTTATCCTGCATCAACACACATCCAAGTCCATTCTTGGAAGCATCACAGAAGACTACATATCCTTTTCCTTGTTCAGGTAGCACTAGCACATGTGCACTTGTCAATCTCTCCTTCAACAATTGGAAAGACTGTTGACACTTATCATTCCAAGAAAAAGGAACATCTTTCCGGGTCAACTTGGTCAAAGGTAAGGCTATAGAACTAAAGTTCTTAATGAACCTTCGATAATAGCCAGCTAACCCCAAGAAACTTCGAATCTCCGTCGGTGTCTTCAGTTGTTCCCACTGTAGAACAGATTCTACTTTCGTAAGGTCAACATGAATTCCCGAGGCAGATATCACATGACCAAGAAAGGATACCTCTGGTAGCCAAAACTCACACTTGCTAAACTTAGCATACAGCTTATGTTCTCTTAGCAAGGTCAAAGCTTGGCGAAGATGTTGTTCATGTTGCTGAGCATCCTTACTATAGATCAGAATGTCATCTATGAAGACGACAACACACTGATCAAGGAAAGGTCGAAAAACTCTATTCATGAGTTCCATAAATGCAGCTGGTGCATTGGTTAGTCCAAACGACATAACCGTGAACTCATAGTGACCATATCTTGTCCTAAAGGCGGACTTGGATATGTCACTATCCTTAATACGGAGTTGATGATATCCAGACCTCAAGTCTATTTTTGAAAAGACGGTTGCACCACGCAACTGGTCAAAGAGATCATCAATCCTCGACAGAAGGTACTTATTCTTTATTGTTACTTTATTGAGTTGTCTGTAGTCTATGCACAACCGCATTGACCCATCTTTCTTTTTAACAAACAAGACCGGAGCACCCCAAGGTGAAGTACTCAGTCAGATAAAACCTCTCTCAAGTAACTCTTGAAGCTGTTTCTTGAGTTCTGCCATCTCGGCAGGCGCCATTCTATACGGAGTCTGAGCTATGGGTTTCGTATCTGGGATCAGATTGATTTCAAAATCAATCTCCCGAGGTGGTGGTATACCAGGAAGTTCTTCAGGAAATACATCTTCGAATTCCCTGACTACAGGAACTTCAGCAGGATTGGAACTTTCCTTGGTAACATCTATCACATGGGCTAAGAATGCATAACATCCTTGCCTCAACAGCTTATCAGCAACCATAGCTGATACAAGACAGGTGGGCAGAATCTTTCTTTCTCCTTGAAAGATCCATGTGTTGCTTTCATCATCAAACATAGCCAACTTGGACTCACAATCCAAGACAACTCTATACCTTTCTAAGGTATCCATCCCAAGGATTATATCAAATCCTTGCATATCAAGTGGTATAAGGTCCACTTGAATGCGATGGTCAGAAAAGAAGAGGATGCAGGGAGAACATACCTCCTGCAAAACGGCAGACCCACTCAACGGAGTCTCTAACAACAAACTATCTGCTCTATGACTAACAGTCACATTGCAGTTACGAATCACTTCACAAGTGATGAAAGAGTGTGTAGCACCCGGATCAATCAGAACGGATACAACACAGGATGTAGACATATCAGAATATAAAAGTTTCATCTGACCTGCCACTACCCGTGGATTGACCACTGCCTCAGGTGGGTTCATAGCATAGAACCTCGCAGTCGCCTGGTGTTGAGGTGGTGCTGATGATCCAGCTTGAGACGCTTGTCCACGTCCTCGAGCTGCTCCTTGATGTTGTCTGCTCTGAGATCTCTGTTGATTCTGTCTCGGAGGTTGTTGTGTCACACTAGTAGGCCTAGAACGGCAATCCTTCATCAGGTGTCCCACCTTACCACAGTTGTAACAACTCCTCTCCTGTTGTTGTGGTCTGGGTGGTCCAGTGACTGACACAGATGCAGAACTGTGCGTCCCTTGAAGCGGTTGACTCCGTCCTCTACCTCTGCTTGGTGTCCATTGAGTTTGAAAACTCGATCTGGGTGGTGGAGGGTTAGGTGCAGAGAATCTAGGTTTCTTGGAATCCCTAGATGAAGAACCCTGGAACTGTGGATATCTTTTATGGGTTTGTCTCTTCTCAACCACAGATCTCTCTATCCTTCGGACTGACTCAACGAAGGTGGAGAATCTCTCTCTGTTTTCTAAGGCAGACACATTGGTTGACATATCAGAATTCAAACCCTTCTCGAATCTTCTGATTCTTTCCTCATCCGTAGCAGCCATGTGCGGGCAGAACCACAACAACTCCATGAACTTAGCTTCATATTCACTAATGTTCATCATACCCTGCCTTAGTTTCTCAAACTGGGAGATCTTCTCATCTAGTAAGGTCTTTGGAAAATATCTATTGATAAATTCCCGACGAAACTCTTCCCATGAGAACTCTACTCTAGGTCTCTTCTGCTCTTCCATGTTCCACCAGTGACTAGCACTGCCTTTGAGAAGATAGACAGCATGTCTAACCTTCTCAGCTTCCGGAATCATAAGAATTCTGAAAGCCTTCTCCAACTCTATCAACCATAAGTCAGCATCTGCAGGGTCGACTGTTCCGAAGTACTCGGTAGCTCCGACATGACGAAGTCGTTCGAACGTCTTACCGATACCTTGTGCTTCATGCTGGACAGGTGCCCTAGGTGCAGGAACGGGCATCCTATCGGTTATATGTGTCATGGCAGTCATGAACTGCCCAAACATCGTCTGTACAGCTGGGTTACTCACGTCACCTGGGTCGAACTGGGGTGGCTCTCTTGGCGACTTAGGTGCAGGTTGTTCTATCCTCGGAACCCTTGCACCGCCTCAAGGTGCACTAGCACTACTCTCTGCCACGTACTCATCATGATGTTCTGACATCCTTAGGTATCTTCTTCTCCTGAGGAGCAGAAGATTCTATTAGATAAGGAAGGAGTGCTAAAGATAGACTCGACATCCTAAGTCCTATGCCTCTGTAGACTCAACTGACCTAGAGCTCTGATACCACTAATTGTGGGCTCTGATCTCCAAACCATGACATAAACACGATTAAAACTTAGCGGAAGCGATTGGATAATCAGCTGAAGACAAAAATCACGGGAAATTAAAACTTTTCGAGACAAGAGCTTGGATCCATAAAAACTTCTTTCATAAAGTGAGGTAAACTTGTTTACATCTCAGGATAATAACTTCTTGAGTAATTATATACATCAAGATACAAAATCTCAAGATCATCTAACACAAGACTCCAAGACCTGAGAGTACAGAGGACACATAGGACTAACTCTAACTACACCATATGGCAGGATTATCTCCACCTGAGATTCTACTACTGCTCCTGGTGCTGTTGCTGCTGAGACTGGTCACCTGTAGGCTGGTTCCTTCGTCTCCGACGTCCACCTAAAAAGTTGAAGTCTACGGGGTGAGACAATTTTACATAATTGTCCCAGCGAGAGTTATAACTCTCCGCCAGAAGCTTTAATATAACATCAAAGAACATCTTAAGCAATAAAGCCTTCAAAGTATTAGATAACAGTTGCAGCTATAACCAAGAACTTCAACATTTATGAGGTATGAAGAAATATAAGCACTATTACAGTGTAACATCAATCAACTAACTTGGAGTTATCTCTAACAAGTATACTACGTGGTTGATCATGTTTTACAAACAACATTATGCCCTGTGGAGATGAGGCATACCACTCATACTCCAACTGATCGCTGAGAAGTCACATCAGTATCATGCATAGGTCATTAAGAGAGCCGGATTCTCATGACCTTCACCTTCCTCAGTCAGTGAGAGGATCACTTGTAGGACATCTCGTGTCTCTACTACTATAGCTCACCAGGGTAAACTGGTCCTTCGCTATTCTAGAGTCACAGTGGCGTTCTGTACTCTCTTCGTCATCAGGAGATTTCATGTTTATCTCCACTGATACATATATCTGTGTTTTCTTCGTCATCAGGAGGTTTCATGTTTACCTACCACTGATACGGTATGGAAATATAGTGTAGGATGGACGGATTACGCATCTACATCACTTTCCTACACTAGGATGTAAGGTTCTACACATCCATGTACCCCACATACTCAAAAGTATGTGCTCCAGGAGTTCCCTGAGGAAAACCTGTTTCACCATCACTTGATCTCTGACAATGATGGATCTATGATCAGGGCTCTACATTATACTTGATTAGTTAGGTACATTCAGTATTCTTTAACAACATACATTGTTCTTCAAACAATAATCAATAGCATAACAGCTAAAACAAGAGAATACTAAATGTAACAAGCCTAACTCATATCAATCATAATTTCTCATCATACTCATCACAAGTCATCTCTAAAGCATGACTTTGATGGTATTCATGGCTCACACAGCCCATTATCAACATAGGATGCCATTGACAAGGAATCATGTTACTTTTCTTATTCATAAGGCTAACAACATGCCTTCAATGAATATAACATCAACATCCATACCTGGATAAGATCACCTTCATATCAGAACCTGCATGGTTAATTCAACTGATAAAGGTAATACAAAATAAGGAATATACTTCCCTCTCTTGTCATAAGAGTTAAATCCTTTGATTCTCATCAATTGGAGTTTAATACTCATTTGCATGCCATTACCCTTGAATTAGGGTTTACTATTCACATTACATGTCATCACCCTTGAATTAGGGTTTACTATTCACATTATATGTCATCACCCTTGAATTAGGGTTTACTATTCACATTAAGATGAATTGAACTCATAACATCATCATGTATGAGTAACATCATCACTGGTGCTCTCAGATTAGTTCAAGGTTCATCAATTATCATAATTAAGGTTTCTATGATCTCACACAGGTGAATCATACCCTAATTATGCTCACTCATGTGATTTGGAGATGCTTTAATTGAGTTTCCACTTAAAAAGGGTACTTTCTCTCTCTAGAAGTACTTTCTCTCTCTAAAAGTACTTTCTCTCTCCTCATACTGTTAGGTGATGTCAACACCACTCTAGATTAGGTTGGATTGAGTCATCATAGGCTAACATAGTTAAAACATCATCATCATGTGATTAGGATTTGATCTGATCAAGGTATTACTCAATTTACCCTTTAGGGGTATATTGGTAATTCACCCCATTGATCATTATCATGGTCAAAACCTTAGTCAATTAACCCCTTAATATCCTAGGTTGTCATTAGGGTTCGATTAGGGCCACATTGAACCTTTTATATCATCCATTGATTGAATGAAGTCAACCTTGAATCACATTGATCGATCTCAACCATCAATCTCCAATTGATTTGAGATCGTTTGAAAGTGTTGACCGTTTAGCTAATTTTGACTTTCCAAGACCGTGAGGGTGTGTTGACCGTTTAGCTAATTTTGACCTCAGGACCGCGAGGCCCTTCACCCTACTTCCAAGACCGCGAGCCCTCTTATTGATTCAAGACCGCGAGGTCTCTCAACTGATTTCAAGACCGCGAGGGTTGGAAGACCGTTTGCTCACCTTTGACCTCAAGACCGCGAGGCCCCTCACGGTCTTGAGACCGTGATCCCTCTCACGACCTTGAGACCGTGAGCCTCCTCTCGACCTTGAGACCGCGAGCCTCCTCACGACCTTGAGACCGCGAGCTCACATGGTCTCAACCGCTTGGACCATCAACAAGGTTCAATGGTTACAACCGATGATGTCAACCAATGTTGAAGCCCTCAAAAGGTCAAAGCCATGGTGACCACTCATGGATTAGGTCAATTAAGATTATGCTTAACCAATTGGTCATTCAATTACCCCTCAATTATTGACCAATTAGGGTTGGAGTCGATTCAATTAGGGTCTATCAATGTTCACCCATCAACACTCAACAATGTGTATCAACACAAGGTTGAACCCTTCAATTGAGCTCCAATTGGGCCCAAACTTGGCCCAAACGGTCTTGAGATCATGTGGGTGGACCCCACATGGTTTTGAGACCGTTTGCCCAAGATTTCATCAAGATCTAATGTGATTTGATAGGGGTTGAACCATGATTGAGTCACAAAATCAGAATTCTGATTAATTTGATAACTTATTGAAATTGGGTCCTCAATTGGTCAAATTAGCTTAACCCTAGACCTTCAAACGGTCTTGGGTGATTGTCCTCTCGGTCTTGAGACCGTTTGCCCATCAAATTTTGGATTCTAGTGAAATTTCTTCAAGGTTGGATCAATTGAGTTGAGGATTATATCAATATTTAATTGCAATATAATTTGGTGTAAATGTACCTTCAATTGGTCAACTATTCTTGACCTCAGACCTCCAAACGGTCATGGTTGATTGCCCTCGCGGTCTTGAGACCATTTGGATGACCCCCAAACGGTCTTGAGACCGTTTAGGTCAATCAACCCTAAAAACCCTAATTAAGTCACCATAATTTCAGTACTGATTTCATCTAGGGTTGGCCCTAGTAATCACCCTTCAACTCTTAGCTCGTTTGGAGTTAGACCATCAAACTTGGTGAGTTGTTAACTAACATAATTTTGAACAGTAATTTCATATGGTCAAAGCTTGGTAAACGACCTTACACGGTCTTGAGACCGTTTGCCCAAAAAGGCAATTTCAGACCGTTTGAAAATCAGGAATAAATTCAATTAAAGTTGTTACTTAAAAAAGCCATATCTCCTGATTCCTTTGGAGTTAGACTCTCAAATTTTGAGGGTGATTAGCCTATATAATTAGAAACAGATTTCTTATACGGTACATTCTCGGTCATCGGGTCCAAACGGTCGTGAAGACCGTTTGCCCTCTCGCGGTCCAGAGACCGTTTGCTCACCTCGCGGTCCTGAGACCGAGAGAACAAACTGTTGGGACCGTTTAAGAAAGTGAAAAACGGTGGGTTTTTCTTGGAAATCACGCCTTCATCTCTTAGCTCAAGAACAGTACGGATATCCCATGGATTTACTTGCAAAATAGCAAAGAAAAGTAGGGAAACATGAAGAACTATCATCTTACCGCATATAAGAGATGTATATAGTAAAGCATGGGTTTAGAGTTATAAAACTCGCCTAAAGCTTGCTCCTTGAGCTCCAAGATTTCAAGATCCAAGCTCTAATGGCGTCCTTGAGTTCCCACAGGTTGGCCAAGGTGAAAACTCCAAGGAAAGACGAAAAGAGATGGCTAGAAAGATAGGGTTTCATGAGTTAGTCACCAAATTGACCTTGAATTCGAGTTCTAACCATGGAATTAGGCAAGAAGAGGGATTCAAACCTACCTTGCACCCTTGTTCGTTCCTCTTTGAGCTCCAAGACAGTGCTTAGTCGGCCAAGCAAGGGGAAACAGTGATATGCACAAAGGAAAAGTTTCTTTGCTTTGAGAGGTAAAGTGTATATATACATGGGTGAGGTTTCATTAAAGGCCCATAAGTTTCCCATAAATCCAACTAGGTCCTTCCTTCATTACTTGCTCGTCCCTTCCTCTTTATTCTAAGGACAAAACTTCTCTTAAGGTCTAGCAAGAGAGGCAAGGAAGACCAATCTAATACTAAGGTACTTACATAAAGAGCTATTGCACATATACCCTGATTATTCAATCACAAGGTATATTTCATAACTTGATAATTCAATTGAGGTGACTTCCTCATCATTTATTCTCTAAATGATGGCAAGAGTTATAAAAGATACATTAGATTATATATTTTACAAATTGCATCCCTTAATTTGGGTAAATTGCATTTTACCCCAAATTAAGGTTTCAAGCACCGGGATTGCTTCCACAGCTGCACCTTGGTGCCCAAGCTTGGGAAACCCCTCAAACTTTGCCAAAAAGATTTCTAATGATGTCTCAACATCAGAGGAACATTTCATCATGTGCAAATTGCAAGCCAGCCCTTTCAACTGGGTAAATTGCACATAGTTCCCTGTATATCAAAACAATGCTACAATCTTTAAATAAAAAGGAGCAAATACTGAAATATATGTTTCTGAGAAACTTAATTACATGCTCAGAGTTAATCACAAAGATTTAATTACATATTTAGGCAAAACACCTAGGGTTAACTCATAACCCAGGTCAAGGATGTTACAAACATGGTCGACACTAACAACTTAACCATTCATGCAAACCCTAGCATCAACACCCATGACGCCACCTCATCATCTAAGGTCCAACAAGGCGCCCCTAAGAATCATTTTCTCTATCATGATGCCAAGTCACAAAAGACACATACACCATGTGACAAACTACAAAATAAACCCTCAACATTGATAAATTGCAACTTGATCCAAAAGCAACACATATACAACATAACTAGCTCAAACATCAACCAAATTAGACCAAACTGAAAACATAAACATGTCACATGTTATTAAGGTGCATCACATGATTAGATTAAGGTTTAAGAATCTAATCAAACAAATCAAGCAAGATCAAGCACTAAGCTAGGTCAGGCGTATTACAACCATAAACCCCTAACAAGGATTTTGCCCTCAAAATTCTACGCGAAAAGAGATGGATACTTCATGCACATCTTGTCCTCAAGCTCCCATGTGGCTTCCTCCACACCAAGGTGATGTCACAAAACCTTAACTAAAATGATATCCTTCTTCTTCAACTTATTTACCCTTCTATCTAAGATCAAAATAGGACCCTCCACATGTCATACATCCTCATCCAGCTCAACCTCCATGGGCTGGAACACAAGCTCTGTGTTAGGGTGACACTTCCTTAACATGGAAACATGAAAGACCAGATGCAACATGTGCAAATCAGGTGGAAACTCCAACTTATAAGACACCTTCCCAACACACACCACCATGGGGTAAGGTCCCATATACCTAGGAGCCAACTTACCCTTCTTCCCAAACCTTAGCACACATTTCCAAGGAGAGACCTTGAGGTACACCTTGTCTCCCACTTGGAACTCCAAGGGCCTATGATGATTATCAACATAGGATTTCTACCTATCTTGGGCTACCTTCAGCTATTGTTGTATCATCTTAATCTTCTCTATTGTATGTTGTACAAGTGTAGGACCCAAAAGTTGATACTCGCTCATTTCATGCCAACACAACGGAGATCTACAACATCTCCCATACAAAGCCTCGTATGGTGCCATATCAATACTCCTCTGATAGTTGTCATTGTATGCAAACCCTATCAAACTGAGATGTACATCCCAACTGCCCAAAAACTTCAAGTCACATGTTCTCAACAAATCCTCCAACATTTATATAGTCCTCTTAGATTGTCCATCTGTATGTGGGTGAAACATTATATTGAACCTCAACTGCGTACCCATGGTTGTATGCAAATGCTCCCAAAAATGACTGGTAAATTGAGGACCTCTATTTGACACTATCGTCACCAGGATACCGTGCAGATGGACTATCTCATCAACATACACTCGTGACAACTTTTCAGTTGTATACATTGTCTGAATAGGAAGGAAGTGTGCTGACTTGGTCAACCTATCCATTTTCACCCATATGGAATCATGACCTTTGGTTGTCCTAGGAAGTCCAACCACAAAGTCCATCGTGATATGGTCCCATTTCCACTATGGTATTGGCAACAATTGTAAAGTCCCTACAGGTTTTTGATGCTCAACCTTAACCTGTTGACACGTAGATCACTTTGCCACAAACTCAGATATGTCACGCTTTAAGCCATGCTACCAGTAAAAATCTTTCAGATTATAGTACATCTTAGTGATACATGGATGCATGGCATACATTGAAGAGTGAGCCTCTTCCAGAACCAACTTCCTTAGATTATTAACATCAGGAACCACTTCCCTGCCATGGTAACATATTGTTCCATCCTCTGACTTGTGGAAGCCATCACGCTTCTCATTGCTAAACTCTGCTCAAATCTATTGTATCACAGTATCATCACGTTGAGCATCTGTGATCTGCTGCCTCAATGTAGGCTTCACCTGTAACTGGGCCAACAAGCCTTCCAACTAGGAGACTTCCGACTTTACATTCATCTGGCGAAGAGACACTAACATGTCTCATTTATGGCACACCAAGGAACACGATTGCGCCTTATCAGAAAATGAAGATGGAGAAGACTTTTTGCTCAAAGCATTTACCACCACGTTAGCCTTCCATGGATGGTAGTCTATGGTGCAGTCATAGTCCTTGATCATCCATCCAGCGTCTTTGATGCGTGTTTAGCTCTTGCTTCAAAAAATGTGTTGTAAGTTAGTGTGGTCGGTGAATATCTGACACTTCTCGCCATAAAGGTAGTGTCTCCAAATCTTCAAAGCATGGACCACAACAACAAGCTCTAGATCATGTGTTGAGTAGCTCTCCTCATCTTTCTTAAGTTGTCGTGAAGCTAAAGAAATCATGTTTTTATCTTGCATCAGCACACAAGCAAACCATTCTTTGACGCATCACAGAAGATGATATATCCTTTCCCTTGCTCAGGAAACACTAACACTGGTGCATGGTCCAGCTTCTCCTTTGAAAGTTGAAAAAGAAAGTTGACACTTTTCATCCCAGACAAACGGTATACCTTTCCTCATTAGCTTTGTTAGGGGTAATGTAACATCCCTGACCTGGGTCATGAACTAACCCTAGGTGTTTTGATAACCTCCCATTTTGTGACGTTATCTTATTAGTTCTCCTTAATTTTCCATACTCTTTCTTAGATAAATTAGATAGAATCATTAACTTTTTACTTTATAGCTGATATACCAATAAACTAACTTCTCTTCTTTATCATTACAGGAAAACACAAAAAATTGCAAAGACTCCATACGGTCCCAAGACCGAATGAAGGCCATGCGGTCCCAAGACCGCATGAAGGTCATACGGTCCCAAGACCGAATGAAGGCCATGCGGTCCCAAGACCGCATGAAGGCCATACGGTCCCAAGAACGCATGAAGGTCATACGATACCAAGACCGAATGAAGGCCATGCGGTCCCAAGACCGCATGAAGGCCATACGGTCCCATGACCGCATGAAGGTCATACGGTCCCAAGACCGAATGAAGGCCATGCGGTCCCAAGACCGCATGAAGGTCATACGGTCCCAAGACCGAATGAAGGCCATACGGTCCCAAGACCGCATGAAGGTCATACGGTCCCAAGACCGAATGAAGGCTATACGGTCCCAAGACCGCATAAGACTAAACGATCTCAGAGACCGCATAAAGGCAAACAGTTTGAGAACCCCAAACAGTCTCAAGACCGTTTGGGCTCAACTTAAGCCTATAAATAAGACCCCAAGGGTCACCTCAAAGGAGAGAATTCTCAGACGCCAAAAGGCTGCCCAAATCGTTCCAGAGCTCCTGCCACTTCCATCCTCCGCCCTGAGGCTGTCAATCTAAGATCCATACTCCATCCTGAAGCTGCTTTCTCCTTCTTCGCCAAGAAGGTGGGAAGAGGAGACCTCCTCATCGTGCAACCTACGAAGACTGGTGGATCGTTTCTCTCTCTCCCTAAGGAGTTGACTTCCCCCCTCCTTTGTGGGGATGATGCTCTCTCTCTCTCTTCTCGCCTCCTTCTTGGTCCTAGTCATGAGGGAGTAGTTTTCTTCACTAGGGTGCAAGGAGTAGCCCCGCTACCCATACTTTCATATCATGTAAAATGTAATCCTTAGGTTGTAATAGAGAGTTCTTATCTTAAAATGTAATCCTTAGGTTGTAATAGAGAGTTCTTATCTTTGTTAGTTCGACATCAAACGATTAACGAATGCATGTTGCTTGATCTCCAACTTGTGTTATCCTTTATCTTTTAGTATGAATTGTCTATGTTTGTACTATTAGATTCAAAACTCGTTTGCATGTTGGTTCTTGGTGCATGTATCCACCATGCATCTGTTTCGGTATCCAGAAGTGTATCTCAAGAAGTGGAGTAAACTCACTATCATCCGTTGCACTTTCATACTATGAAATGGAATCAGTTGACGTATGGAAGTGCAACCTTGGTATGTCGAGGAACACACTTTGCGAGGGGAATGATGCAAAGTAATGTGACCATTTGTTCGGAAATGGCTGGCGTTGCAACATTCCCGCACTTCTCGTAGCTAGATTATCCGAAAAGAGGCTAGGTCTACAAGGATACTAACTAACCGAACTCTTTTTGCAGGTTAAGTTTTGCTTTGCATGTGTTGATCGATGTGTAGTGGCGGTGAAAAACCGATTACACCCTAGTGATCTTTCATCATTGTTAACAATCTAGATTTACTTGCTTTCTTTACTTTACTTCCACTTAGCTTAAAAACAACCAAATCAACCTTTTGATCTAAATACCAACTATTGAGTGATTAAGTGAAATTCGAACATTTTCCATCTTGTTGGCAACAACAAGACCGTTGTCTCGAGGATTTGACCCTTAACTATACTGTGATAAGACTTCCACGTATCCTAGCATACGTGGGTGGAGTTTTAACTTAGTATAAGCAAGGCTAAACTTAGAGATCTTCTATCTCTAGGATTTTTAGTGGTGCACGCAACTCCACGTAAGTGGAGGCTCCATCAAAAATTGGCGCCGTTGCCGGGGACAATGGAACGTTCTAATTTCATTTAGTACCTTGTTAGTTGGTTAGGATTTTACACTTTCTTTGAACCATTACTCCAAATCTTCTTGATTTCTTTGTTTCTCTTCATCATCTAAACGTGTGAATTTCCTTATACTCAGGTAGAAAACGTGTATGCAAACTCCGCATCACATCGGATTCTCCCCTGAACCAGAGTACGACTCTGAGGTAGAAAGAAGTTTCCATCGAAGGATTAGACTTAATCGCCAAAGACCCAGACAGATGGCTGAGGAGCAATGCCTCATTGCAGAAAGAGTCAACGCCGCCATAGCTGCACAACGAGCACAACTCATTGCTGAGATTCGAGCTGAGGAACAAGCCCGCATCCAAGCCGAGAACGCTGCTTCTCAATTAGCGCTAAGAAACAAGCAACTTCGGGACTACGCAGTCCCAAAGAATTATGAAGATGATCACCCAGTCTGACCACCGATTATTAACATACCAAACTTTGAAATCCGGACGCAATGGATCCAGATCATGCAAGGCATCTCTTTCTCTGGAGGACCTGGAGATGATTGCATGGATCATCTTAAGAGATTCAAGTCACTCTGCCGCCTTGTACCTCAAGCGGGAATTGCCTTGGAGGAAATAATGTTACACCTCTTTCACTTCACCTTATCTGGAAGAGCACTAAGTTGGTACAATGCTTTAGATAGGCATCCTATCATCACTACTTGGACCCCCTTAGAAGAAAAGTTTCTTGAGAAATTCTTTCCACCTTCACTAACCTATGAGATCAGGGGACAGATTAACCACTTTGCCCAACTACCCGGAGAAACACTTGCGGAAGCTTGGGAAAGATTCAAAGAACTCCTGAGAAAGTGCCCTCATCATGGCATATCTCAAAATCAACTAATAGAAACATTCTATAGAGGAGTAAGTGATGATATCAAGCAATTTTTAGACTCCTCATCTGGAGGAAACTTTATGAGAAAGAACTATGAAGATGCCTGGAATATAGTTACGTTAGGGGCCGAGAACCAATCCAATTGGGGAAGGTCGTCTAACCAATCTAAGGGAGTCCTTAAAGTCTACAAGGCTGAAGAATCCATGGAACTCAAGGCCATTGCAGAAGCCTTAAAGACTATTGCTACTAAGCAACAAGCTCTCGAAACTTCTTTTGGAGAATACAAAAAGAAGAAAAGCTCCCAGTTTCAACAAGTAAAAGTAGCTACTGGAACTTGCGAAGCTTGTCATGCATCTGATCATCCCACATTATCATGTGGTCTGTTATACAATGTTATGATGGATCTACAACCACCAGTGCCGCAATATGAACCCATTATTGAACATTCCGAGGACCAAATGCCAGAGCAAGTCAACTCCATTCACTCAATACCTGGCCAGGTGTATTACAATCCAGACAAACCAAGAAATCACCCTGGTTTTCAATACAGGAATCCTATAGGGACTGCCAATCCACAACAACAGATACAAGGTGGATCTTTCAATAGACAACCACCAGGATTTCAGAATAGCTTCAACCAAAATCAAGGGAATTATAGAAATGGGTTCCAACGATCCAATTATCCTAGGAATCCCTCTTACCAATATACCCCTCAAGGACTGTACCCACAACTGCAACAACCTCAGTTGCAGCAGCCACAACAACCGCAGTTAACAACACCCCCACAACAACCACAAGGGCAGCAAGTCACTCAATATCAACAGAGGAGTGCCCCTCCCCAACCATCTGATGAAATTTCTTTGATTAGACAGATGCTACAGTCTCAGCAAACCATGCTTGCAAACCAACAGGCTCAACAAAAGGCTGTAGAGGCCCAATTAGCACAGATTGCTGCTCAGTTAAAACCACCAGCAGGTACCTTAGCTGGGCAACCAGAAGCAAACCCAATGCATGACCAAAATAGACCTGAGCAACTGAATGCTGTCACCACAAGGTCTGGTCGTGTCCTTCCTGATACCACTAGAATCATCCATGACGATGATGATGTAGTTATTCTTTCCCCAACAGAAAGCTCAACCAATGAAAAGGAAAAACCTACTACAACTACTGAAAGAGAAAAAGAAAAGGAACCAATGCCAGAAGTTCCACCCAGAATTCCTTATCCACACAGGCTGAAAGGAACCAAAATGGACACTAGGTTCCAGAAATTCAAAGAAGCTATGAAGAAACTATACATTGATATACCATTCCTCGATGCTCTTTCCGAAGTGCCCGCTTGGGCTAAATACCTGAAAACCCTTCTATCAAGAAAATACATGACAGAAGAGCACGAAACAGTGAAACTAGATCAGACCACTTCAGACATTCTGCTTAACAAAATGCCAAAGAAAAAGAAGGACCCAGGTTCCTTCGGTATTCAGTGTTCTATTGGAAATGGCTCCAGCAAGAAGGGCTTAGCAGATTTAGGGGCAAGTATATCCATCATGCCTTACTCTATGTGTAAAAGATTAGGTTTCACTGATTTGCTACCTACGACAATGACAATTCAGTTAGCGGACTCTACCATAACTGCTCCCCTTGGAATCATTGAAGATATACCTGTCAGGATTGGAACGAATTCTTATGTTCCGTGCGATTTTGTTATTATGGACATACAAGAAGACCTAAGATACCCAATAATCTTCGGCAGACCTTTCCTAGCTACTGCCCGAGCGCTTATCGATGTAGAAGCAGGGACTATTATCTTGAGACTTGGGAAGGAAGCTTTTCAGTTCATAGTTCTTAATAGCATGAAAGGTCCAAGCATTCAAGAGGAAGTTTTTCTCCTGGATGCTATATATCAAATGTCCCAATTAGAAATGTCTGAACCCTCTGATGAATTGGAAAATACCTTGACTAATCCGGAAGTAGAATTCTCGGCAAATGAACTAGTGCAACAATGCCTTCAATACTTAGAAAAAGCTGAAGAAGCCCCAACGGCCACCTTTGAAGAACTTAAGGCTGTCACCATTATAGAAGCAACCGAGCCACCTAAGGCTCCTGAAATGAAAGCCCTAGCCGAGGGACTCAAACATGTCTTTCTCGACAACGAGAAACTTTGTCCAGTGATTATCAGCTCCACTCTGGAAGTAGACCAAGAAGACAGACTTCTTGATGAACTAAAGAGACATAAGAAAGCTATCGGATACAAGATGACTGACTTGACGGGTATAAATCCAGCCTTTTGCATGCACAAATTGCCCATGATGGAAGATTTCAAACCATCAAGGGAACATCAAAGAAATTTGAACCCTAATCTCAAGGAAGTAGTTCGTCTCGAGGTTCTCAAACTTCTGAAAGCAGGCATCATCTACCCAATCTCGAATTCTCAATGGGTAAGTCCCGTGTAGGTGGTCCCTAAAAAAGGGGGACCACTGTTGTTCTTAATGACAAAAATGAACTGGTACCTACTAGAACAGTAACTGGGTGGAGAATGTGCATTGACTACAGAAAACTTAACAAAGCAACAAGGAAAGATCATTTCCCCTTGCCCTTTTTGGATGAGGTTCTCGAACGACTCGCTCACAAAATTTTTTTCTGTTACCTTGATGGATATTCAGGATTTTACCAAATCCCAATCCATCCTGAAGATCAAGAAAAAACTACCTTTACTTGTCCTTTTGGAACATATGCCTTCAGAAGGATGCCTTTCGGGTTATGTAATGCACCCGCAACCTTCCAAAGATGTATGAACGCTATCTTCGCCGGATTAACAGAATCTATCATGGAAGTCTTCATGGATGATTTTTCTGTATACGGAAATTCTTTCGACGACTGTTTACTCAATCTAGGAAAAGTCCTACAAAGATGTGAAGACACCAACCTGATCTTGAACTGGGAAAAATGTCACTTTATGGTGACTGAAGGTGTGGTCCTAGGACATCGAGTAAGTGAAAAAGGGATTGAAGTGGATAAAGCAAAGGTAGATGTCATCTCAAAGCTAACTCCACCTAAAGACATCAGAGGAGTCAGGCATTCCTTGGTCATGCAGGATTCTACAGGAGATTTATAAAAGATTTTTCAAAAATAGCAAAGCCAATGACTCACCTGCTGACCAAAGAAGCTGATTTTATATTTGACCAAGAATGCATTAATATCTTCATAACTCTGAAGAATGCCCTTATCTCTGCCCCTATTCTAAGAGCTCCTGACTGGTCTCAACCGTTTGAAATTATGTATGACGCTAGCGATTATGCTATAGGGGCAATCCTTGGTCAAAAGATAGACAAAAAGCCTTACGTCATATATTACGCCTCCAAGACACTTGATGAGGCACAAAAGAATTATACTACCACCGAAAAAGAGTTCCTGGCAGTTATCTATGCTTTTGAAAAATTTCGGTCTTACCTAATCGGGTCAAAAGTCATAGTATATACTGACCATTCTGCGATACGATACTTGGTCCAAAAATAAGATGCTAAACCCCGACTCATCAGATGGGTTTTAATGCTTCAGGAGTTTGACTTAGAGATTAAAGACAAAAGTGGGGTTGAAAATGTCGTCGCGGATCACCTCAGTCGTATTGAAGCTAAAGATTCCGATAAATTACCCATTCGAGACTCTTTACCAGATGATCAACTAATGAAGATTACTACTAGATTTCCCTGGTATGCTGACATTGTTAATTATTTGGCAACAGGAATCATCCATCCGTCTGCATCTTACCATGACAAAAAGAAATTCATTCATGACGCTAAGAAGTATTTCTGGGATGAGCCCTACCTATTCCGCTTATGCACAGATGGACTTTTTCGTCGATGCATTCCGGAGACGGAAATCACCTCGGTTCTAGAGCACTGTCACTCAGGCCCTACTGGGGGCCACATGAGTTCTAAGAAGACATCCCTCAAAGTCCTGCAATCTGGTTTTTACTGGCCAAACATTACAAAGGATGCACATGAATACGTGCGATCTTGCGACAAATGCCAACTATCCGGGGGGATAACTAAAAGAAATGAAATGCCATTGAATATATGGCAAGAAATCGAACTCTTCGATGTATGGGGAATAGATTACATGGGTCCTTTCCCCCCATCTTACTGATTCATGTACATCTTGGTTGCTGTGGATTACATTTCGAAATGGGTAGAAGCTCTACCAACCATTTCTTGTGATTCAAAACCAGTAATCAAGATGTTTAAAGAGATAATATTCCCCAGATTTGGCGTTCCAAGAATGATAATATCCGACGGTGGATCACATTTCTTGGAACGGAGTTTTGAAGCCTTATTAAGAAAATATGGAGTCAACCATAAAGTTTCCACACCGTATCATCCACAGACATGTGGACAGGTTGAAGTCTCCAACAGGCAAATTAAAGCTATCCTGGAAAAAACCGTCAATAGGCACCGCACCGATTGGTCCACCAAACTATCTGACGCTCTATGGGCCTACCGCACAGCTTTCAAAACACCAATTGGAACAACACCGTTTCGATTAGTGTATGGGAAGTCTTGCCATTTTCCAGTTGAATTAGAGCATAAGGCTTGGTGGGCCATTAAGCAACTAAACTTCGACCTCAAAGGCGCTGGTGAATTCAGACAACTTCAACTCCAAGAACTAGAAGAATTATGAATGACAGCCTACCACAATGCAAGAATTTACAAAGAACAAACCAAGATGTGGCACGATGGACACATAAAAAGAAAGGATATAATCGTCGGAGATAAAGTCCTCTTATTCAATTCTAGACTAAAAATGTTTCCTGGAAAACTGCGTACTAAATGGTCGGGGCCTTTCACAATCAAACATATCTACCCGACAGGAGCTGTCATTATTCTCGATGATAATGGAGGAGAAAGAACCGTTAATGGTCATAGATTAAAGAAATACCACACCCCAGCAGACAAATTATCAAGACAAACTATAGAGATCCAAGATCCTATACCATCAGCATAGCTGGAGCAGAATTTTGTCGAGCCAGCGACGTTAAACCAAAGCGCTTCTTGGGAGGCAACCCAAGACCTGAGTATCACCTTTTCTAATTTTCTAGTCTTTTATTTTCTTTTAAACTTTATTTGCTTTCTTTAAGTTCTTTCATCATTAATCTAAAAATACATAAAAATTCACATAATCTAAAACAAACATAAAAATACAAGGTCTTAAAAACAAAAACCTTAGCGGTTAGGGGCGCCCCCCCAAATCCTATAAATACCCCCCCACCCCCCGTTCTTTCTTCTAGAATCCCGAATTCTCGACTTCCCTGTTTCATTCCAGAGCTTCGTTTTCGCGCTCATTTCCCTCTCTGACGCTGCCGTCGTCTCCACCGCCGTTTCATCACCTCGCCGTCGACTCAACTTTCTCGCTGTCGTCTCCGGCTCCGTCGTCGTCCCCGCGCATTCCCGCACTCCTGCTCTGCTGCTCGCCGCACCCAGCATCCTCGCCGCCCTCACCTACAGGTAGACCACCCAGCAGTTCAATGGATTACACCACCGCCAGGCGGTCGCAGATTTTTCGAACTCTGTCGTCGCCACCATCACCGTCGGCAGCATCGACATGCTTACCCGTCGTCGCCGTCGCAGTTCCCTGCCGACGAACGGCCGCACAGTTCGTCTCCCGAGCGGTTCATCTTCCATTCGGTCTCCAAACCATTTGGGACCTTTCGGTCTCCAAACCGTTTGGGACCATTCGGTCTCCAAACCATTTGGGACCATTCGGTCTCCAAACCGTTTGGGACCATTCGGTCTCCAAACCTGTTAAAAAAATGAATACCCAAACCGTTTGGAACCAAACGGTCTTCAAACCGTTTGGAACCAAACGATATTCAAACCGTCTCATCTTTTACGCGCTTTTCCAAACGATCTAAAGACCGTTTGAGACCAAACAGTCTCAAAACCGTTTGAACTCAACCAATCTAATAAACCTCAAACTCCAATAACATTACTTTGTTATAATTTCAAATTTAAGAATTCTAACTATTGTTTTCTCGTCAATAATTTTAGAATGACATCACCTTCCAAGCAACCTCAAGGAACAGCTGATGCCCCTTTCTGGACAAGGGAACAATTAGAAGCTAATCGTGACAAACTACAACAAGTCGTAGATAACTATGAAACGACTGGAAGGGTCCCGGCAAAGGTGAACCTGCTCAAAGTCATGCATGAGATCAAACGCATCAACAGATGCTTAGCTGAGGTACCCTCTGAAGAAGAGGTTGAGGAAATTTCATCCGACGAGGCCTCGGAATATCAGCCTTCCCCCGAGGCAGAATCACCCACTGCAAAGTCTAAGGGGAAGAGAAAGGCCCAAGCAACCACATCAGAACCAGCACCCAAGAAAAGGGCCAGGAAGCAAGTTCACCCTGCCACTGCAAGGGAACAAACCCTGGCAGGGTACATCCCACCATCCACCACCACCACTACCACCCCTGCCACAATTACCGTTCCTATTTCCCCCCATCACCACCACAACACTACCACCTGAAAATCTTTATCTCCATAACATCCCTTCCATCAGCCAAACTCTTAAACCAACAAAGTATGTCTGCCCAAGCATACTTATGAAGATGGGGATCTATAATAGAATCCTCACACTACTTGACAATTCCAATCTTTCTCGGCTATGCTTTGTCCCCGAAACTCCCTATATTGAGCCAACAACAGAATTCTTTACCTATTTCCACAAAGAATCGGTGGACATCATGGATAGAGCAAGGGACGATGGTGACCGTAGAATAACCACTAGAATCTTTAACAACGAAGTGGTCATCACTGAAAATATGCTGAACGAAATCTTTATAGATAACCAAGACCAACTGAAGAAAGCTAAGGCCGCTGGTACAGAACACCCCAAGTTCAACAAACATACCTTCTGGAAATCACTAACGGGGATACCAAATTTTGATGCAAAGACAAGCAAGGCCTCTAACATTCATTCTGGCCTAGTGCGCACACTTCACAAAATCATCGCTGGCGCACTCTTCCCCAGATCAGAAGGAGGAACTGTGCTCATATATGATCTCTATGTTCTCTGGTCCGTCCTAAATGGAATGCCAGTTAACATTGGACGTCATATGCTCCTCAAGCTATCAGCTTTCACCCTAGGAAAAGAAATTTGCACGGGTGGTCATATCACATCCATCATCAAATATCTTAAGATGGATAGACTTCTACCCAAATGCAACACAATAAAGGGCGACATCCTTACCAATGACCATACATTAAAGAACTCCTATATCATAAAAGAAAAGGATGCAAAGCTACACTACGCTTTCTGCCCCACAACAAAATCCTCCAAAACCCTGCTCCCACTTCCAGAACTTGCTGACTATGACAAGGACAAACTCCTATTCTCAGACAACGAGATCATCAAACTCATAGCCTCAGTCAAAGCCACAGAGAAGAAAGCAACAGCAGGACAGGCAGAGCTCAACATAAATGCCCCAACAGCTAAAATAACAAAAGTTCCAGTCAAACGACCTTCCAGAAGGCTTGTGAAGGCACATGAGCTGTCGGGGACACCAACATCAAAACCCCACCCCGAATCTGAGCCCCCCCTTTCAGAGGAGCATATTACAACCTCATCACTAGACTCTTTTATAATGAGTCTAAATGTTGAGCTCACTACCACCTCTCCACCTTCCACCACCCCAACATCCACTACCCCACCACCTTCCACCACCCCAACATCCACTACCCCACCACCTTCAACCACCCCACCATCTTCCATTTATCTACAATCAACCACTCTTCAATCATCCTCCACACCACTTTTCACTACACCACCCTTCTCCACAACCATACCACCACCCCCACCCTTCTTCACTTCGGGCACCCCATTCTCCACTACAACGCCCGAATTCACCTCCTTCACCTCCACCACCTTTCCATCAACATTCCCAGATCCATTCCTCTCTCCGGGTATGTCACCACCTTTTCCATCCACCACCACCCCGACACCGCTGGTGACCCCATCCACAGTCACCACGCAGTTCATGGGTCCATCAACAGTGTCTTTTCCGCACGACACTACCATTCCACCCCGACCCCAGCCACCTCACTCTTCATTTACTGGGGTCCCTTTTACTAACGTCGGTGAGGAATTCGGACGTCAATTCGACACCATCTGAAACCTCCTCACTGACCCCTCTAACATTTTAAATTCTATTTTTTCTTGTGTGCAGGGTCTAACACAACAGGTCGCCAAGATTGACGAGCAGAACCGCGCCATGCCAAGCATCCTCCAAGGAATCCAACAATGCCAAGATTCAGTGGCCAAGCAAGTCGACCACATCGACAACCACTGTAAAACCTTGCCCGAGTTGATCCATGGAGTACAACGCCAGCATGAAGCGTTGGCAAAGTAGGTCGATAGGATCACTACACAGACTCAACCTCTGCCAGAGACCCTCCGCGAGCTCAAGCAGCAACATCAAGCTTTCAGCACACGCCTGGACGACATCAACAACACCCTCACACAACTACATAATCGCCAGGAGGTGTCATCAAACAATGAGCTTATTCAACTACGAGCTCAAGTAACTGACCTCACAACACGACTCCTCTCAGTCGAAGAGCACTATTCTGTTTTAAAATAAACCCACGAAGCACTGCTCGAAACACACGAGCACGTGCAAGTGGCATACGACGAGCTACAATCCCTCCATCGTCAGTGCAAGAAGAAAGCACATAAGAAAACAACTGATAAATCAGCAGCAGATGAAGACAATGAAGATGACGATGAAGATTCTGATTCCTCCGCTGACTCAAACAACACTACCTCCTCAGCTGATGACTCCGATAAGCCAGATGATGCTGGGGCGGGCCCCAGCCAAGGAACATAACCAAAACACCAGAAAGATCACCACGCTGGTGATAAAGATCCCAAATCCCCTGCTCACATGGAGAACGTCAACATATATTATGGGGATCAATTCCTAAACTACTCCACGGGATCTTTGGGGGAGGCTGCGAAAGAAGTGGCTTTTGCTGAGTTCGAAAAATGTATTCTGGGAACCAGCAGCAGTATACCAGCCACAACATCTCAACAACTCTCTGCACCTGAACCTTCAATGCCTTTTCCCCTTGAGCAGGAAGAATCAGAAAGAGTACGCCTAGACACTGATGAAGAACTAGATACTCCTTCTGATTCTGACAGAGATGAAGATCTACAGCATTACATGGATGACTTAGAGCAGACTTCTTCCCCCACACCGCAAGAACTACCCCCGCTGCCACCTCTACCTCATAAAATGCATGACCTCGATATGGCGGCCATCTCTACCTTAGACGCACATGATATCTTCATCCTGAACACTATAGTAGATGCTGCCAAGGAAGGGGGGATGTTATCTATCAAAACACAAAGACCAAGCGCAAGTTGACACGTGAGGATTTCCGCTCCATCCTCCGACCCCGGTCTGAGGTGAAGATGGCAACCTTCCGCACCCTTCTTGCTAATTCTATCGAAATTTATAGAAGTCCCAAGCGACAACAACCAGTTCTGAATGCCTCACCAGCTCTGGGTTTGTGCTTGCTATACAAAGAACTACAACACAAATCCATTGAGCGGTTGCATAGGGGAATGGCCATAAGACCACGTTTTATATCCGTGCCATTTCAAGTCTGTGGTCACTGGCTACTTATGATCGTGGACACCTTAGCTAGAGATGCAAAAGTGTACAACTTCTGTGCTAGTGAACTAAAGACCGGAATAATCAACTTTGTCGGCACTGAAGCTGGGGAGGTAAGATGCATCCCTTTCCGGCTTCTAAAACTCATATGGGCCGCATGCCCTTCTCTCTGCCAGGATTGGAGTCAACCCTGGTTTAGAATAATCACCTCACAAGTCCAAACCACTGAAGGATCGGGGGACTACGCTTTCTACATTATACGGCACATTTTAGCGCTAAACCAGCAAGTCCCATTCACCGATCTCATTAACGAAGATTTCCACTCCTTGCGAGGGCGTTATGCCATGGAGCTTATCTGCGATAGAAGGTTCTTCAACGACCCTACTATGGCGCCAGATGACGTCCCTCGTTATCTTTTTTCATCCATCCAACGTCCGCAGAGGAGACCATTCAGACAAACCCTAGCGGAGTTGGCAAAAGAAAAGCAGCCAACCAAAGTCACCGAGAAAAGTCAATGGAACCCTTACACCTTCGACCTGGCTCCAGATAAAGGTGATGTTGATCTGATATCCGGGGTAACCATCAAGAGATACTCACCACATATGGTGCCCCCATATGCCATTGAACCATCATTTCCAAATTTCGATCGGGAAGCTTGCAAAAGTCTTTCAGACAATGAGCTCCGACTCATAATGTCACGACTATACGCCGAAAAGGACGAGCTTGTATATATTCACGGGGATATCTTGGTTATGGCAGATGTCCTCCGCAAAACCGTCCAGATCAAAGGTCCCATGTCTGTAAGTGTAATGACTGCTTATCAATACTTACTCGCACAGAATCACCACACGGTCTACATGGTGTCTGCTTACATGAAGGATGATCTTTTAGGGCTGAAGAACTTCGGAACAAAAGAGCCACTCATCTCTTATCTCCAGCATACAACTCTGAAGTTCATCATGCTACCTTTCCTTCATCAAGAGCACTGGATGTTACTGGCAACTAATCTTCATGAAGGAACAACAATAATCTACAACAGTTCCGACAGCCAGTATGATCCCGAACCGAAAGAATATACTACAACTCCAAAGACACCAACGGAGGAGGTGGCGAAGGAGTGTGCTGACAAATTACACGATCTTTTGGGTCAGCACACGCGGGCATATGACAGAGATCACTTCAAACCACCAGCCTTCTGCCACAGGTGCCCCCAACAAATTAGAGAATCCAACGACTGCGACTTCCACATACTCTTCTGGATGTATACAATTGTGGCCCTTCACAAGCCTATAGAGGACATGACAGAAGTGGACTACCACACACTACGTGGAAAGCTCGCAGCCACCTTACTCAGAACTCATGGGGCAAATAAAGGATTAACAGAATCCTAATGCCCTTGTCCATGCACTTCTCAACCTATCACTTTGACACTCTGTGGACAGAGTGAGTGATAAGTTAGGAGGGGAGTGCACTGGACAAGGGCGAGGTATCATTCTTCTTCAACCCTTCTATCTCTACTCCTTCCCTTAACTCATACTTTTCCGCACATCATTTTCAAACTTTCTGTTCATATTTAGACTTTTTCCAGTAATTTCTTCAATAAAATAACTCTTAAGTATAACGTTCATCCTGGAAAGAATCACCCCTAGCTAAGTTATAGATAAAGTAGTCCTCAAGAATAAATAACAAGATTAGCATATAGGCATGAATGGCGAATTTATAAATTACAGGCACAATTGGTTTTTATGCTTTTACTTCAATTCTATCTCAGACTCTTCACAGGTCAACTTCAGGGCCAAAGCAAACCAAAAACTCTCAAGGTCAAGGGGGAAATCGGGGGAAATCCAAAATCAAGAAATCTCGCAAGCGGACCACCAAATAAAAATAAAGTGCATGTCAGGAACCCTAAGAACAGTTTTCTTCTTTCAATAAAAGAGGCTTGGCCGCCCAATCAAAAATCTTAACAAAAACCCACTTCCTAAGCCTGTGAGTTTCGAATAAAAGCCAGAGTGTTGAATAAAAACATGAGAGTTGTGCCATGCATAAGGACCTATATGAAGAGCCAATAAAGATCTCACCCGACCGGTACATTCAGCTGCCCTCACGAAGGCAGATGTGTCGTGCCCGGTAGTGAGATCCTAAGGTCTCCTAATATATGAAAAGGCTGATAAAGGACTCGGCCGACCGGTACATTCAGCTGCCCTCATGAAGGCAGATGTGTCGTGCCCGGTACCGAGCCCTATAAGCATAGGACAAACCCTCCCCCACTTGAATGGGGAATTACACAATAAGCCTTTTAAGCCAACCCTCATACCCACTCTAGCTGCCGGTAGGTTTCTCAAAAGAAGTATAAAGCTGATTAGAGTCGATGACATGCACGTAATAAGAAAGGTGGTCCCAATGCAAGACTCGCGATATGAAAGTAACCTGAGATCCATGCAACTCTTGATACTCGAAAGAGTTAGTGTAAGCAGAAACCCTAATAAGACCTCGGTAGATCTCTGATCTAGAATTGAAGCAAGAGTATGGAAACCCTAACTAAATAAAATCGCCTCGCCACTGCATGCCTTAGCTCTATCTAACTTGAGGACAAGCTAGACTCTAAGTTAGGGGGGGTGATAACCTCCCATTTTGTGACGTTATCTTATTAGTTCTCCTTAATTTTCCATACTCTTTCTTAGATAAATTAGATAGAATCATTAACTTTTTACTTTATTGCTGATATACCAATAAACTAACTTCTCTTCTTTATCATTACAGGAAAATACAAAAAAATTGCAAAGACTCCATACGGTCCCAAGACCGAATGAAGGCCATGCGGTCCCAAGACCGCATGAAGGTCATACGGTCCCAAGACCGAATGAAGGCCATGCGGTCCCAAGACCGCATGAAGGCCATACGGTCCCAAGACCGCATGAAAGTCATACGGTCCCAAGACCGAATGAAGGCCATGCGGTCCCAAGACCGCATGAAGGCCATACGGTCCCAAGATCGCATGAAGGCCATACGGTCCCAAGACCGAATGAAGGCCATACGGTCCCAAGACCGCATGAAGGTCATACGGTCCCAAGACCGAATGAAGGCCATGCGGTCCCAAGACCGCATGAAGGTCATATGGTCCCAAGACCGAATGAAGGCCATACGGTCCCAAGACCGCATGAAGGTCATACGGTCCCAAGACCGAATGAAGTCTATACGGTCCCAAGACCGCATAAGACTAAACGATCTCAGAGACCGCATAAAGGCAAACGGTTTGAGAACCCCAAACGGTCTCAAGACCGTTTGGGCTCAACTAAAGCCTATAAATAAGACCCCAAGGGTCACCTCAAAGGAGAGAATTCTCAGATGCCAAAAGGCTGCCAAAATCGTTCCAGAGCTCCTGCCACTTCCATCCTCTGCCCTGAGGCTATCAATCTGAGATCCATACTCCATCCTGAAGCTGCTTTCTCCTTCTTCGCCAAGAAGGTGGGAAGAGGAGACCTCCTCATCGTGCAACCTACGGAGACTGGTGGATCGTTTCTCTCTCTCCCCAAGGAGTTGACTTTCCCCCCTCCTTTGTGGGGATGATGCTCTCTCTCTCTTCTCGCCTCCTTCTTGGTCCTAGTCATGAGGGAGTAGTTTTCTTCACTAGGGTGCGGGGAGTAGCCCCGCTACCCATACTTTCATATAATGTAAAATGTAATCCTTAGGTTGTAATAGAGAGTTCTTATCTTTGTTAGTTCGACATCAAATGATTAATGAATGCATGTTGCTTGATCTCCAACTTGTGTTATTCTTTATCTTTTAGTATGAATTGTCTATGTTTGTACTATTAGATTCGAAACTCGTTTGCATGTTGGTTCTTGGTGCATGTATCCACCATGCATCTGTTTCGGTATCCAGAAGTGTATCTCAAGAAGTGGAGTAAACTCACTATCATCCGTTGCACTTTCATACTATGAAATGGAATCAGTTGACGTATGGAAGTGCAACCTTGGTATGTCGAGGAACACACTTTGCGAGGGGAATGATGCAAAGTAATGTGACCATTTGTTCGGAAATGGCTGGCGTTGCAACATTCCCGCTCTTCTCGTAACTAGATTATCCGAAAGGAGGCTAGGTCTACAAGGATACTAACTAACCGAACTCTTTTTGCAGGTTAAGTTTTGCTTTGCATGTGTTGATCGATGTGTAGTGGCGGTGAAAAACCGATTACACCCTAGTGATCTTTCATCATTGTTAACAATCTAGATTTACTTGCTTTCTTTACTTTACTGGCACTTAGCTTAAAAACAACCAAATCAACCTTTTGATCTAAATACCAACTATTGAGTGATTAAGTGAAATTCGAACATTTTCCATCTTGTTGGCAACAACAAGACCGTTGTCTCAAGGATTCAACCCTTAACTATACTGCGATAAGACTTCCACGTATCCTAGCATACGTGGGTGGAGTTTTAACTTAGTATAAGCAAGGCTAAACTTAGAGATCTTCTATCTCTAGGATTTTTAGTGGTGCACGCAACTCCACGTAAGTGGAGGCTCTATCATGTTTTACCTAAATATGTAATTAAATCCTTGTGATTAACTTTGGGCATGTAATTAAGTTCCTCAGAAACATATATTTCAATTTTTGCTCCTTTATATATAAAGTTGTAGCATTGTTTTGTAATACAGGGATCTATGTGCAAATTACCCAGTTAAGGGATTAACTTGCAAATTGCATATGTTGAGATGTTCCTATGATGTTGAGACATCATGAGGATGTTTATGATGAAGTTTGAGGGATTTCCCAAGCTTGAACACTAAGGTGCAGCTGTGGAAGCAACCCCTGTACTTGAAAACCCTAAATTGGTATAAAGTGCAATTTACCCAATTTGAGGGGTGCAACTTGTAAAATACATCACCTAAAATATCTTTTATGACTCTTGGCATCATTTAGAAGAGAAATGATGAAAAGGTCACTTCATTTGAATAATCATATAATAAAGAACACCTTTGTGATTGAATAATCAAGGTGTATGTATAATAGCCCTTTTATGTGTATGCTTTAGTGATGGGTTGATCCTCTTTGCCTTCAATTCTTGACCTTAGAAGGAGTTTGTCCTTATAAATAAGATGTGGGGACGTGCAAAGAAGAAAGGAAGGACTTAGATGAGAAATGAGGAAAGCATATGTTCTTATGTTGAAATTTCACCTAAGTATATATACTACCTTCCCCACTTAGCAAGGGAACGATCCTCTTCTTTTCATTTCTTTTCCCCTTGCTCCAAACCGACTAAGGCTAAGCTCTGGAGCATATAAGGACGACCAAGGGTCCTAGGTAAGTTTGGATCATCCCTTTTGCTTGAATTCATGGAGGAAACTCGTTTTCAAGGTTGAATTCATGGCTAGCTCACCTAGCTTTATCTTTCTAGCCATTCCTTTTCAACTTTCCTTGGAGAATACACCTTGGCCGACCTGTGGAGCTCAAAGACACCATTAAAGGCTTGGAGCTTGAAAGTTTGGAGCTCAAGGAACAATCTTTAGGCGGGTTTTATAACTCTAAACCTTATGCTTTGATTATACATCTTTTTCTATGCATATAGTTGCTAGTTCTTCTTCTTCCCTATCTTCCCTTGCATCCTTGCAAGCCAAATAGTGAAGAACTGCTACTGTTCTTGAGGAAGAGGATAAGGGCATTAATTCCTATGCTTATCCACGGATTTCCACTTTACCAAACGACCTCCTCCAATTGCCCATACGATTTACACAACCGTTTGGTGGGCAAACGGTTTCAGGGTCGTATGAAGGCAAACGGCCTTCAAGACCATTTGATCGCATTGACCAAATGACGACCGTATGGGAATCTTGTTTATAATTATGTAGGTTAATCACCCACAAAATTTGAGGGGTTAATTCCAAAGGAATCGTGAGATATAAGCAAATCAATTAGCAAATCCAATTGAATTAAGTTCTGATTTTCAATCTGTTTAATTTGCCCTTTTGGGAAAACGATCTCAATACCATTTAAGATGGTTGACCAAGCATTGACCGTTTGGTATTACTGTTCATAATGATGTTGATTAATGACTCACCAAATTTTATGGATTAATTCCAAACGAGTTATGAGTTGAAGGTTGATTAATAGGGCAAATCCTAATTGAAATCAGTGCTGAAATTCCAATGAGTTAATTAGTGATTTTGGGTTGATTAGCCCAAATGGTCTCAAGACCGTTTGGGGAATCATCCAAACGGTCTCAAGACCGTTTGGGGATCACCCAAGACCGTTTAGAGGTCTGGGGTCAAGTATAGTTGACCAATTGAAGGTCCAAAGGTACCAAATCATATTGCAATTAAGTATTGATGTGATGATCAACTTAATAGATCAAACCTTGATGAATTTTCACTAGAGTCCAAAGGATGTATGGGAAAACGGTCTATATTCATTGAAAGCATGTTGTTAGCTTTATGAATAGTAAAATATCTTGATGCCTTGTCAATGGCAACCTATGAATTAAATGGGATGTGAGAGCCATAAATACCATCAAGGTCATGCTTTAGAGATGACTTGTGATGAATGTATTGAGAAATGATGATTGATGAGAGTTAGGCTTGTTACATTTAGTATTCTCATTTCATAGCTGTTATGCTAATGTTATTGTTTGAAGAACAATGTATGATGTTAAAAGAATACTGAATGTACCTAACTAATCAAGTGTAATGTAGAGCCCTGATCATAGATCCATCATTGTCAGAGATCAAATGATGGTGAAACAGGTTTTCCTAAGGGAACTCCTGGATCACATACTTTTGAGTATGTGGGTAGAACCTTACATCCTAGTGTAGGTGTTTGATGTAGATGTGTAATCCGTCAATCCTTCACTACAATCCCATACCGTATCAGTGGATGGTAAACATGAAACCTCCTGATGACGAAGAAAGCACAGATATCCGTATCAGTGGAAGATAAACATGAAATCTCTTGATGACGAAGAGAGTACAGAATGCCATTGTAACTCTAAAATAGCAAAGGACCAGATTACCCTGGTAAGCTATTATAGTAGAGGCACGAGATGTCCTACAAGTAATCCTCTTACTGACTGAGGAAGGTGATGGTCATGAGAATCCGGCTCTTTTGATGACCTAGTATGATACCGAGGCACTTAGCAGTGATTTGTTGGAGTATGAGTGGTAAACCTCATCTCCACAGGGCATAAAAGTAATGTTTGAAAAACATAATCCACAACGTAGCATACCTGTTAGAGATAACTACGAGTTGATTGATTGATGTTACACTGTATAGTGCAAATGTCTTCATGTTTCATAACTGTTGAACTCATGCTTACTATTAAATCTGATGTTGAATACTTTGAAGCTTTTACTGCTTAAGTTATTCTTTGAGGTGCTATAATAAAGCTTCTGGCGGAGAGTTATAACTCTCGTTGGGACAATTATGTAAAATTGTCTCACCCCGTAGACTTCAACTTTTTAGGTGGACGTCGAGGACGGAGGAACAGGTCTACAGGTGACCAGTCCCAACAGCAGCACCAGGGGCAGTAGTAAAATCTCAGGTGGAGATTTAGCCTGCCATGTGGTGTAGTTAGAGTCAGTCCT
Organism: Alisma plantago-aquatica; assembly: GCA_963693085.1. NCBI lineage: Eukaryota > Viridiplantae > Streptophyta > Magnoliopsida > Alismatales > Alismataceae > Alisma > Alisma plantago-aquatica. Next base: position 551,056,985 of record OY856415.1, on the reverse strand, counting down.
ATGTGTCCTCTGTACTCTCAGGTCTTGGAGTCTTTTGGTCTGAGATTTTGGTTATGAGTTCTTGAGATTTTGTATCATGTTGTATATAATTACTCAAGAAGTAATTATCTGAGATGTAAACAGTTTATCTTCTTTTATGAAGGAAGTTTTATGGTTTCAATGCTTTATCTCAAAAAGTTTTAATTTTCGCTGATTTTTGGTATTCCGCTGCTAATCGAATCGCTTCCGCTAAGTTTAAATCATGTTTATATCGTGGTTTGGAGATCATAGCCCACAATTAAGTGGTATCAGAGCTCTAGGTTCACTGAGTCTACAGAGGCATAGGACTTAGGATGTCGAGTCTATCCTTAGTATCTCTTCCTTATCTAATAGAATCTTCTGCTCCTCAGGAGAAGAAGATACATAAGGATGGCAGAGCCACATGATGAGTACGTGGCAGAGAGTAGTGCTAGTGCACCTCGAGGTGGTGCAAGGGTTCCAGAAATAGAATAGCCTGCACCTGAACCACCCCAGTTTGACCCAGCTGATATGGGTAACCCAGCAGTTCAGACGATGTTTGGGCAGTTTATGACTGCCATGACACACATAACTGACAAGATGCCCATGCCTGCACCTAGGGCACCTGCTCAGCCTAAAGGACAAGGTATTGGTAAGACGTTCGAGCGACTTCTTCGTGTCGGAGCTACCGAGTACTTTGGGACTGCCGACCCCACAGATGCTGATTTGTGGTTAACAGAGTTGGAGAAGGCTTTCAGGATTCTTAGTATCCCGGAGGCTGAGAAGGTTAGACATGCTGTCTATCTTCTCAAAGGCAGTGCTGGTCACTGGTGGAACATGGAAGAGTAGAAGAGACCTGGGATAGAGTTCTCGTGGGAAGAGTTTCGTCTGGAATTTATCAATAGATATTTTCCAAAGACCTTCCTAGATGAGAAGATCTCTCAGTTTGAGAGATTGAGGCAGGGCATGATGAACATTAGCGAGTATGAAGCTAAGTTCATGGAGTTGCTGCGGTTCTGTCCGCACATGGCTGCCACAGAAGAGGAAATAATCAGGAGATTCGAGAAGGGTTTGAATGCTGATATATCAACCCCTGTGTCGGCCTTAGAGAACCGAGAGATATTCTCTACCTTCGTTGAGTCAGTCCAAAGGATAGAGAGATATGTGTTTGAGAAGAGGCAAACCCAGAAAATATATCCACAATTCCAGGGTTCTTCATCTAGGGATTCCAAGAAACCGAGATTCTCTGCACCTAACCCTCCACCACCCAGATCAAGTTTCCAAACTCAGTGGTCACCAAGTAGAGGCAAGGGACGAAGCCTACCTTAACAAGAGACTCACAGTTCTGCATCAATATCAGTTAGTGGACCACCAAGACCACAACAACTGGAAAGAAGTTGCTACAACTGTGGGAAGGTGGGACACTTGATGAAGGACTGCCGATCTAGACCTGTCAGTATGACACAACCTCAGAGATAGAGTCAACATGGATCATAGAGAAGACAACCTCAAGGAGCAGCTCGAGGACGCGGGCAAGCGTCTCAAGCTGGATCATCAGCACCACCTCAACCCGAGGCGACAACGAGGTTTTATGCTATGAACCCACCTGAAGCAGTGGTCAATCCACGGGTAGTGGCAGGTCAGATGGAACTTTTATATTCTGATATGTCTACATCCTGTGTTGTATCTGTTCTGATTGACCCGGGTGCTACGCACTCTTTCATCACTCGGAGAGTGATTCGTAACTGCAATATGACAGTTAGTCATAGGGAGATAGTTTGTTGTTAGAGACTCCGTTGAGTGGGTCTGCCGTTTTGCAGGAGGTATGTTCTCCCTGCATCCTCTTCTTTTCTGATCATCGCATTCAAGTGGACCTTATACCACTTGATATGCAAGGATTTGATATAATCCTCGGGATGGATACCTTAGAAAGGTATAGAGTTGTCTTGGATTGTGAATCCAAGTTGGCTGTGCTTGCTGATGAAGGCAACATATGGATCTTTCAAGGTGAAAGAAAGATTCTGCCCACCTGTCTTGTATCAGCTATGATTGCTGATAAGCTGTTGAGGCAAGGATGTTATGCATTCTTGGCCCATGTGGTAGATGTTACCAAGGAAAGTTCCAATCCTGCTGAAGTTCCCATAGTCAGGGAATTCGAGGATGTGTTTCCTGAAGAACTTCCTGGTATACCACCACCTCGGGAGATTGATTTTGAGATCAATTTGGTCCCAGATACGAAACCCATAGCCCAGACACCGTATAGGATGGCGCCTGCCGAGATGGCAGAACTCAAGAAACAGCTTCAAGAGTTACTTGAGAAGGGTTTTATCCGACCGAGCACTTCACCTTGGGGTGCTCCGGTCTTGTTTGTTAAAAAGAAAGATGGGTCAATGCGGTTGTGCATTGACTACAGAAAACTTAATAAAGTAACAATAAAGAACAAGTACCCTTTGCCGAGGATTGATGATCTTTTTGACCAGTTGCGTGGTGCAACAGTCTTCTCAAAGATAGATTTGAGATCTGGATATCATCAACTCCGCATTAAGGATAGTGACATATCCAAGTCTGCTTTTAGGACAAGATATGGTCACTATGAGTTCACGGTTATGTCGTTTGGACTAACCAATGCACCAGCTGCATTTATGGAACTCATGAATAGAGTTTTTCGACCCTTTCTTGATCAGTGTGTTGTCGTCTTCATAGATGACATTCTGATCTATAGTAAGGATGCTCAGCAGCATGAGCAGCATCTTCGCCAAGCTTTGACCTTGCTAAGAGAACATAAGCTGTATGCTAAGTTTAGCAAGTGTGAGTTCTGGCTGCCGGAGGTATCTTTTCTTGGACATGTGATATCTTCCTCGGGAATTTGTGTTGACCCTACAAAGGTAGAATCTGTTCTACAATGGGAACAACCGAAGACACCGACGGAGATTCGAAGCTTCTTGGGGTTAGCTGGTTACTATCGAAGGTTTATTAAAAACTTTAGCTCTATAGCCTTACCTTTGACCAAGTTATCCCGGAAAGATGCTCCTTTTTCTTGGAGTGATAAGTGTCAACAGTCCTTTCAGTTGTTGAAGGAGAGGTTGACAAGTGCACCTGTGCTTGTGCTACTTGAGCAAGGAAAAGGATATGTAGTCTTCTGTGATGCCTCCAAGAATGGACTTGGATGTGTGTTGACGCAGGATAAACAAGTGATTTCTTTTGCTTCCCTACAGCTTAAGAAGCACGAGGAGAATTATCCAACACACGATCTAGAGTTAGCTGCCGTGGTTCATGCATTGAAAATCTGGAGGCATTATCTCTACGGAGAGACATTCCAAATTTTCACAGATCACAAGAACCTTAAGTATATCTTCTCTCAGCATGAGCTTAACATGAGGCAACGTCGCTGGATGGAGTTAATCAAGGACTACGATTGTACAATTGATTACCATCCAGGGAAGGCCAATGTTGTTGCATATGCCTTGAGTAGGAAATCAGCAACATCAACCATGGATAGAGCACAACTAAACTCTTTAGTATGCTCTAAAAGAGATATGATTATCTCTTTAAGGCAAGGCAATGTACAGTTGAAGGTGTCATTGTTAGCGGGGTTGATGGCTGAGATGCATATTAAACCTACCCTAAGAGAGAAGATTAAGAGGCACAACATGTTGATGCTGTAGTTCAGCAGATTAGATCAGAGTATGGAAATGAGAAGTGAGATAGTTTCCATGATTCATATGATCATGTAGCATGTTATCATGGGAGGATGATAAGTGCCGGATGTGGATAACTTGGGGAAGTTAGTCCTGGAAGAAGCTCATTCTTCAATGTATGCTATGCATCCAGGGAGCACCAAGATGTATCGTAATTTAAAAGTTCTGTATTGGTGGCCTGGAATGAAGAAGGATGTTGCAGAATTTGTTCTGAGGTGTCCTGTGTGTCAGCAAGTTAAAGCTGAACACCAGAAGCCTGCAGGAACAATGCAACCTTTACCCATACCACAGTGGAAGTGGGACCATGTGACCATGGACTTTGTTGTTGGCCTACCCAGGACAAGCAAAGGACATGATTCCATTTGGGTAGTTGTAGATAGGTTGACTAAGACAACACATTTCTTACCTGTCAAAACAACCTATTCTGCTGAAAGGTTATCACAGTTGTATGTTCAAGAGATAGTGCATTTGCACGGAGTTCCTGTCACTATAGTTTCTGACAGAGGTCCCCAGTTTACAAGTCATTTTTGGGAACGACTTCATAATGCTTTAGGCACCCAGTTAAGGTTTAGTACGGCCTTTCATCCACAGACTGATGGACAATCGGAAAGGACCATACAGACCTTGGAAGACCTGTTGAGAACATGTGTTCTCCAATTTATCGGAAGTTGGGATCTACACCTAAGCTTGATAGAGTTTGCCTATAACAATAGCTATCAGCATAGTATTGGTATGGCACCTTATGAAGCCTTGTATGGTAGACGTTGTAGATCACCCTTGTGTTGGTATGAGACTGGTGAGCATCAGTTGTTAGGACCTGATCTTGTGCAGCAAACTACAGAAAAGATTATGGTAATACATCAACAGATTAAGACTGCACAAGATAGGTAGAAATCTTATGCTGACAAGCGTCGTAGACCCTTAGAGTTCGAGGTTGGAGACAAAGTGTATCTCAAGGTCTCGCCTTGGAAAGGAGTCCTTCGTTTTGGAAAGAAAGGGAAGTTAGCTCCTAGATTTATGGGGCCTTATCCAATCATTGAACGGATTGGAAAAGTAGCCTATAAACTAGAGCTGCCACCAGAGTTACAGAGGTTACATCCTGTGTTTCACATTTCTATGCTAAAGAAATGTCACCCAGACACTGAGTCAGTTCTACAACCTATGGAGGTAGAATTGAATGATGATATATCTTATGAGGAAGGACCAGTGTCAATCCTTGATAGCAGAATTAAAAATTTAAAGAAGAAGGATTTAAGCCTTGTGAAAGTCCTCTGGAACCACTGTGGTGTTGAATAAGCCACTTGGGAACTAGAGGATGAGATGAGAAGGAAATACCCTGCCCTTTTCTCTTAATACGTTTTATCGATTTCGGGGACGAAATCCTTGTAAGGGGTGGATAATTTGTAACATCCCTGACCTGGGTTATGAACTAACCCTAGGTTTTTTGCCTAAATATGTAATTAAATCCTTGTGATTAACTTTGGTCATGTAATTAAGTTCCTCAGAAACATATATTTCAATTTTTGCTCCTTTATATATAAAGTTGTAGCATTGTTTTGTAATACAGGGATCTATGTGCAAATTACCCAGTTAAGGGATTAACTTGCAAATTGCACATGTTGAGATGTTCCTCTGATGTTGAGACATCATGAGGATGTTTATGATGAAGTTTGAGGGATTTCCCAAGCTTGAGCACTAAGGTGCAACTGTGGAAGCAACCCCTGTACTTGAAAACCCTAAATTGGTGTAAAGTGCAATTTACCCAATTTGAGGGGTGCAACTTGTAAAATACATCATCTAAAATATCTTTTATGACTCTTGGCATCATTTAGAAGAGAAATGATGAAAAGGTCACTTCATTTGAATAATCATATAATAAAGAACACCTTTGTGATTGAATAATCAAGGTGTATGTATAATAGCCCTTTTATGTGTATGCTTTAGTGATGGGTTGATCCTCTTTGCCTTCAATTCTTGACCTTAGAAGGATTTTGTCCTTAGAAATAATATGTGGGTACGTGCAAAGAAGAAAGGAAGGACTTAGATGAGAAATGAGGAAAGCATATGTTCTTATGTTGAAATTTCACCTAAGTATATATACTACCTTCCCCACTTAGCAAGGGAACGATCCTCTTCTTTTCATTTCTTTTCCCCTTGCTCAAAACCGACTAAGGCTAAGCTCTAGGGCAGAGAAGGACGACCAAGGGTCCTAGGTAAGTTTGGATCATCCCTTTTGCTTGAATTCATGGAGGAAACTCGTTTTCAAGGTTGAATTCATGGCTAGCTCACCTAGCTTTATCTTTCTAGCCATTCCTTTTCAACTTTCCTTGGAGAATACACCTTAGACGACCTGTGGAGCTCAAAGACGCCATTAAAGGATTGGAGCTTGAAAGTTTGGAGCTCAAGGAACAATCTTTAGGCAGGTTTTATAACTCTAAACCTTATGCTTTGATTATACATCTTTTTCTATGCATATAGTTGCTAGTTCTTCTTCTTCTTCCCTATCTTCCCTTGCATCCTTGCAAGCAAAATCGTGAAGAACTGCTACTGTTCTTGAGGAAGAGGATAAGGGCGTTAATTCCTATGCTTATCCACGGATTTCCACTTTACCAAACGACCTCCTCCAATTGCCCATACGGTTTACACAACCGTTTGGTGGGCAAACAGTTTCAGGGTCGTATGAAGGCAAACGGCCTTCAAGACCGTTTGATCGCATTGACCAAACGACGAACGTATGGGAATCTTGTTTAAAATTATGTAAGTTAATCACCCACAATGTTTGAGGGGTTAACTCTAAAGGAATCGTGAGATATAAGCAAATCAAATAGGAAATCCAATTGAATTAAGTTCTGATTTTCAATCTGTTTAATTTGCCCTTTTTGGGAAAACGATCTCAAGACCATTTAAGATGGTTGACCAAGCATTGACCGTTTGGGATTACTGTTCATAATGATGTTGATTAATGACTCACCAAATTTGATGGATTAATTCCAAACGAGTTATGAGTTGAAGGTTGATTAATAGGGCAAATCCTAATTGAAATCAGTGCTGAAATTCCAATGAGTTAATTAGTGATTTTGGGTTGATTAGCCCAAATGGTCTCAAGACCGTTTGGGGAATCATCCAAACGGTCTCAAGACCGTTTGGGGATCACCCAAGACCGTTTAGAGGTCTGGGGTCAAGTATAGTTGACCAATTGAAGGTCCAAAGGTACCAAATCATATTGCAATTAAGTATTGATGTGATGATCAACTCAATAGATCAAACCTTGATGAATTTTCACTAGAGTCCAAAGGATGTATGGGCAAACGGTCTCAAGACCGTTTGGAACTCATCCAAACGGTCTCAAGACCGTTTGGTGTCAATCCAAGACCGTTTGGAGGTTATCCAAACGATCCCAGGACCGTTTGGGCCAAGTTTGAGCCCGATTGGAGGTCAATTGATGGGATCAACTTCGATTTGATTCACATTGTTGAGTGTTGACGGTTGAATGTTTATAGACCTTAATTGAACCAACTCCAACCCTTTTTGGATATCAATTGAGGATCAATTGAGTGACCAATTGGTTAAGGCTAACCCTAATTGTCTCAATTGATAAGTGGTTAGCAAACTTGAGACCAATTGAAGGCTTCAACATAGGTAACCCTAATCGAGTTTACCCTTTGAATCACCTTGGAGGTCCATGCGATCTTGAGCTTTTAGGACCATACGACTTCAGGACCGAATGAGTTCATACGACTTCAGGATCGAATGAGTTCATACGACTTCAGGATCGAATGAGTTCATACGACTTCAGGACCGAATGAGTTCATACGACTTCAGGATCGAATGAGTTCATACGACTTCAGGACCGAATGAGTTCATACGACTTCAGGATCGAATGAGTTCATATGACTTTAGGATCGAATGAGTTCATACGACTTCAGGACCGAATGAGTTCATACGACTTCAGGACCGAATGAGTTCATACGACTTTAGGATCGAATGAGTTCATACGACTTCAGGACCAAATGAGTTCAAACGACTTCAGGTCCGAATGAGCTCAAACGACTTCAGAAGTCAAACTATGACTAAACGGTCTTCACCCCATCTTGGGCAAACGACCTCAAGATCGTTTAAAGGTAAACGGTCTTGAGTGTCATGCGGTCTTGAAGTCAACCAAAGCTAAACGGTCTACAACCTTAAATGATCTCAGGATCGTTTGAAGGTTGAAGGTGTGAAACCTATTGGGGACTTTTAAGGATAAGTCTGCCTAATGCCTTGAAGGCTTAGATGGTTTGATGGTTGTTCAACCTAAACCCTAATGATACCTAGGGACATTAAGGGTCAAGTGATTAGTATATTAACCCATGTTATGATCAATGGTGAACTTTACTAAAATACCCTTTATGGATTCAAGTAGGTAACCCCTTTTTATCATGCAAACCCCAATGGTTACAATGGTGATGACTTGGCTAGGCTTATCAATGTTGATTAGACCTAACCCAATCTAGAGGGATGTAATCATCACCTATGAGCAAGAGGAGAGAGAAAATCCCAATTATGGTTGAAATCCAAGTAAAATACCTTCAATATATATATGAATGTACATGATTAGGGTATGATCCACCTATGTGAGATCATGAAAACCCTATTTATAATAATTGATGAATCTTAATCTTATCTGAGAGCATCATTGATGATGTTCCTCATACATGATGATGTTATGAGTTCATTTTACCATAATGTGAATAATAAACTCTAATTCTAGGGTGATGGCATGTAATGTGAATAGTAAACCCTAATTGATGAGAATCAGGGAACTTAGCTCTTATGGCAAGAGTGGAAAGTATAATTCTTGATTTGAATTGCTTTTATCAAGTTGAATTAACCTTGCAGGTTCTGATATGAAGATGATCATATCCATGTATGGATGATGATGCTATATTCATTGAAAGCATGTTGTTAGCTTTATGAATAGTAAAATATCTTGATGCCTTGTCAATGGCAACCTATGAATTAAATGGGCTGTGAGAGCCATAAATACCATCAAGGTCATGCTTTAGAGATGACTTGTGATGAATGTATTGAGAAATGATGATTGATGAGAGTTAGGCTTGTTACATTTAGTATTCTCATTTCATAGTTGTTATGCTAATGCTATTGTTTGAAGAACAATGTATGATGTTAAAATAATACTGAATGTACCTAACTAATCAAGTGTAATGTAGAGCCCTGATCATAGATCCATCATTGTCAGAGATTAAATGATGGTGAAACAGGTTTTCCTAAGGGAACTCCTGGATCACATACTTTTGAGTATGTGGGGTATATGGATGTGTAGAACCTTACATCCTAGTGTAGGTGTTTGATGTAGATGTGTAATCCTTCAATCCTTCACTACAATCCCATACCGTATCAGTGGATGGTAAACATGAAACCTCCTGATGATGAAGAAAGCACAGATATTCGTATCAGTGGAAGATAAACATGAAATCTCCTGATGACGAAGAGAGTACAGAACGCCACTGTAACTCTAAAATAGCGAAGGACCAGATTACCCTGGTAAGCTATTATAGTAGAGGCACAAGATGTCCTACAAGTAATCCTCTTATTGACTGAGGAAGGTGAAGGTCATGAGAATCCGACTCTTTCGATGACCTAGTATGATACTGAGGCACTTAGAAGTGATTGGTTGGAGTATGAGTGGTAAACCTCATCTCCACAGGGCATAAAAGTAATGTTTGAAAAACATAATCCACAACGTAGCATACCTGTTAGAGATAACTACGAGTTGATTGATTTATGTTACACTGTATAGTGCAAATGTCTTCATGTTTCATAACTGTTGAACTCATGCTTACTATTAAATCTGATGTTGAATACTTTGAAGCTTTTACTGCTTAAGTTATTCTTTGAGGTGCTATAATAAAGCTTCTGGCGGAGAGTTATAACTCTCGCTGGGACAATTATGTAAAATTGTCTCACCCCGTAGACTTCAACTTTTAGGTGGACGTCGAGGACGGAGGAACAGGTCTACAGGTGACTAGTCCCAGCAGCAGCAGCACCAGGGGCAGCAGTAAAATCTCAGGTGGAGATTTAGCCTGCCATGTGGTGTAGTTAGAGTCAGTCCTATGTGTCCTCTGTACTCTCAGGTCTTGGAGTCTTTTGGTCTGAGATTTTGGTTATGAGTTCTTGAGATTTTGTATCATGTTGTATATAATTACTCAAGAAGTAATTATCTGAGATGTAAACAGTTTATCTCCTTTTATGAAGGAAGTTTTATGGTTTCAATGCTTTATCTCAAAAAGTTTTAATTTCCGCTGATTTTTGGTATTCCGCTGCTAATCGAATCGCTTCCGCTAAGTTTAAATCATGTTTATATCGTGGTTTGGAGATCAGAGCCCACATGTAACGCCATGGAGCTGAAGTTCTTGATAAACCTCCTATAGTAACCTGAAAAGTCAAGGAAACTACAAACCTCTGTAGGTGTCTTTGATTGCTCTGATTCTAACACTGACTGAACCCTTTTGGGATCCACACAAACACCTTTAGTAGGTATCACGTTCCCAAAGAATGACACCTCCTTTAGCCAAAACTCACACTTGTTGAACTTAGCGTACAACTTGTGTTGTCTCAACAAGGTCAACGCCTACCATAAATGTTGCTCATATTGTTGGCTATCTCTGGAGTATATCAGGATGTCTTCGATGAACACAACCACGAGCTGACCAAGATAAGGCCAGAACACTTTGTTCATCAGATCCATGAATGATGCTGGTGCATTGGCTAGACCAAACATCATACCCATGAAATCATAATGACCATATTGAGTCCTAAAAGCTGACTTAGGTATGTCATCTTCCTTGATCTGCAACTGGTGGCATCCTGACCTCAGATCTATCTTTGATAACACTATGACACCTCTCAACTGATCAAACATTTTGTCTATTTGTGACTATGAGTACTTGTTCTTGATCTTCACCTTGTTCAACTGTCAGTAGTCAATGCACAACCTCATAGATCTGTCCTTCTTCTTCAAAAACAACACGGGAGCACCCCAAGGGGAAGTGCTCGATATGATAAAGCCCTTCTCTAATAGATCCTACAACTACTTCTTTAGCTCTTGCATCTTAGCTGGTGTCGTTCTATACGGTGTCTATGCTATCATCAGTGTACTAGGAACTAGATTGATCTCAAAATCAATCTCTCGATGTGGGCTCTGATCTCCAAACCACGATATAAACACGATTTAAACTTAGCAGAAGTGATTCGATTAGCAGCCGAATACCAAAAATCAGCGGAAATTAAAACTTTTTGAGATAAAGCATTGAAACCATAAAACTTCCTTCATAAAAGGAGATAAACTGTTTACATCTCAGATAATTACTTCTTGAGTAATTATATACAACATGATACAAAATCTCAAGAACTCATAACCAAAATCTCAGACCAAAAGACTCCAAGACCTGAGAGTACAGAGGACACATAGGACTGACTCTAACTACACCACATGGCAGGCTAAATCTCCACCTGAGATTTTACTGCTGCCCCTGGTGCTGCTGCTGCTGGGACTGGTCACCTGTAGACCTATTCCTCAGTCCTCGACATCCACCTAAAAAGTTGAAGTCTACGGGGTGAGACAATTTTACATAATTGTCCCAACGAGAGTTATAACTCTCCGCCAGAAGCTTTATTATAGCACCTCAAAGAATAACTTAAGCAGTAAAAGCTTCAAAGTATTCAACATCAGATTTCATAGTAAGCATGAGTTCAACAGTTATGAAACATGAAGACATTTGCACTATACATTGTAACATCAATCAATCAACTCGTAGTTATCTCTAACAGGTATGCTACGCTGTGGATTATGTTTTTCAAACATTACTTTTATGCCCTGTGGAGATGAGGTTTACCACTCATACTCCAACCAATCACTGCTAAGTGCCTCAGTATCATACTAGGTCATCGAAAGAGCCGGATTCTCATGACCTTCACCTTCCTCAGTCAGTAAGAGGATTACTTGTAGGACATCTTGTGCCTCTACTATAATAGCTTACCAGGGTAATCTGGTCCTTTGCTATTTTAGAGTTACAGTGGCATTCTGTACTCTCTTCGTCATCAAGAGATTTCATGTTTATCTTCCACTGATACGGATATCTGTGCTTTCTTCGTCATCAGGAGGTTTCATGTTTACCATCCACTGATACGGTATGGGATTGTAGTGAAGGATTGACGGATTACACATCTACATCAAACACCTACACTAGGATGTAAGGTTCTACACATCCATATACCCCACATACTCAAAAGTATGTGATCCAGGAGTTCCCTTAGGAAAACCTATTTCACCATCATTTGATCTCTGACAATGATGGATCTATGATCAGGGCTCTACATTACACTTGATTAGTTAGGTACATTCAGTATTCTTTTAACATCATACATTGTTCTTCAAACAATAACATTAGCATAACAGCTATGAAATGAGAATACTAAATGTAACAAGCCTAACTCTCATCAATCATCATTTCTCAATACATTCATCACAAGTCATCTCTAAAGCATGACCTTGATGGTATTTATGGCTCTCACAGCCCATTTAATTCATAGGTTGCCATTGACAAGGCATCAAGATATTTTACTATTCATAAAGCTAACAACATGCTTTCAATGAATATAGCATCATCATCCATACATGGATTTGATCATCTTCATATCAGAACCTGCAAGGTTAATTCAACTGATAAAAGCAATTCAAATCAAGAATTATACTTTCCACTCTTGCCATAAGAGCTAAGTTCCCTGATTCTCATCAATTAGGGTTTACTATTCACATTACATGCCATCACCCTAGAATTAGAGTTTATTATTCACATTATGGTAAAATGAACTCATAACATCATCACGTATGAGGAACATCATCAATGATGCTCTCAGATAAGATTAAGATTCATCAATTATTATAAATAGGGTTTTCATGATCTCACATAGGTGGATCATACCCTAATCATGTACATTCATATATATATATTGAAGGTATTTTACTTGGATTTCAACCATAATTGGGATTTTATCTCTCCTCTTGCTCATAGGTGATGATTACATCCCTCTAGATTGGGTTAGGTCTAATCAACATTGATAAGCCTAAACAAATCATCACCATTGTAACCATTGGGGTTTACATGATAAAAAGGGGTTACCTACTTGAATCCATAAAGGGTATTTTGGTAAAGTTCACCATTGATCATAACATGGGTTAATATACTAACCACTTGACCCTTAATGTCCCTAGGTATCATTAGGGTTTAGGTTGAACAACCATCAAACCATCTAAGCCTTCAAGGCATTAGGCAGACTTATCCTTAAAAGTCCCCAATAGGTTTCACACCTTCAACCTTCAAACGATCCTGAGATCGTTTAAGGTTGTAGACCGTTTAGCTTTGGTTGACTTCAAGACCGCATGACACTCAAGACCGTTTACCTTTAAACGATCTTGAGGTCGTTTTCCTAAGATGGGGTGAAGACCGTTTAGTCATAGTTTGACTTCTGAAGTCGTTTGAGCTCATTCGGACCTGAAGTCGTTTGAACTCATTCGGTCCTGAAGTCGTATGAACTCATTCGATCCTGAAGTCGTATGAACTCATTCGGTCCTGAAGTCGTATGAACTCATTCGATCCTGAAGTCGTATGAACTCATTCGATCCTGAAGTTGTATGAACTCATTCGGTCCTGAAGTCATATGAACTCATTCGGTCCTGAAGTCGTATGAACTCATTCGGTCCTGAAGTCGTATGAACTCATTCGGTCCTGAAGTCGTATGGTCCTAAAAGCTCAAGATCGCATGGACCTCCAAGGTGATTCAAAGGGTAAACTCGATTAGGGTTTCCTATGTTGAAGCCTTCAATTGGTCTCAAGCTTGCTAACCACTTATCAATTGTGACAATTAGTGTTAGCCTTAACCAATTGGTCACTCAATTGATCCTCAATTGATATCCAAAAAGGGTTGGAGTTGGTTCAATTAAGGTCTATAAACATTCAACCGTCAACACTCAACAATGTGAATCAAATCGAAGTTGATCCCATCAATTGACCTCCAATCGGGCTCAAACTTGGCCCAAACGGTCTTGGGATCGTTTGGATAACCTCCAAACGGTCTTGACACCGTTTTCCCAAGAATTCATCAAAATCTAAGTTGATTTGATAGGGGTTGAACCTTAATTAAGTCACAAATCAGCAATTTGATTATTTCAATAACCCACTGTAATTGGGCCCTCAATTGATCAAATTACTTTAACCCTAGACCTCCAAATGGTCTTGGATTGACACCAAACGGTCTTGAGACCGTTTGGATGAGTTCCAAATGGTCTTGAGACCGTTTGCCCATACATCCTTTGGACTCTAGTGAAAATTCATCAAGGTTTGATCTATTAAGTTGATCATCACATCAATACTTAATTGCAATATGATTTGGTACCTTTGGACCTTCAATTGGTCAACTATACTTGACCCCAGACCTCTAAACGGTCTTGGGTGATCCCCAAACGGTCTTGAGACCGTTTGGATGATTCCCCAAATGGTCTTGAGACCATTTGGGCTAATCAACCCAAAATCACTAATTAACTCATTGGAATTTCAGCACTGATTTCAATTAGGATTTGCCTTATTAATCAACCTTCAACTCATATCTCGTTTGGAAATAATCCATCAAATTTGGTGATTCATTAATCAACATCATTATGAACAGTAATCCCAAACGGTCAATGCTTGGCCAACCATCTTAAATGGTCTTGAGACCGTTTGCCCAAAAAGGGCAAATTAAACAGATTGCAAATCAGAACTTAATTCAATTAGATTTGCTAATTGATTTGCTTATATCTCACGATTCCTTTGGAGTTAACCCCTCAAATTTTGTGGGTGATTAACATACATAATTATAAACAAGATTCCCATATGGTCGTAGTTTGTTCAATGCGATCAAATGGTCTTTAAGGCCGTTTGCCTTCATACAACTCTGAAACCATTTGCCCACCAAACGGTTGTGTAACCGTATGGGCAATTGGTGGAGGTCGTTTGGTAAAGTGTAAATCCGTGGATAAGCATAGGAATTAACACCCTTATCTTCTACCTCAAGAACAGTAGCAGTTCTTCACGATTTTGCTTGCAAGGATGCAAGGGAAGATATGGAAGAAGAAGAACTAGCAACTATATGCATAGAAAAAGATGTATAATCAAAGCATAAGGTTTAGAGTTATAAAACCCGCCTAAAGATTGTTCCTTGAGCTCCAAACTTTCAAGATCCAAGCCTTTAATGGCATCGTTGAGCTCCACAGGTCGGCCCAGGTGTATTCTCCAAGGAAAGTTGAAAAGGAATGGCTAGAAAGATAAAGCTAGGTGAGCTAGCCATGAATTCAACCTTGAAAACGAGTTTCCTCCATGAATTCAAGCAAAAGGGATGATCCAAACTTACCTAGGACCCTTGGTCATCCTTCTCTGCTCCAGAGCTTAGCCTTAGTCGGTTTCGAGCAAGGGGAAAAGAAATGAAAAGAAGAGGATCGTTCCCTTGCTAAAAGGGGAAGGTAGTATATATACTTAGGTGAAATTTCAACATAAGAACATATGCTTTCCTCATTTCTCATCTAAGTCCTTCCTTTCTTCTTTGCACGTCCCCACATCTTATTTCTAAGGACAAAATCCTTCTAAGGTCAAGAATTGAAGGCAAAGAGGATCAACCCATCACTAAAGCATACACATAAAAGGGCTATTATACATACACCTTGATTATTCAATCACAAAGGTGTTCTTTATTATATGATTATTCAAATGAAGTGACCTTTTCATCATTTATCTTCTAAATGATGCCAAAAGTCATAAAAGATATTTTAGATGATGTATTTTACAAGTTGCACCCCTCAAATTGGGTAAATTGCACTTTACACCAATTTAGGGTTTTCAAGTATAGGGGTTGCTTCCACAGCTGCACCTTGGTGCTCAAGCTTGGGAAATCCCTCAAACTTCATCATAAACATCCTCATGATGTCTCAACATCAGAGGAACATCTCAACATGTGCAATTTGCAAGTTAATCCCTTTAACTGGGTAATTTGCACATAGATCCCTGTATTACAAAACAATGCTACAACTTTATATATAAAGGAGAAAAATTGAAATTTATGTTTCTGAGGAACTTAATTACATGCCCAAAGTTAATCACAAGGATTTAATTACATATTTAGGCAAAACACCTAGGGTTAGTTCATAACCCAGGTCAGGGATGTTACAAATTATCCACCCCTTACAAGGATTTCGTCCCCGAAATCGATAAAACGTATTAAGAGAAAAGGGCAGGGTATTTCCTTCTCATCTCATCCTCTAGTTCCCAAGTGTCTTCTTCAACACCACGGTGGTTCCAGAGGACTTTCACAAGGCTTAAATCTTTCTTCTTTAACTTTTTAATTCTGTTATCAAGGATTGACACTGGTCCTTCCTCATAAGATATATCATCATTCAATTCTACCTCCATAGGTTGTAGAACTGACTCAGTGTCTGGGTGACATTTCTTTAGCATAGAAATGTGAAACACAGGATGTAACCTCTGTAACTCTGGTGGCAGCTCTATTTTATAGGCTACTTTTCCAATCCGTTCAATGATTGGATAAGGCCCCATAAATCTAGGAGCTAACTTCCCTTTCTTTCCAAAACGAAGGACTCCTTTCCAAGGCGAGACCTTGAGATACACTTTGTCTCCAACCTCGAACTCTAAGGGTCTACGACGCTTGTCAGCATAAGATTTCTGCCTATCTTGTGCAGTCTTAATCTGTTGCTGTATTACCTTAATCTTTTATGTAGTTTGCTGCACAAGATCAGGTCCTAACAACTGATGCTCACCAGTCTCATACCAACACAAGGATGATGTACAACGTCTACCATAAAAGGCTTCATAAGGTGCCATACCAATACTATGCTGATAGCTATTGTTATAGGCAAACTCTATCAAGCTTAGGTGTAGATCCCAACTTCCGGTAAACTGGAGAACACATGTTCTCAACAGGTCTTCCAAGGTCTATATGGTCCTTTCCGACTGTCCATCAGTCTGTGGATGAAAGGCCGTACTAAACCTTAACTGGGTGCCTAAAGCATTATGAAGTCGTTCCCAAAAATGACTTGTAAACTGGGGACCTCTGTCAGAAACTATAGTGACAGGAACTCCGTGCAAACACACTATCTCTTGAACATACAACTGTGATAACCTTTCAGCAGAATAGGTTGTTTTGACAGGTAAGAAATGTGCTGTCTTAGTCAACCTATCTACAACTACCCAAATGGAATCATGTCCTTTGCTTGTCCTGGGTAGGCCAACAACAAAGTCCATGGTCACATGGTCCCACTTCCACTGTGGTATGGGTAAAGGTTGCATTGTTCCTGCAGGCTTCAGGTGTTCAGCTTTAACTTGCTGACACACAGGACACCTCAGAACAAATTCTGCAACATCCTTCTTCATTCCAGGCCACAAATATAGATCTTTTAAATTACGATACATCTTGGTGCTTCCTGGATGCATAGCATACATTGAAGAATGAGCTTCTTCCAGGACTAACTTCCTCAAGTTATCCACATCCGGCACTATCATCCTCCCATGATAACATGCTACATGATCATCTGAATCATGGAAACTATCTCGCTTCTCATTTCCATACTCTGATCTAATCTGCTGAACTACAACATCAACATGTTGTGCCTCCTTAATCTGCTCTCTTAGGGTAGGTTTAATATGCATCTCAACCATCAACCCGGCTAACAATGACACCTTCAACTGTACATTGTCTTGCCTTAAAGAGATAAGCATATCTCTTTTAGAGCATACTAAAGAGTTTAGTTGTGCTCTATCCATGGTTGATGTTGCTGATTTCCTACTCAAGGCATCTGCAACAACATTGGCCTTCCCTGGATGGTAATCAATTGTACAATCGTAGTCCTTAATTAACTCCATCCAGTGACATTGCCTCATGTTAAGCTCATGCTGAGAGAAGATATACATAATGTTCTTGTGATATGTGAAAATCTGGAATGTCTCTCCGTAGAGATAATGCCTCCAGATTTTCAATGCATGAACCACGGCAGCTAACTCTAGATCGTGTGTTGGATAGTTCTCCTCGTGCTTCTTAAGCTGTCGGGAAGCAAAAGAAATCACTTATTTATCCTGCGTCAACACACATCCAAGTCCATTCTTGGAGGCATCACAAAAGACTACATATCCTTTTCCTTGCTCAGGTAGAACAAGCACATGTGCACTTGTCAACCTCTCCTTCAACAACTGAAAGGACTGTTGACACTTATCACTCCAAGAAAAAGGAGCATCTTTCCGGGTTAACTGGGTCAAAGGTAAGGCTATAGAGCTAAAGTTTTTAATAAACCTTTGATAGTAACCAGCTAACCCCAAGAAGCTTCGAATCTCCGTCGGTGTCTTCGGTTGTTCCCATTGTAGAACAGATTCTACCTTTGCAGGGTCAACACGAATTCCCGAGGCAGATATCACATGTCCAAGAAAAGATACCTCCGAAAGCCATAACTCACACTTGCTAAACTTAGCATACAACTTATGTTCTCTTAGCAAGGTCAAAGCTTGGCGAAGATGTTGCTCATGCTGCTAAGCATCCTTACTATAGATCAGAATGTCATCTATGAAGACGACAACACACTGATCAAGGAAGGGTCGAAAAACTCTATTCATGAGTTCCATAAATGCAGCTGGTGCATTGGTTAGTCCAAACGACATAACCGTGAACTCATAGTGACCATATCTTGCCCTAAAAGCAGACTTGGATATGTCACTATCCTTAATGCGGAGTTGATGATATCCAGATCTCAAATCTATCTTTGAGAAGACTGTTGCACCAAGCAACTGGTCAAAAAGATCATCAATCCTCGGCAAATGATACTTGTTCTTTATTGTTACTTTATTAAGTTGTCTGTAGTCAATGTACAACCGCATTGACCCATCTTTCTTTTTAACAAACAAGACCGGAGCACCCCAAGGTGAAGTGCTCGGTCGGATAAAACCCTTCTCAAGTAACTCTTGAAGCTATTTCCTTAGTTCTGCCATCTCGGCAGGCACCATCCTATACGGTTTCTGGG
The DNA here is from genome assembly GCA_963693085.1 of Alisma plantago-aquatica. Classification (NCBI taxonomy): domain Eukaryota; kingdom Viridiplantae; phylum Streptophyta; class Magnoliopsida; order Alismatales; family Alismataceae; genus Alisma; species Alisma plantago-aquatica. Next base: position 551,038,178 of record OY856415.1, on the reverse strand, counting down.
CTATGGGTTTCGTATCTGGGACCAAATTGATCTCAAAATCAATCTCCCGAGGTGGTGGTATACCAGGAAGTTCTTCAGGAAACACATCCTTGAATTCCCTGACTATGGGAACTTCAGCAGGATTGGAACTTTCCTTGGTAACATCTACCACATGGGCCAAGAATGCATAACATCCTTGCCTCAACAGCTTATCAGCAATCATAGCTGATACAAGATAGGTGGGCAGAATCTTTCTTTCACCTTGAAAGATGCATGTGTTGCCTTCATCAGCAAACACAGCCAACTTGGATTCACAATCCAAGAAAACTCTATACCTTTCTAAGGTATCCATCCCGAGGATTATATCAAATCCTTGCATATCAAGTGGTATAAGGTCCACTTGAATGCGATGATCGGAAAAGAAGAGGATGCAAGGAGAACATACCTCCTGCAAAACGGCAGACCCACTCAACGGAGTCTCTAACAACAAACTATCTGCCCTATGACTAACTGTCATATTGCAGTTACGAATCACTCTCTGAGTGATAAAAGAGTGCGTAGCACCCGGGTCAATCAGAACAGATACAACATAGGATGTAGACATATCAGAATATAAAAGTTCCATCTGACCTGCCACTACCCGTGGATTGACCACTGAGTTTGGGAACTTGATCTGGGTGGTGGAGGGTTAGGTGCAGAGAATCTCGGTTTCTTGGAATCCCTAGATGAAGAACCCTGGAACTGTGGATATCTTTTCTGGGTTTTCCTCTTCTCAGCCACAGATCTCTCTATCCTTCAGATTGACTCAATGAAGGTAGAGAATCTCTCTCGGTTTTCTAAGGCAGACACAGGGGTTGATATATCAGCATTCAAACCCATCTCGAATCTCCTGATTCTTTCCTCTTCTGTGGCAGCCATGTGCGGATAGAACCGCAAAAACTCCATGAACTTAGCTTCATACTCGCTAATGTTCATCATGCCCTGCCTCAATCTCTCAAACTGAGAGATCTTCTCATCTAGGAAGGTCTTTGGAAAATATCTATTGATAAATTCCCGACGAAACTCTTCCCACGAGAACTCTATCCCAAGTCTCTTCTGCTCTTCCATGTTCCACCAGTGACCAGCACTGCCTTTGAGAAGATAGACAGCATGTCTAACCTTCTCATCCTCCGGGATATTAAGAATCCTGAAAGCCTTCTCCAACTCTGTTAACCACAGATCAGCATCTGTGGGGTCGGCAGTCCCAAAGTACTCGGTAGCTCCGACACGACGAAGTCGCTCGAACGTCTTACCGATACCTTGTCCTTCAGGCTGGGCAGGTGCCCTAGGTGCAGGCATGGGCATCTTGTCAGTTATGTGTGTCATGGTAGTCATAAACTGCCCAAACATCATATGAACTGCTGGGTTACCCATATCAGCTCGGTCAAACTGGGGTGGTTCAGGTGCAGGATGTTCTATTTCTGGAACCCTTACACCGCCTCGAGGTGCACTAGCACTACTCTCTGCCACGTACTCATCGTGTGGCTCTGCCATCCTTATGTATCTTCTTCTCCTGAGGAGCAGAAGATTCTTTTAGATAAGGAAGAGATACTAAGGAGAGACTCGACATCCTAAGTCCTATGCCTCTGTAGACTCAGCGAACCTAGAGCTCTGATACCACTTAATTGTGGGCTCTGATCTCCAAACCACGATATAAACACGATTTAAACTTAGGGGAAGCGATTCGATTAGCAGCGGAATACCAAAAATCAGCGGAAATTAAAACTTTTTGAGATAAAGCATTGAAACCATAAAACTTCCTTCATAAAAGGAGATAAACTGTTTACATCTCAGATAATTACTTCTTGAGTAATTATATACAACATGATACAAAATCTCAAGAACTCATAACCAAAATCTCAGACCAAAAGACTCCAAGACCTGAGAGTACAGAGGACACATAGGACTGACTCTAACTACACCACATGGCAGGCTAAATCTCCACCTGAGATTTTACTGCTGCCCCTGGTGCTGCTGCTGCTGGGACTGGTCACCTGTAGACCTGTTCCTCCGTCCTCGACGTCCACCTAAAAAGTTGAAGTCTACGGGGTGAGACAATTTTACATAATTGTCCCAGCGAGAGTTATAACTCTCCGCCAGAAGCTTTATTATAGCACCTCAAAGAATAACTTAAGCAGTAAAAGCTTCAAAGTATTCAACATCAGATTTAATAGTAAGCATGAGTTCAACAGTTATGAAACATGAAGACATTTGCACTATACAGTGTAACATCAATCAATCCACTCGTAGTTATCTCTAACAGGTATGCTATGCTGTGGATTATGTTTTTCAAACATTACTTTTATGCCCTGTGGAGATGAGGTTTACCACTCATACTCCAACCAATCACTGCTAAGTGCCTCGGTATCATACTAGGTCATCGAAAGAGCCGGATTCTCATGACCTTCACCTTCCTCAGTTAGTAAGAGGATTACTTATAGGACATCTCGTGCCTCTACTATAATAGCTTACCAGGGTAATCTGGTCCTTCACTATTTTAGAGTTACAGTGGCGTTCTGTACTCTCTTCGTCATCAGGAGATTTCATGTTTATCTTCCACTGATACGGATATCTGTGCTTTCTTCGTCATCAGGAGGTTTCATGTTTACCATCCACTGATACGGTATGGGATTGTAGTGAAGGATTGACAGATTACACATCTACATCAAACACCTACACTAGGATGTAAGGTTCTACACATCCATATACCCCACATACTCAAAAGTATGTGATCCAGGAGTTCCCTTAGGAAAACCTGTTTCACCATCATTTGATCTCTGACAATGATGGATCTATGATCAGGGCTCTACATTACACTTGATTAGTTAGGTACATTTAATATTCTTTTAACATCATACATTGTTCTTCAAACAATAACATTAGCATAACAACTATGAAATGAGAATACTATATGTAACAAGCCTAACTCTCATCAATCATCATTTCTCAATACATTCATCACAAGTCATCTCTAAAGCATGACCTTGATGGTATTTATGGCTCTCACAGCGCATTTAATTCATAGGTTGCCATTGACAAGGCATCAAGATATTTTACTATTCATAAAGCTAACAACATGCTTTCAATGAATATAGCATCATCATCCATACCTGGATATGATCATCTTCATATCAGAACCTACAAGGTTAATTCAACTGATAAAAGCAATTCAAATCAAGATTTATACTTTCCACTCTTGACATAAGAGCTAAGTTCCCTGATTCTCATCAATTAGGGTTTACTATTCACATTACATGCCATCACCCTAGAATTAGAGTTTATTATTCACATTATGGTAAAATGAACTCATAACATCATCATGTATGAGGAACATCATCAATGATGCTCTCAGATAAGATTAAGATTCATCAATTATTATAAATAGGGTTTTCATGATCTCACATAGGTGGATCATACCCTAATCATGTACATTCATATATATATATTGAAGGTATTTTACTTGGATTTCAACCATAATTGGGATTTTCTCTCTCCTCTTGCTCATAGGTGATGATTACATCCCTCTAGATTGGGTTAGGTCTAATCAACATTGATAAGCCTAGCCAAATCATCACCATTGTAACCATTGGGGTTTGCATGATAAAAAGGGGTTACCTACTTGAATCCATAAAGGGTATTTTGGTAAAGTTCACCATTGATCATAACATGGGTTAATATACTAACCATTTGACCCTTAATGTCCCTAGGTATCATTAGGGTTTAGGTTGAACAACCATCAAACCATCTAAGCCTTCAAGGCATTAGGCAGACTTATCCTTAAAAGTCCCCAATAGGTTTCACACCTTCAACCTTCAAACGATCCTGAGATCGTTTAAGGTTGTAGACCGTTTAGCTTTGGTTGACTTCAAGACCGCATGACACTCAAGACCGTTTACCTTTAAACGATCTTGAGGTCGTTTGCCCAAGATGGGGTGAAGACCATTTAGTCATAGTTTGACTTCTGAAGTCGTTTGAGCTCATTCGGACCTGAAGTCGTTTGAACTCATTCGGTCCTGAAGTCGTATGAACTCATTCGATCCTGAAGTCGTATGAACTCATTCGGTCCTGAAGTCGTATGAACTCATTCGATCCTGAAGTCGTATGAACTCATTCGATCCTGAAGTCGTATGAACTCATTCGGTCCTGAAGTCGTATGAACTCATTTGGTCCTGAAGTCGTATGAACTCATTCGGTCCTGAAGTTGTATGGTCCTAAAAGCTCAAGATCGCATGGACCTCCAAGGTGATTCAAAGGGTAAACTCGATTAGGGTTTCCTATGTTGAAGCCTTCAATTGGTCTCAAGCTTGCTAACCACTTATCAATTGAGACAATTAGGGTTAGCCTTAACCAATTGGTCACTCAATTGATCCTCAATCGATATCCAAAAAGGGATGGAGTTGGTTCAATTAAGGTCTATAAACATTCAACCGTCAACACTCAACAATGTGAATCAAAACGAAGTTGATCCCATCAATTGACCTCCAATTGGGCTCAAACTTGTCCGAAACGGTCTTGGGATCATTTGGATAACCTACAAACGGTCTTGACACCGTTTGCCCAAGAATTCATCAAAATATAAGTTGATTTGATAGGGGTTGAACCTTAATTAAGTCACAAATCAGCAATTTGATTATTTCAATAACCCATTGTAATTGGGCCCTCAATTGATCAAATTACCTTAACCCTAGACCTCCAAACGGTCTTGAGACCGTTTGGATGAGTTCCAAACGGTCTTGAGACCGTTTGCCCATACATCCTTTGGACTCTAGTGAAAATTCATCAAGGTTTGATCTATTGAGTTGATCATCACATCAATACTTAATTGCAATATGATTTGGTACCTTTGGACCTTCAATTGGTCAACTATACTTGACCCCAGACCTCGAAACAGTCTTGGGTGATCCCCAAACGGTCTTGAGACCGTTTGGATGATTCCCCAAACGGTCTTGAGACCGTTTGGGCTAATCAACCCAAAATCACTAATTAACTCATTGGAATTTCAGCACTGATTTCAATTAGGATTTGCCCTATTAATCAACCTTCAACTCATAACTCGTTTGGAAATAATCCATCAAATTTGGTGAGTCATTAATCAACATCATTATGAACAGTAATCCCAAACGGTCAACGCTTGGTCAACCATCTTAAACGGTCTTGAGACCGTTTGCCCAAAAAGGGAAAATTAAACAGATTGAAAATCAGAACTTAATTCAATTGGATTTGCTAATTGATTTGCTTATATCTCACGATTCCTTTGGAGTTAACCCCTCAAATTTTGTGGGTGATTAATCTACATAATTATAAACAAGATTCCCATACGGTCGTCGTTTGGTCAACACGATCAAACGGTCTTGAAGGCCGTTTGCCTTCATACGACCCTGAAACCGTTTGCCCACCAAACGGTTGTGTAACCGTATGGGAAATTGGTGGAGGTCGTTTGGTAAAGTGGAAATCCGTGGATAAGCATAGGAATTAACGCCCTTATCTTCTACCTCAAGAACAGTAGCAGTTCTTCTACCTTGGAAGACCCACAAAACATCATCGTCATTATACATAGCCACCTTAGAACTATAGTACAAGACTACCCGATACTTCTCCAAAGTATCCATTTCAAGAATTACATCAAATTTGTGCATGTCAAGTGGTATAAGGTCCACTTGAATGATGCATCCTAAAAAAGAAAGAACGTAGGATGGACACACCTCCCCAACTTGGCAAAACCAACTAAAGGGGTCTCTAAGTGGAGACTATCATACCTACGACTATTAGGAAAAGAACAACTAGCTATCACTTCTCTAGTGATAAAAGAGTGTGTTACACCCAGGTCGACCAAAAAAAATATAGTAGGAAGAAGACAAATCAGAATGAAATAGCTCCATTTGACTTTTCATAACTTGAAGGTTGACTACTCCTTCCAGCTTACTCATAGCATAGAATCGAGTCATTTCCTATTGTCTCCCCCATCCTCTACTAGCTTGTCCAGATGAACTAGCCTGTGATGCCTAACCACATCCTCTGCCACTGTTGAACTGTCGCTGTTGTGACCCTTGCTGACTCTATCTTGGCTATTCCGTCACCTCCTCATCAAGGAAAAAACAACCTCAGATGTCCCTAATGTCCACACCTACAACAGGTCCTCGAGTCAAATTACAGCCTAGACGACCCCATCACTAAAACTGACATCGCACTGTGAGCTCCTGTCAGTGGAAAGCTACTACCTCTACCCTTTCTCAGTGACCTGTGAGACTGAACAATTGACCTTTGCTATGACTGAGGTGTTGACAACCTAGACTTCTTGAAGCCTCCAAAAGATTGTCCCTAAAACTATGCCAGTCTTTTCTTAGTGTTCGCCTCATGCTTCTCTATAACTGACCGTTCTATCCTCCCCACAGACTCCATAAATGTGACAAACTGCTCCCTATTCTCTAAAGATGATATTGTCGTCATCAACTTTGAGCTCAAACCCTTCTCAAAACATCTGATCCTCTCTTAATCTATTGCAGCCATGAGCAGACATAACCTCAACAACTCCATGAACTTAGACTCATACTAATTGATCATCATAGATCCCTACCGAATCTTCTCAAACTATGAGATCTTCTTATCCAGATAGGTCTCGGGGAAGTATCGACTCACAAACTCCCGCCAAAAGTCTTCCCAACTGATCACCACACCAGACCTCTTCTCCTCCCCAATAGCCCACCAATGTCAAACAGTGCCTTTCAACAGGTACACTACATGCTTCACCTTATCCTCTTCCAGGATGTTGAGGATCTTAAAGGCCTTCTCCGACTCTATCAGCCACATATTTGTGTTTGTCAGGTCCGTCATACCCACATAATCCAAAAATCCACCATGCCTTAACCTCTCAAAGGTCTTCCCAAAACCTTGAGATTCCATATTGGGAATAAATACCCTTTCTTGGGGTACGGGCATTCTATCCACCATATGCGTCATCGTGGCCATGAATTGTCCAAGCATGGACTAGAAAGCAAGATTTGCCACAATTGCTGGGTCAAACTAAGGCACCTCAAGCACTCCATATACTCTTATCTAGTCCTTGCACCACCTCCTGGTGTAGTAACATTGCTCTCAGCATGTTGTTTGTGTTCTTCAGACATATCTTTTCCCTTCTTCTTCTTCTTCTTCTTCTTCTTCTGCATAAGCTAAAGCTACAATCAGATATGTTGGATGACACAAGAACAAACACAAACCTTGTCCTATGTCCTTGTAGACTCAGGGAACCTAGATCTATGATACCAACCTTTTCACGTGACAACCCGATGCAACACGAACGAGATTACTCAAAACAAAGCACAAAATAAACATTAAATATCTAGATTACCAGAAAACATGATAAATTAAAACCGACCACTTATGCATTCACAAGAATAAACATATTACGTCCAAGTCCACAAATTGTTCCACATGTATTACATATCATACCACAAAGGTATAAACATCATTGTACAGTGGCCATCTTGCCAAAAACCAGTTACAAAAGTAACATGTATATATATACAAGCCATATATGTACAACCATGGCATACTGCTAAAACCTCATATCAATGTAAAATATCTACAAAACACCCCAAGGACCTGAGAATACAGGGACAATACATAGGATTATACTACAAAACATTAGCAACATATCCAACATTCAACAACTACTACTTCCTTACTGCTCTTCCTCAGCCGCATGATCTCTACCTCATCGTGCACGACCACCTAAAAGATGTGAAAACCCACGAGGTGAGACCAACGTCCCAACGAGAGATATAACTCTCGACCAAAAACTATTGTTAACATAGATAGATTATAGCAGGAAAGAAATACTATTATCAGGATGAGCATATTCAATTAAATGAATACTTTAAACTGATAAGCACAGATAAAGCAGTTGAAGAAACTACAACTTGTTAGCAGATTATCATATATACTCAGAAGGAATATGAATAACATGTATAACTGTTATCAACTCAACACTATAAGAAACAAGGCAAGGGGTCATCCAATGTGAATCGTATTTAACCTTAATCAAATATACTACACAATTGTATTACGTCTTTTATTATGCCCTGTGGAGATGAGGTGTACCACTCATGCTCCAACTGACCACTACTAAGTTGAAATCAATGCCATAAAAGAGTCTAGGAGAACTGAACTTTTATGATCTCACAAACCCTTGTTTAGTCTGAGTTCTTCGTAGTGACATATAGAGTCAAACTGCAAACCAGCCTAGTCTACCTTGGTATATAGGAATGTCACTAGTGAGATATGACCGTAGTCGTTCTCCAGCCAGAGTAAGATCACAACCATCCCTAAAAACCAATCATCTGAGATAAGAACTCAACCGTTATCCTATCGGGGTATGACCATAGTCATCCTCCAAATATTTAATTGTGGATGCAAGGGTATATCCTCAAGTTGCACCCCTGCATATTCAGTAATATGCGCTTCGAGTTTCTCAAGAATTAATCATTTCACCATCCAGCAAGTATCGACATTGAAGATGGATCTATGGCTCATGGAGACCTACATGATTAGGGTTTTACTTGATTAATTATTTCCAATTGGGTGTCTTTTAGTGCATTAATCAAGTTACAATGTACAAACCCAAAACAAATTCTACAAAGATAAGGTTAGGTTGCAACACCAGAAGACATAAAATGTATGAGGCATAAACTTGTCACTTCATCACATAATACCACTACCATACAAGGCCATCATCATTATCACATCATCCCGAGATAACCATCCCTCATCACATCACTAGAGGATAGCACCTCACATTAGGCATTAAGCCTTTTCCAGGTCATAAGAGCTAATCACATAGTTCCTGCATAACATCATTATATCAGCATGCCTCATAAAGGCTCATAGTCATCACCCTGTGTCATATAAGAGATACCATAGCAATCACAAGCTATGATGTGCATTCCACCTATAACATTAAGGTTACTCAGTAGGAGAGAGAAAATACTTTATTGAATGCTAATCATTCAATGAGGTTAAGCAATTACATTACATGCCCAAATTAAGCTTTCTATAGATAGCCCATTAGGGATTTTGTGACAAAGTGGAATTTAGCATTATTATGAATTAATTACTCTTTTTGTCCCTTGTATGTTCATTCATGAACTCAAATTATATTTCTTGGCTCCTAAATCAATGTTGAGACTCAAATACAAAATATGGTGATCAATGTAGTTTTTATACACATTATAACACCTCAAATTGGATTCAATCATCACTTTGTCCAAAGAAGAAAATTGACCCATCAGACTTCATCTTTTTGTTCTCAAAATTTTTAGAAAGGTTCTCCACTTATTTGTAAAGTGGTGATCCAAATTTGAGAATAATTGGACATTCCTACAATTTTCTATGAATTATTGAAGTTTATGTGTTGAAAATCCATTTATTTGCCTCTTATTTGGGCCTTTTCCAAGTCAGCGATCCATGGCTCGCTTTGGGGGCGAGCACCAACACTTGGATCAGACTCTGTGTAGATTAGGCCCAATCCTACGGCCACTGACCCGTCTTCAACATCCCATTGATTACAGGGAGGAGTAAATGAGACCGAGATATGAGATCTTCCGCTCACGACCTCGGTTTGAAAATATGAGCAGGTAGAATCAACGCTCTCATGATTTCAAACTCGTCAAACCCTACTTTGAACATCCTTTTTTGCTCTCGTCAGCTGCTAAAACAACCTCCTCACCTCCCTCTCTCTTTCCAGTAGCCATGGTTGCTGCCCCAAAATTAGTAGCCCTAAAACTAGCCCCAACCCTATATAAACACCCCGAGACCCGCAGCAAGCACATCTTGCTCAAAGCTAAGGTTTTGTGTGCTCTCCCAACCTCAAGCACCCTTGATCCCCCTCCTTTCTTACCTTGTTCTTTATGGCACTGCCACCCTGCCATTTTTGGCATCTCGTCCCCTCACCTCTTCTTCTCATTTTGACGCTTGTTGCCGCTCTGTGAGATCCCAACGAACCCAAACGACACCTCTGCCGCTGACTATGGAGCCTCTTGCTCCCAAGCACCCTCACTCTAGTGATGTCACACCCACATCCCACGATTACCCCTAATCATGAGATGTGGGCATGACTATGAGGATTATACTTAATACAAAGTTCACTCCCTTATTTTTTTTAATTTCATTTCAAACTCTTTATTTTCTCGCATCCAATCACATAAACAAAGTTTACCAAAGAATTAAACTTTTATTATTCTAATATGATCTCAACATTAATGATACACATCCATACATTCATTCTGTTTCTCACACTTCCATGTACATATGACATGACAATCAGATACATTCTCTCTTATCGAGGAAATAAAGATACAAAACATCATTTACAACTCTCTCACATCTATACAAGGACCTAGAGTGACATGGACCGACCACTACTACAGAAATGCCTTTTAGCGTCGGTTGTTTAACCCCCTTTGGCGTCGGTTTCCGAGCGACGCCTATGTGGGCGTCGCTAAAGGTCGAACACTTCATCGTCAGTTTTTTAACCGATGCCTATTTAATGTACAGGCGTCGGTTGTTTATAGAAAACCGACGCCAAAAGGGTTCGCGCCACAGAAAACGACATCATCTAGGACACATTCTGCGTCGGTTATCTACTAAAAGGCCGACGCAAAAAGTGTCCTAGATGACGCCGTTTTCTGTGGCACGAACCCTTTTGGCGTCGGTGATCAACTAAACAACCGACGCTATATGTATTATAGGCGTCGGTTTTACACTAACAGCCGACGCCATTTCCAGTACGGCCGTGGACACATTAGGCGTCGGTTTTGTTCAAAAAACCGACGCTGTAGGTCTTTGCTGATGATTTTCTGTAAATAACCGATGCCTATATCTAATTTTTTTTTCATATCAGTCTGCAGGCCTGCTATGGCTGGTCAGCAGGATGAGAACCTGCAGTTCAGTTTTCTGAACTGCAGGTTTACAACATCCATTGATATCAGCCTACAAACAGGCCACAAACCTACAAAATTAACAAAAAAAATTCACACAAGTAGATACATTCAGACATCAATTCAATTCTCACATTCACACATATAGAAACATTCAAATACATGTATTAACATTGAGAAATATTCATTTACAAAGTATCATTCAGTATCGTTATCAACATCCCAATTATATCTTACAATTGCCACTGCTTGTATGGCTTTTTCCCATTCTTCTCTTATTTCATTTAATGCTTCGATCGTATATGGAGCATGTATATTTTTTAAGCGTTTACCTATAGTGTGGTCAGTTTTAAACACCTGCAAAGAGAATGATGTATATATATAAGTAATAATATAAAAATAAGATTGATATATTTCATACTAACTAATGAGACTATATATAATACCTCATGTATGGTATCGATGTCCAATGCGGCATGTTTGATAATCATCTGCATAAATAGCATCACATAGTATGTGCATGCCCAACCATTGTCTTGTGTAGCGCACTATAAATTGAAACATACAAAATAATACAACTAAGCACAATCCACATCAATAATATATACATTGGAGTCGGGAACTTACTTGTACGTTCTGCCAATTTATTGGCTGGTTCTTTTTCCTTGGGACCATTCCTCCAGCCTTTTTGAATGCATCTAAACCCCTACATGTTAATATAACACAGTAAATTGCATAAGTAAATAGTAATGTAATAACAGATGTTAACAGATACAAAAATAAAATATTTCTCACCAGAATAATGGCATTCTCATTACGTGTCCAATTTTAGTGTTTAATGTACTTCCCGCGGGATCTAGATAATAAACAGTGAACGTCCCGGGGACAATAACTAGTAACTCCCAATGTCTACTGCTAGAGGTAAAAAGTTAACAATTAATAACTCAAAATGCACAATAAAAATGGAATTTTCTTAAGTCCAAATTATAAATAAAGTAAACTTACTTGACATTGAATGGAGCTATTATTATCGTCTTCTTTTGCTGACCAAAAATTATAAAAGCATATATACAATATTGTTGAACACTATCAGGGTCTTTAGCTACCATACTAATCAATGATGGAATAAAAAATCCCACATGATCAAATGCAAATTGTTTGCATTGATCTTCGACTAAGTAGCTGCAAAACATGTATTACGTATGCATTAATATATAAGAAACTAGATCACCGAATCTTACACAAGGTATATGGATGTATAAACAAGATCTCACCTTATCCATGTCTCTATCATTGATGTATTCAGCCAAGCATACATAAATAGCTCAATAATATCTTGTATAAATAAAGAGCTATCGTATGATTGACCTGCATAATCTGCATCTAAAGAAACAATTATAGGGCAATGTATATTATGTGCCCGTAGCCAACATGCCATTCCCCTACAAGCAGGACCTAACGGGTATGTTAGGTTAGTTGGAACCCAACTTGGTAATGCAGGAAGTGGAGGTGGAGGCCTAGGTGCTCCTGGTGTCTTCTTTTTAACCTGTATATATAATTTCAGATCAGTTGACCTCATATATACACATTAACAGTCTAAATCAATGTAAATTTATCTTACAATTTCAATAGTGTAGACGACATTTGCTTTGGGCCACAATATGACCCCGCCTTCTGCCTCACCAAGTGTATCAATATCTGGGTGGGCATATGGCAACACAACTTTCCTCCAATCTGGTAATACACATATCGGGCTCACATGAATGTAGCCCTGCGACATTGGAGTCCCATGAAATGTTGCCCCAGGAAGGGACTGGTAAGCCTGCGCCTCTGCAACAACATAGTCTTGCATTCTTAAGCGGCATGGCTTCAATGCCTACAAATTTACGTAAAGAATGTTATACATATATACATATCATCTTGAAAACATATCATCTTGAAAAGACTAGCTACAATGTCATAAACAATACTTACAGCAGACGTGTTAGGCGATGGGTCTCCAGGATTACTCGCAGTCTGTGCATCAGGAGAAGAGTGGGTCGCCATAGGCTGATTGGAAGCCTGAGATGCCTGCCACCGCAGCAATTCTTCCTTGACCTTCTCAGCAACTACATCGTTGACCTTCTTAGCAACTATATCCTCGACTCTCTTATTCTCCTATACATGGATAAAAGAAACATTAGCTTCTTATTATTGAATTTCCTTTTGCAGTAACATTCTAAAAAAAGAATAGGTTACCTCTTCTTGAGAAAGTCCCGCTCTGGGTTTGCGTTGGGATGGCCCAAAGAATGCTTTGATGCCCACACCAGCGCCTGCACCCCTAACACATCCAGGATGCTCTGGGTTACCCAGAGCAACTGTCAATTCATCCCTTGTGCCCTGAGGGATGAACGTGCCTTGTTTCCTCTGCTCGTGCAGCTCCCGCTAATCACCATCAACAGAAATTGGTAAGTTAACACCACAAATAATCAATATTCAAACGATTGCTCTAAGAGTTGTATTTTACCATTTTCGCAGCCGCCTTAGCAGTTACGTGCTTCTTTATTTCACCCTTTTTGTTTTGCCTCCCAGCTATCCAGATATCATGGTGAGGCATGGGTGTGGCAGACTCCTGAGTAGGAGCAGACTCCTGAGTGGCCACAGACTCCGCCTGTAGTCTTTGGTGAATGCTTGCATAGCCTTTTGGACCCATAGTGTGGTCATGCACATTCAGTGCACACCTTGCTTTTTGTGCGTCACTGAGGGCCTAGTTAGTATGCACATTAATGATTTGGTTAATAGCACTAAATGTCAATCTTGAATAGGTGAATACAATGTATATTAATTAAATTGGGAGTGACGCCTAATACCTTGAATTCTTCAGATTTTCTTGAAGCAACAAAATTGTCCCAATCTTCTTTGTCCAAGAAGTTCCATTGTTCAAGGGCTGACTTCTTCTTCTTATCACCCTCTTTTATGTATTCTCTGTTCAGATTTGTCCTATAATTCCTAAGCATCTTTCCAGCGCGTTGCATCACACTTTTACGATGCAACTTCTCATCCAATGCAAACAGATTCTGTAAAATAGAAATGTTATTAACTAGTATCCAAAATAGAATTACAAATAATAGAATTTGTAATCTACAAAATAGAATTGCAAATAATAATAACTCACGCATAAATCCTTTCATATCAAGTCTTTTTTCCCCTGAGGAACTTTATGCCAATTATCATACTTAACACCACAATGGCTCTGAGTGGTACACCCAAGATAGTTTACAAAATTATTGCGGTTCACTCCAATTGCATTTCCTCCATTATCAAACTCCACAACCAATTTGGATCCACTGCCACTTAGCGCTATTAACTTCTTCAACAGAGTGATGCCCCTTTTCTTGTTAAGTGTTTGGTGCTGCGCATCAAGTTGCTCCAGTGCTTCAGTGGGTACATGTGCATCATCAACCTAAAATTTGACAAATATAAACACACTGAATTAGCCCAATATAGAAATATAGGATATATGACATAACTAGAAGATAATGAATTTTATAGAAATACAGGATATGTTTTTAGAACTTACATTAGTATCCTCACCATGCTCGTCATGGACAGCATGCTCATCATGGACTTCATGCTCATCATGGACATCATGCTCATCATGGTCAGCCATCTGAAAATGTCATTAAAAAGGCAAACATTTAGCATTTGTATTAACTAGAAAAGGCAAACATTTAGCATTTGTATTAACTAGAAAAAGGCAAACATTTAGCATTTGTATGAACATACATGTCTATAAAATTGTGATCTTTTATCAATTAACAATCCTTCATTGTGATCTCCGCGCACATATAAGTCATCATTAGCTTCAATATTTTGTGGAGTTGAAAACCCAAATGAGAATGGACTGGAGTCATCATACTTATCATAGTACTCTTCTTCATCTATAGGATCTTCAATGAACTGTCTTTTACCATGAAGAACAACCGACCATTTATCATTTGCAGGATCATCGATATAGAATATTTGTTTCGCCTGTGATGCCAATATGAATGGTTCACCCTTCTCGCCAATCTTTTCAAAGTTCACCAAAGTGAAACCCAATTCATCCACTATAACTCCTTTGGTGTTATCAACCCAATTACATTTAAAGAACGGAATTTTGAAATCTATGTAGTCAAACTCCCAAATGTCTTCAATGACACCGTAATATGACATTTTAGCTTCACGTGGACTCTTATCCTTTGCACTTGCAAAGTACATAGTCGACGCTTGAAGAGTGACCCCACTATTTTGGACGACACTCTTATCATCTTGGCGCTTTGTGTAATATGTGAATCCATTAATGTCAAACCATTCATAAGACATAACATTATATTTTGGTTTAAAGGCGAGGCATTTGATAGTTTCTGTAATATCATTTGGTGTTTGAGATAGTTGATGTAAGACTTTATCTTCAAACCACTTAGTAAAAGTCTTATTATGCTCTCTTGCAAGCCACATTGAACTTGCTCGAGGATGTTGTCTCTTTATGAAATTGGTATGTTCCTCGATATAAACACTCACTTCGTCCATATTGTGTAAAATATACAAGTGAGCTTGTTCCAACTGCTCACGACTTATTACTTTCACCCGTGATCCCAAAATTCCTTAGCCCTCCTCAATATTCTTGTCATTATCAGGAGTGTCATTACCACTGAGAAAGTCATTGCCAAAATCCATAACCTCTCTTGCCACATAACCTTCAATAATACTCCCTTCAGGCCGATAACGGTTTCGAACATCACCTTTAAAAATACTCATGTATCGTTCAAAGGGATACATCCAATGCAAGAAAACTGGTCCCAACATTTTCACTTCCCTAGTCAAGTAGACAACAAGATGTACCATGATATCAAAGAACGAAGGAGGGAAATACATCTCAAGCTGACATAGGGTAACAACCACTTCTCTTTGCAAATTATCGAGAGTATCAGGGTCAATAACTTTGCTGCATAGACTGTTGAAAAAGAAACAAAGTCTAGTAATTGCAAACCTTACATGCTTCGGCAATATAGATCGAATTGCCACGGGCAATATTTGTTGCATTAGAGTGTGACAATCATGAGATTTAAGACCTATCAACTTCAGATCTTTCATTGATACCAATCTACGGATGTTGGATGAGTAACCATGTGGCACCTTAACATTTACCAAGAATTCACAAAAAGTTTTCTTCTCCTTTGTAGACAACGTGTAACAAGCGGGAGGTAAGTATGTTCTTTTATTACCCATTTCACGTAATTCTGTTAATTCTGACCTTATTCCCATTTCACGAAGGTCCAGTCTGCATTTTATCCCATCTTTAGTCTTACCTAGTATATTTAACAGAGTACCAATGATGCTATCACAGACATTTTTCTCAACGTGCATTACATCGATACAATGCCTGACTGTCAAAGAACTCCAATAAGGAAGATCCCAAAATATTGACTTCTTCTTGAATGAAGAATTGTCACTCCGTGTGGCCATACTACATTGTGATTTCTTACCAAATTCATTGACAATGTCTTTTACTCTTTCATAAACAACATCCCCCGGTATAGGTTTAGGTGCACTCCGTTCATCATTCCATCCATTGAATGCTTTGCGCTTCCTACGATACAGATGGAATTTTGAAAGAAACCTTCGATGACCAAGATATAAAGTCTTGCCGCCATGTTTTAGTCTTATTGAATCAGTGTTTTCTTCACATATAGGACACGCTTTAGCTCCTTTGACACTATATCCAGACAAATTCCCATATGCTGGAAAGTCATTAATAGTGAAAAACAACATAGCGTGCAAACGAAATGTCTCTCTTACTGAAGCATCATAGGTCATCACACCTTCAGCCCAAAGTTTCTTTAAGTCATCAATCAAAGGTTCAAGATAAACATCGATATCATTTCCGGGTTGTTTAGGGCCCGATATCAACAACGACAACATAACGTACTTATTTTTCATACACATCCAGGGAGGAAGATTGTATATAACAAGCATGACTGGCCAAGTGCTATGTTGGCTGCTCAATGTCCCGTACGGATTCATCCCATCTGTACAAAGCCCAAGTCTTAGATTCCTATCTTCTTCACCAAATTTGGGGTACAATAGATCAATCTTCTTCCACTGTGGGGAATCAGACGCATGTCGTATGATCCCATCATTATTTTTCTTAACATCTGCATACCACCTCAAATTCTTCACATCTTTCGGATTTACAAACAAGCGTTGAAACCGTGATATTATAGGTAGATACCACAACACCTTGGCAGGAGAACCAGTTTTGGACTCCCCCGAAGTCGTCAATTTATACCGTGACACACCACATTTTGGACAATCTTTCAAATCTACATAGTCCTTTTAAAATAATACACAATCATTCGGGCATGCGTGTATCTTCTTGGCCTCCATTCCCATTGGGCACAACATTTTATTTACCTGGTATGTTGAGATTGGCAGCTCGTTTCCTTCAGGAAGCATTTCTTTCAACAAAGTCAACAATGAAGTGAAGCTTTTGTCGCTCCATCTATTGTTAGCTTTCAACTTATACAATCTCAACACAGCACTAAGCTTCATAAACTTAGCACAGCCTGTGTATAATAGTATCTCAGCATCATGCACAATGTTTCTAAAGATAGGAGGTGGATCGGTGTGCTCTACCCTACAACTATCTAGCATCGCATCAATGATGTCTGCTGGAACTGGTTCGTTCACATTTACGTCATCAGAGGCAATTTCTTCTTCCACCCAAGCACTGCTATCGACATCTACTGGTTTCGATTTTGAAATCTCTCCATGCCAGTGCCATTCTGTATAGCCTTGTACAATCCTGTTGCACATGACATGACTTTTGATTTCCTCACCAGTGTTGACTTTCAAGTTGTTACCGCAATGCCTACATGGACAGTAGAACCTATCTGTAGGTTTTTTCCTATGTTCCTCGGCAAATCTAATAAACTGATCAAGACCAGATATAAACTCTGGGGTGCAACGATTACGAATGGACATCCATGATCTATCCATTCTATGATCAAAGAGAAAACAAGTATATATTAGGAAACAAGTATATATTAGGAAAAGATTAGGGTATACACTTACATCCTAAGTGTATAATGTGATGTCATTCTTATATATAATAAATGTGTACCACCTATCCTAAGTGAGATTAGGTGTTCAAGAACAGTCCCAAACCGGGGACTATCCAAGATTTACTCCTAATGAGTCAATCTTGGACGGGTTTCTAGGCCAACAAACACATTTGATGTCATTCTTATATATAATAAATGTGTACCACCTATCCCATCCTTGAACACCTAATCTCACTAGTAAGTGTATAATGTGTATTGGGTTTTTGAGAAAATTTCGGCAGCATTTCCCCGCTGTTCTCTAAGTACATATGTACTTAGAGAACAAACGGGAAAATGCTGCCGAAATTTTCTCAAAAACCCAATACACATTATACACTTACATCCTAAGTGAGATTAGGTGTTCAAGAACAGTCCCAAACTGGGGACTATCCAAGATTTACTCCTAATGAGTCAATCTTGGACGGGTTTCTAGGCCAACAAACACATTTGATGTCATTCTTATATATAATAAATGTGTACCACCTATCCCATCCTTGAACACCTAATCTCACTAGTAAGTGTATAATGTGTATTGGGTTTTCAAGAAAATTTCGGCAGCATTTCCCCGCTGTTCTCTAAGTACATATGTACTTAGAGAACAAACGGGGAAATGCTGCCGAAATTTTCTCGAAAACCCAATACACATTACACACTTACATCCTAAGTGAGATTAGGTGTTCAAGAACAGTCCCAAACCAGGGTCTATCTAAGATTTACTCCTAATGAGTAAATCTTAGACGAGTTTCTAGGCCAACAAATACATGTATGTTGTCATTCTTTACAAATAATTTTAAATTTCAATAAAATACATAGTTACATATATGCATGTTCATACAATCATTATAATATAATTAGATTTGGGACAAAAACATATTAGAATTTATATATAATTCCAACTCTAATCAAATACATATAATGAATTTTTATCACAAGAATATAATCGATGAAAAAAAGTAGAGAAGGACCAACCTTGTCAAAGGGAAGAAGGCAGAGGCTCCGGTGGCTCTGGCTGGAGGAGTAGCTAGAAGCGACGTCGGTGGAGGAGCAGCTAGCAGCGAGGCTGGAGAAGATGGTTGCGGCGGCACGACAGCAGTGGAGGAGCACCTAATCTCAGGTGTGGCGGCGCTGGAGCACCTAATCTCAGGCGCTGGAGCAGCAGTGGCGGCGGAGAAGGGGGCGCGGCGGAGAAGGGGGTGCGGAGAAGGGGAAGAAGGCAACAACAGTGGCGGCGGAGAAGGGGGTGCGGTGGCGGCGCGGCGGCGCTGTCGTGGAGGAAGAAGGAGCTTTCATGGAGGAGAAATCGGCGGCGTGGTCGGGCGACAGCAGAGAAGAAAAGGGAAATCGGCTCGTGATGAAAAAGAAGAAAGGGGAAGAGTTGGGCGATCGCGGGATATTAAGTTCCCAAATAGCGTCGGTTGTTTGAAACAACCGACGTCCAATTGGACAATATTTACACAAATTTTTTTGGCGGGAACCACTTTCAGCGTCGGTTATCAAAGGATAACCGACGCTGAAAGTGACACTTTTCGCGCAAATTTTCATCACACATAGGCGTCAGTTTCTATCTACATAACCGACGCTTAAAGTGACACTTTTTTTGCGTGAAAATTGGATTTCGTGGGCGACTTTAGGCGTCGGTTTGTTATTAACAACCGACGCTGTATTCAAAGCGGTACCTGTGTCTGGCTGGTCTTCGAATATAGACGTCGGTTTGCCTAAATAACCGACGTCTAATATTTTAGGCGTCAGTTTTCCTAAAGAACCGACGCCCAGAAAAGCGACACTGAATGCTGTTTCTGTAGTAGTGGACTGAACTTAATTGATCTCATACTTAACTCCTATTGTAGATCTACTCTGATGCATTGACCTTCTTCAAGTCCATGTGATTTCCCTAAAAATTGTGAGTAGAGGGGTGAGCCTACTCGCTCAGTGAATGAGTACTTCAAAGAAACAGTTTAAAGCACTTATATAATTACATATATATTGCCAAACAACCGATAGAAATTATAACAACATCAAGTTTTAAAGAGTTTAATCATTGACAATCATAAATATGGCTGGATACTCTAGATATCTACAAGAATGAATCAATATATGAACATGCTTGATTAATCTCAAAGAGAGCTAATAACTCAAAAACAATAAAGAATAATTGAATAACTGTGCACACTTGTTCAACCTCTCATTCATCTTATTATGCCCTGAACCCACATGAGGTGTACCACAACATGTGAAAGAATCGTAGCAAGCTACGATCTAACTGTATAAGGCTTAGAAGCATGCCCGGGTTCCTAAGCCTATCTCTTGAGTAAGACCCCGTCTACAGCGGGCCTCGACATGTCTGCCTCTCGGCGGCTAATAAGAGCGGCCAGATATCTTAGACTCCACCTCTCAACCTGGGTACTCATGCGGTGAGTCAAAGCCCTCAGGCTTATTTTACATCAGTGGACCTACTGACCAATTATCACTCAACATGTAATACAGGTACCACCAGCATCCCTGGTTAGTGTTGGGTACCACACAATTGTAAGGAGTCTTCCCTACTGGTCAAGACCCCCACACCCTACTGGTGCACTCCAGCTTACCTCAATCTGGACTACCTCTAGTCGGGAAACCATTTCCTCCTCACAGCGCATGCCTCATTCTGTGAGGATTCTATAGTGTTCAGGGCATCTACATGTTTAATCCACTCTTTAAATTCACAATTCAATCATCACATAAACATATCTTTGTTCAGCTTTGTAAATCGTTCATTTCACAAACCATCTGATAACATATACCACAACTGAACTGCTAAGCATCACCACATCTCAAGATGAGAAACATTGAAATCACAAATACTTGTTTCACTGAACACCCTATCATTAAGGTTTCATTTACCTCCTTCACTAATCACATAACTCACATAAGGATTGAATCCATCATAACATCATTCAATAAGAATTTCTCTCAGTAGCTCACATATAATTGAATATATATATGAAACCGTGTAATGAACTGAACTAGGGTTTCCATGCTCTTACTGATATATCAAACCAACATTGATATCATAAGATGAAATCTAAGATCTTATCTGACATATATATAATATGCACACAAATAAAACAATCATTCATAACCAAGGAGATTCAACTAGGCAAACTTCTTTATCCAATTATACAACAATTTCAGTTATAATCGAAAATCTTAGATTTCAGTGTAATCATGTAACCTCTACCATTAATTTAAGAATTCTCATTTAGATGAATTGCAATAATTTATAATGTGATTTCATAATCTAAAATTCATCATAATAAAGGAATAATCCATATCATATCATCTTGCAAAAGCTATATAAAAAGGCAACTTAAGGTTTGTACTCACATACTAAACAATTGAAGATTATTGATAATTTAAATCATTTTTGTGCAATCTACTGTTTAAAGGAAGTACCCACTCACCCTAAGGTGTGAAAACACCATAAAAATGTATCCCATCTTTGAAGATCTTGAATCCATATCAAGATCCTAGAAAAATCTGTGATTCCTTCTTCTCTTCACTTCTCCTTGATCGAATATAGCAACCCCTTTTGATTTCTGTTGTTCTTCACGTTATTCCCCCAAAATTGCCCCAGAAATCACCCTCCAGGTCACCCCCTCATATAGAAAGATGTTTGAGATGATAGAGGATTGAATCGCGGTTCCAACACATTTTATTTCGTTGAAAAAAGATAAGTATTGCTCGAGATATGATCATTTTACGATTTGCTATCTTGGGCGGCGGCGGCCGCAGTCGCAGTGTAGACTACGGATTGCGGTGTTGACACAATGTCGCGGTTGCGGTGTTGACACAGCATCACGATCGTAGTATAGACCGTGGGTCGCGGTGTCGACGCAGCGTCGGTCGCGGTCCTCAATACATGTTTACTAAAAATGGCATAAATATCTCATTTTAACTCTGATTTGATTCGTTCTTTTTTTGTTGGATTCATAATTAAATTCTCTACAATACTACAATATTATTATGATAATACTATCAAATGAAAGATCATTTATTAATTATTTCCTCCAATGTCATTAACTCTCTTCTTACACACATGTATGGGTTAATGTTATCATAACCCCAACTCGGATCTTTATAGTATGCTTAAGTTATGATTATGAGTTTCCCAAATAAGTATTTAAGGTTACCAAAGTTAAGATAAAGAACAATATAGAATATTACTAACAAAAGTATGCCAAGCATTAAGATTATCTTAAATCTCTTGGATTACCAACAAGCTAGGAACGATTTGTAACAGGTGAGGTCCCCTCCGTCTACTCCTGTGGCTCGCACAGAGCCTGTGCGAAGAAGGAGAGGGTCCTTGACCAGCCGGTCTAGAAGGGAAACCAACGGGTCCAAGGGGCCCAACATACCACAAAGCCAACCAGAAAATCAAGTCTGAATCGGCCAATCAAAGGCCTGAATCAGACTCTGGACCAATGAGCCTTGTAGAACGATCTAGGCCATGCAATCGACATCCAACGATCATCCATTTTTTGCAAATTAAGGTATTTTTCTCATCTCTGAAAAATAATCATTTAAAAACTCAGATCTTGATTAAATCATAGAAATTGCATCATAGCTCCAAAAGTATCAAAATTATAGTCCATTTTCATAAGAAAAATTAGCTTGATCTTTGTATCCATGTTCTCTATTTTGGTACAAGTATCTTTGAATATCCTTCTTGAGTATAAATTAGACATTCTTCTTGATATTTGTAACTATCTGACCTTAATCTAGTCCCTGATTCATCATGCAACCCTAATATGATATTTAAGCACAAACCTATCATGATGATCTAGAAACTTGAATGATGACTCAAATATTGATGATAATAATTAGGGTTAGCAAATATATTCCTAAAATACCTAGGTAGATCATCCATCCTCGAATATGCTTGACACTTGAGTAAATATTGAAATCTTGATATAATGTTGACTATAAATGAATGATCTACCTTAGAGATGAATAGGAATGGAAAACCCTAATCTGATGTACTTGGTATTGGTGTATAATATGATCTTGACCCTCGATCCATATCTTTATTGATCTAGGAACTACTTGAGACCCTGATCTTCTACTCTTGTTGATATATTCTCGAAATCTTTGGTGAAAGGTACGTTGTTATATAACTCCTCCTTGATTGTATTGAAGATACTTTTATGTATCTATTAACCGTATACTTGGCTACTTACTTGGATGAGCTATTGTTCCCTATGATTAGTCTTCCATTTTCCTATAATATATTTTGAAAAACATTAAAACATAAATTGCATTCCCGTTATGAATGCCTGTGTATTGATAATGATGATGATGTTGATAACATTGATAATGTTGATATTGGGTGCAAGCACCCCCCTCATTAAGAGGTGGGACTTGTACATTGGCCTCCTACCTCATATGGAGAGAAGGAGCCCAGTGACTTCCCCCATCGTGTTGGGGCGATAAAGTCACACAAAAATATATAAGCATGCTTCTCGAATTATAGCATAATGGGAACTCATAATAAAAATCGAATTGTTTGAAAAACTTGTTGAATAACTACTGGTTTTTGCAAATTGCTTGTTATACTTTTGAAATATAAGTACTTCCAAGTACACTATTTTTGTTATAAACCATTTTACTTGTTTTTATATAGCGTACCGTGCAATTGCATTGACTTTGTGTCTTGATTTTCTTGATTTTAGGAAAACATTGGAATGTCGACTATATCACTTCCACACTCATATACTCTGATGACAAGGATATATTGGAAAAATATCCATTTTGGGTTAGTTTGTTCTTTAAATATCCAGTTTTTGAGTTATTATTTCTTACTGTATATGCTAGTGTGATAGATCCTATCGGACCACTCAGAGACATGCACTTCAATCCCTTTACCACTATCTAGGCAATGAGATCAGGATTGTGATAAAAATGGTTCTATTCAGTTGGTATCAGAGCCTGCACACTCCCATATACTTTAAGTAAATAAAGTATCTTACACCCAAGAAACCCTAAAGTCCATAATGGTGAAAATTGAGGTGTTTAGGCTCGGGGTCCTGACATAATTTCTCCTATCCGTATTCACAGTGGCTGAGATCCCCCACTCTACCTGGCCTTAATTAATCCAGAACTGGACCTAAAGGTTCTCTTGTGAAACCCTAGAGAGTCTTATAGCATCTCATCTCTTCTTTAAGGACTATCCTAAGCCACCCAAGTAGATGAATATTAGGTAGTCTTCTCATCTCCTCATGTGGTATTTCCTTTAAGACCTTTTACCACATGATGTATCGATTTTGGGTAGCTTATGCATGGGAAAATGAATATCACTAGAAAATCCTAAAAGTCGATACCATGATCTGACCTTAGTTTTATCAATTTGATCAATTAAGTTTGAAATCAAAAACTCATGATGACCCTAATATCATGCAAACTCGATTTAATCAAAACTAGACTACATGCTTTCTATGTTGAGGTAAATCTTGATTTGGTGAAATAAGGATGACTTATACCTTATACCTCATTGTTGACGAGGTCTCTATTTGATTAATGTCCATGTTTCCCTATTGTTGATTAAACCTCAAACATAGTTAAGCAAATTTCCCTATTTGATACACATCATGACTATGCCATCAAATTATTAATCTTAATGACTCACAAAATCATGATGTAAGACTATGATGCAAAAAAGTAGTTTTCCTATTGACTATTGATGCCTTTTGCAATCTCGATTTTGATATGATGATTATGGGACTAGATTTTGCACTATTATGCTCTAATTCCTTGAATGCCAAATTCAAATCCTCTATTTCCAAATTATATCACTACCTTGATCATGAAAGGAAAGGAATGCAACTATTACCTTGACTTTGTAAAATTATGACATTATTGCCCTATTATGATCTTGAATTTTGATCTCATGACCTTAGGGAATATGATTTAATCATTGACACTCTACCTATTTTTGAATAGTATGAAACCATAAATGTAATATACTCTTAACTCGACCTATGTGATTAAAGGACTCACAAATCAATATACCTTGTAGATGGCCCCACAAACCTGTAGTCAAAAGGCAAGATCCCTTAGAATCAATGATGATCAAGGAGAAAGGAATAAAAGGAAGATTGATGAAGAAAAAGTTGAGGATGATATAGACAAAGGAAAAAGACCTAGACTCGATGATGATAATAGGGACGATGCTTGGGAAATGCAAAACAAGTTACTAATGGATGCTATGATGAAATGGGTGAGATACACGACATCAATAATTCCTAGAGGAGTCCAAGTCACCATGACTGCCTTTACCCCTAAATCCAAGCATGTAGTCATGGAGATAGAGACAAAGATAGAAGTTGGAATTCCAAAGGAGGACATATGCAATCGCAACCATTGAAGTCACCACTAGATCTAGATTTTGATATGGTGATTATGTAACTCTTTGTAACTTTTTGAAATAAACCTTGTACTCACTATATTTTGAGAAATCAAAATATGATACCATTTTAGCTTTTTATTTTATGATTCAGAACCTATCTTTGGATTTGAAAATTCATTTCTGATTTGAATTTTGACTCCCCATCCTCATATTTTGAAATTTTGACTCAATCGTGTTGACCTACAAATGGACCATCCATTGTTGTAATCTTTGACTCAAAATCTTGAGATCTTGACTAGTTGGTATTTTTGAGGATGGTGATATTGAAAATATTTATAGGGTTAATTTCCTAAAATGACCTAGGTCTGGATCATCCACCCACCTCGAATATACTTGATAAAGAAATTGATATTGGAATCTTGATAATGTTGCTAGATTTTTGATATGGGTGAATGACCACACTAGTGGTTTGGATAGGAATAAAAACCCTAGACTTGCATGTTTGGAACTCAAAATATGAATATTTGAATCTTGACTCTTGAATAACAAACTTTTAGTGCATGACCCTTTTGGTTAATGACACTTAATATCAACTATTGATCTTGATTTTTCTCTCAGACATGACTTGAGAGTGAACTCAATTGGTAAACTTTGGTCTTTGACCCCCATATTGATCAATGCAATTTACGAGAAATTATTGATGAGGTGATAATGTAGAGGATATAATTTTGATTATATAATTTAGGACACTCAAATATTTGAGGATATGATTTGGATTTGGATAATCCCAATATTTGAAGATATGATGTCGATTATGTACTCCCAATTTTGAGGATGTTTTTGAATTTTGGGGACAAAATTCCTTTTTAAGGAGGGAATGATGTGACAAAGTGGAATTTAGCATTATTATGAATTAATTACTCTTTTTAACCCTTGTATGTTCACTCATGAACTCAAATTATATTTCTTGGATCCTAAATCAATATTGAGACTCAAATATGAAATATGGTGATCAATGTAGTTTTTATACACATTATAACACCTCAAATTGGATTCAATCATCACTTTGTCCAAAGAAGAAAATTTACCCATCAAAATTCATCTTTTTGTTCTCAAACTTTTTCTAAAGGTTCTCCACTTATTTGTGAAATGGTGATCCAAATTTGAGAACAATTGGACATTCATGCAATTTTCTATGAATTATTGAAGTTTATGTGTTGAAAATCCATTTATTTGCCTCTTATTCGGGCCTTTTCCAAGTCAGCGATCCAGGGCTCGCTTTGGGGGCGAACCCCAGCCCTTGGATCAGCCTTCGCGTGGATCAAGGCCTGATCCTATGACCACTAACCCATCCTCAATCTCCCGCTGATTGTGGGGAGGAGTAAATGAGACCGAGATATGAGATCTCCCACTCACGACCTTGGTTTGAAAATTTGAGTAGATAGAATCGATGCTCTCACAATTTCGAACTCGTCAAAACCTACTTTGAACATCCTTTTTGCTCTCGTCAGCTGCCAAAACAAGCTCCTCACCTCCCTCTCTCTTTCCGGTGGCCATGGTTTTTGCCCCAAAATTAGTAGCCCTAAAACTAGCCCCAACCCTATATAAACACCCCCCGAGACCCACAACAAGTACACCTTGCTCAAAGCCAAGGTTTTGTGTGCTCTCCCAGCCTCGAGCACCCCCGATCCCCCTCCTTTCTTACCCTATTCTTTGTGGTGCCGCTGCCCTACCATTTTGGGCATCTCGTTCCCTCACCTCTTCTTCTCGTTTTGACGCTTGCTGCTGCTCTACGAGATCCCAACGAACCCAGATGACACCTCCAGTGTTGACTACAGAGCCTCTTTCTCCCAATCACCCTCACTCTGGGGAGGTCCCCTCCACCTGCTCCTATGGCTCACACAGAGCCTGTGCGAAGAAGGAGAGGGTCCCTGACCGGCTGGTCCAGAAGGGAAACCAACCGGTCTAAGGGGCCCAACAGACCACAAAGCCAACCAGAAAATCAAGAATGAACCGGCCAATCAAAGGCCTTAATCAGACTCTAGACCAACGAGCCTCGTGGCACGATCTAGGCCATCCAATCAACATCCAACGATTAGCCATTTTTTGCAAGTTAAGGTATTTTGCTCATCTCTGACAAATAATCATTTAAAAACTCAGATCTTGATTAAATCATAGAAATTGCATCATAGCTCCAAATATATCAAAATTATAGTTCATTTTCATAAAAAAAATAGCCTGATCTAATAAAAATGGTTTCAGAACCTATTTTGTATCTATATTCTCTATTTTGGTACAAATATCTTTGAATAGCCTTCTTGAGTATAAATTAGACTTTCTTCTTGATATTTGTAACTATCTGACCTTAATCTAGTCCCTGATTCATCATGCAACCCTAATATAATATTTAAGCACAAACCTGTCATGATGATCTAGAAACTTGAATGATGACTCAAATATTGATGATAATAATTAGGGTTAGCAAATATATTCCTAAAATACCTAGGTAGATCATCCATCCTCGAATATGCTTGGCACTTGAGTAAATATTGAAATCTTGATATAATGTTGACTATAAATGAATGATCTACCTTAGGGATGAATAGGAATGGAAAAACCTAATCTGGTGTACTTGGTATTGGTGTATAATATGGTCTTGACTCTCGATCAATATCTTGATTGATCTAGGAACTACTTGAGACCCTGATCTTCTACTCTTGTTGATCTATACTCAAAATCTTTGGTGAAAGGTTTGCTATTATATAACTCCTCCTTGATTGTATTGAAGATGCCTTTATGTATCTCTTGACCATATACTTAGCTACTTGCTTGGATGAGCTACTGTTCCCCATTATTAGTCTTCCATTTTTCCTATACTATATTTTGAAAAACATGAAAACATAAATTGCATGCCCATTATGACTACCCGTATATTGATAATGATGATGATGTTAATAATGTTGATATTGGGTGCAAGTGGCCCCTCTCATTAAGAGGTAGGACTTATACATTGGCATCCTACCTCATATGGAGAGAAGGATCCCAATGACTTCCCCCATCGCATTGGGGCGATAAAGTCACACAAAAATATGTAAGCATGCTTCTCGAATTACATCATAATGGGAACTCGTAATAAAAATCAAATCATTTGAAAAACTTGTCGAATAACTACTGGTTTTTGCAAATTGCCTGTTATACTTTTGAAATATAAGTCCTTCCAAGTATACTAATTTTGTTATAAACCATTTTACTTGTTTTTATATAGCATATCGTGCAATTGGATTGACTTTGTGTCTTGATTTTCTTAATTTTAGGCAAGCATTGGAATGTCGACTATTTCACTTCCGCACTCATATACTCTGATGATAATGATATATTAGAAAAGTATCCATTTTGGGTTAGTTTGTTCTTTGAATATCAAGTTTTTGAGTTATTATTTCTTATTGTATATGCCAGTGTGATAGATCCTATCAGGCCACTCAGGGGCAGGCGCTTCAACCCCTTTACCATTGTCTAGGCAGTGAGATCGAGATTGGGGTAAGAATGGTTCCGTGACATATTTCATCACCACACTCAACATCAAACCCTAGGTACATCACTTCCCACATCCTTGGAGCATATTAGGGTTAACCACCGTTACCATAAGCAACCACTCATGAAAACAACAACATGTAGCGACCAACTAGGTTAAGACCATCTATAGCGACCAACCTTCATAGCACATGTAGAGACCACCAGGGTTAGCACATGTAGCGACCATTAGGGTTAGCACATGTAGCGACCTTCAACTCCATGTGTAGCGATACATGGATCAAAGTGTAGTGACCAAACATTTTGTGACCTCAACATCAACACCATATGTAGCAGACTTCAAACTCCATGTGTAGAGACCCCAAGAGAATCTAGGGTTAGGGTTTGGAGCGACCAACCCCTCCACATAGCGACCATAGGTCAGAAATCATTGCTACCAAAACAAGGTCAACATATGTGGCAACCACCAAGATATGTAATGACCCAAAAAAGGAGATTAACACCTAGAAAGCATGTCGACTGAATCATATACTTAACATCAAGGAAATCAAACGTCACTAAGGTGAAAACCTCATGAAAGCATGATCATCAAAATAGTAAAACGACCATCACCAAAATCAGCAAGGAAACCATTCTAAGAGAGATGAAACCAAATGTCCAACACATACACCCAAGAACCAAAACCTCCATATAACATATGATGAATGAAACATAAACATGGTGATAAAAGCAACATTCAAGATGCATATAAAAACCATCAACTCCATCATCTACTAGGTTTCAGGTACTAGAATTAGGGTTTAGGAGAAAGAGAAATCTATACAAGAACACTTCATAATATTAAACCCTAAAACAAGATAGCATCATCTAGCGATTTATGATCATGCTTTAGAGATTAATTAGTAACATGCAAGCAAAATAAAGGTGCAACAATAGTAGAGGAAAAAGTTATATAACCCGCCTTGAGGTGAAGATCAGTTCCAAAGCCACAAGCTCTAAGAGAGAAGAGAAACGCCAAACTTAGATCAACTCCAACACCAAGCAAAATCCCCTCAAGACAAGAAGAGAAAAACCAAGGTCAAAGGAAGCTCAAAAGAGAGAGGTAAAAACCCTAGGCCAAAAAGGAAAGAAGAAAGAGGAGAGCTTCATCTCACTTAGGTACTACCATGGTCAAACTGTAATCTCGACCTCTATGGAGAGAAGTTCCTTAAGATAGCCACCATGTTTACCCATAGTCTAATGGCCAAGAGAGGAAAGAAAGAAGATGGGTTTCAAGAAATATGAGATCAAAGAGAGAGATACCACTTACTAAGATCAAAGTTTTCCAAGAACCACCACAAGGGAGATAATCAAGCCCTATATCACCACATGCAAGAGGGGAAATGTCCACCTTCTTCAAGATCATCACCTCTACTTGCACCACGAACCTCAAGGCCCAAATACAAGCATGAAGAGAGAAAGAAGAGATCTAAAAGGGTTACTTGCATGTGAAAGAAGGGGTATAAATACCTAAGGGTAGGAGAGAGGTGAATGGTTATGATGTGTCAAGATGATAGAGCCTCTCATGACACATGCCCCCCAAAAGGTTGGCCATGTAAGCACTCTAGATATGCATGCAAGTAAGAGAATTAAAACCAAGGTTGAGTAGCAACCTCTAGGACACTCAAACCTCCTTCGGCCAAAACAAAACCAAGGGTAAACATAGTAGCAACCGCTACACCATGTCACCCAAACAACATGTCGACACACACATCAACATAAGCACCCTAGGTCACTACAAACCAACCAAAGCAAGGTGTATCGATCGAAGAACTCTAAAGGACACCAACCACATAGGTCTCTACAAAGGTCACACCAACACGTTCGACACTAACAATTCAACCATCCATGCAACACATGCACACCCTAGCATCAACATCCATGACACCACCTCATCATCCAAGGTCCAACAAGGAACCCCTAAGAATCATTCTTTCTGTCGTGATGCCAAGACATAAGTGGCACATCCAACATGTGACAAACTACAAGATAAAACCTGAACATGGGTAAATTGCAACTTGGTCCAAAAGCAACACATATATAGCATAACTTGCTCAAACATCAACCAAACTGGACTGAACTAAAAACATAAACGTGTCACATGTTATTAAGGTGCATCACATGATTAGATTAAGGTTTAAGAATATTATTAAGCAAAACAATGAAGATCAAGAACTAAGCTAGGTTAGGGGTCTTATTGAGGATGAGGATGATGATCAACAAAGATTGTGGGGTGCTTGGCTTAAACCATCTTTGTTGAAGCCACATCTCTTAAACTCAAGGGAACTCTTGAAAGAAGGATCTACAAAGATAGATCTTACTTTCCATGTTAAATTGGAGAGGGAACCACTCTCAAAATCATGGAGAAATAAAGTGAATGAGTTGAGCCAAGGCAAGGATCTAGACCATGACGATGATATGTCATCGGATGAGCAATCTAGGATGGATAAAGAAATCATGACTAGAAAGGGTGGTGAAGTGTCAGCAGAACCTAGGGGGAAGGTATATCTCATTAGGGTTCCTTTAGACCTTTTGGATGGAAACAAACACATATAGGAAAGAGAGGAGAGTGATATTATCATTGAATCTTGATCACCGAATGAGATATCCAAGGTCCAAGCTTTTGAAAGTATGCAAGCAAGAAATGTGCTCGATAACCAAGAGAGGAGTGGCATAATATTTCTTCATGATCCATAAAACAAAACTACAATGAAGTTACAACAAGGTAAAGATTGCAATGTTGGTCAACCAAAGGATGGATGGACAATTACCATGGAAATAGTTTTCAATATTCTTTGGGGTGATTTATGTAGAGAGAAGGGAGGTCTGAATCTAGTGATTATGAGTTCTGAAGTAACCGAAGAGCTTTATTTTGACAAAGATTGGGCAACACTGAAGGTCCAAAACATGGGACAAAAAAGAAACATAAATCTAAAACAACCATTCATCGCCATCGAGAGTACAAATGAATGTGAAGAAATAACGTAAACCATGAATTGTGGAGAGGAAGTTTCCTATTGATGAAAGAAAATCAAGTGACATTGATGAGGAGGTGTGTCTAGGCACATGGAAACCATTGAGACAAAAGGAAGTGATAGATGTAGACCTCTAGATAGAACATGGCATTGCTAGGTCTAAGAATAAACACAAGGAAAGGAATCAACATGTGAGAAAGAATGAGTACTACGTGCTCTAAGTAGTGGGTGTTGAAATGACAAAACCCTTGAACAACTATGAAAATCTTGAATTGGAATTGCCAGGGAATGGTCCACCCTAGCAAGTTGAGTGCTCTTTGTAGTTGGTGTTGGAGAGAGTGCTCAAGCCTAGTTTTCATCTCAGAATTCAAGGTTGTTGGTACATGTTAGATGAGATTGTGGCTTCATTGATGGCTTGTTTTTCTCAAGCATTGGAATGTCAAAGGATCTAGGTCTGTTATGGAGGGACTTGGACGTGGATGTCCTAAGTTTTTCTCAACACCATATTGAGTGTCTGGTTACAAAGAACGAGTGTGGTATTCAATGGAGGGCTATGGGCATTTATGGATGGTCAGAGCAACAATATAAGCATAAAACTTGGGATCTTATGAGAAGGCTAAAAATGAATTCAGAACTGCTAGTTATTTTCTTTGTGGACTTTAATGAAATTATATCCAATGAAAAGAAGCTTGGCGGCCCACTAAAGACTGATAGGTGGATGTAGGACTTTAGAGATACCATTGATGACTATGCCCCATTGGACATGAGGCACACATGCAACCCTTTTATGTGGGAGTGTGGTCTCATGATGGATACACTTGTTAGGGAGAGGCTGGATAGAGCCCTTGCTACTTTCAAACGGAGACAACTTTTTACTTATTGTAAGGTTTTCCATTTTCTATGTATAAATACCCTTATTGTCATATTTGCAGATAGAGAGAGATTAAGAGGAAGATAGGAGAATTTTTTTTTGTTTTGAACCCATGTGGCTTGCTAAGAAGGCACATGGAGAGATTGTATCCAATTTTTTAGGGGAGAATATTTAGAGGATCTTCCTAACAAACTAAGGGTCTATGGTGAAAAATTGGATGGATGAGTAGCCACAAAATTTGGTGATATAAATAAACAATGCAAGAGACAGAAAATTCGTTGTGGGATGAATAGAAAAAAATAAAACATGACTATTTAATCATGTGAAGATGTACTGAACTTTTTGAACAACTAGAGTAGTTTCATAGATAGTAGATTCCTACTGGTGTGCACATGCGAGAGTGAAAGAAATGAAGACAGACGACAAAAAGTTATCCAATTTCATAATAAAGTGTCACATAGGAAAAAAATGCAATTGAAGGACTAAAAGACAGACATGGGGTGTGGACAAATGAAGATGAGGAGAGTAAGGCAATGGTTCTAGATTTGTTTCAATTCAAGACAGGTGACCCTTTGAGATTTGAAGAAGATTCATCAGGTATCAAACAATTTGTTGATGAATCCATGAACTTCTATAGACAAGGATATTACTATGGCCCTAAAATAGATGCATCCAAATAAAACTCTTGACCTGGATGATATGAAACCTGTCTTATTTCAGTAGATTTGGCATGTGGTGGGAAGAACATGGAAATTTACATTAAAGGTTGGTGGAAAGGTCAGAGAAACATTGAAGAGGTAATTATACCCTTGTTGTCATCATTCCCAAAGTGACAAAAAACAAACAGTTGCCTGGATACCGTCTCATAAGTCTTTGCAATGTTGTTTACAAAATTCTCTCCAAAGTTCCTCAAAAACAGACTAAAGCCAATGATGAATCTAATTTATATCGATAAACTAAAGTTCCTTTATTACAAGAAGGATGACCATTGACAATGCTCTTATGGCCTATGAACTTTTCCATAAATTGAAGACTGGTGCAAAGAATAAGAAAGGGAGTATGGCACTAAAGTTGGACACGTCAAAGGCATATGAGAGGGTGGAATTGAATTTCCTAGATTATGTCCAAATGAGAATGGGGTTTGGGGAAGGATGGAGGATATTTTTTTGAGTGTGTGTCATATGTTAACCATGCATTTTCTATCAACAGGGACCAATATACAAAGATAATGCCTTCCCGCAGACTTCATTAGGGTGACCCACACTCTCTCGATTTTTTTATTTACTCTATTGAAGCTTTCTCTACTTCCATTATGTGTGTTGCTAAAATAAGATTTTTCATGGCATCAAAGTTAGAATATCTACCCCGTGCAACTCTCATATTTTATCTCTAGATGATAACATTCTATGTTCCAAAGCCTCCTCTCAAGAATACCTAGTGGTAGACAATTTAATTAGCTGATATGAATAGGCATTGAGATAAAAGATTAATTTTGACATGAGTGAGGTAGCCTTTAGCAAAGGAGTGCATCACAATACAAGATAGGAATTGAAGATCCTTCTACATGTTCAAGAAGTTGATAAACACTCCAAATGTTTGGGGCTACCTAAGGCAATTGGTAGATCTAAAATACATGCGCTCAATTTTGTAAAGCAAAGAATTTGGAAGAAATACCAGTATGGACGTAAAATTTCTTGTGAAAGATGGGTAAGCATGTGCTTATTAATTCTATTTCTTAAGGAAAACCATCATATATCATGAATATTTTCCAGATCCCATCTAGTAGTTTGAATGAAATTTAGAGTAGTACTGCAAAATTATGTTGTGGTGAGAAAAGCACTTAGAGGAAAATTTCATGGCAATGTTGGTCCAACCATTGTAAACCAAAAAAGGAGGTGGCATGGGATTTAGAGACATGCATGCTCCTAACCAATATCTTATGGAAAACAACTTTTGAGGCTTCTTATTGAGATAAACTAGCTTGCATACAAGTAAGCAAGATATTAATGAGGTTGTCTATACTAATATTCCTCTAAAGTTAACAATCCCAAATTCACTTGGAGGATTCTTTGGGGAGATAAACTGGTGGTCCTTGAAGTCTTATGTTGGTGTGTTGGAAACAAAAAAGATATCAATATATGGAAGGACAACTGGGTTTACAATAAGGAGGAGGAGTTGGAAAAGTTCTACATAGACTCTCCAAATGCTCCTACTTTTGTAAAGGACCTCATTGAGGCATCCATCGCTTTGTGGAATGATGATGTCCTTTCTAAAATGTTCTCATAGGATGTATGTAAAGAAAAAAAATACTCCACTCAATAGTAGACTACCAGAGAATATCTCATGTTGGTAACCGGACCCTAAGGGAGTATTTACCACAAAGTCATACTACTGGATATGACAGTTGGAAAAGACAAATAATGTTTGTAGTCGATCTATTACAAATGACAAAGTTTGAAGGTTGATCTGGAAATCCAATTGGCCTCCAGATCTCATGCGTCTCTTATGGATTCTTTGTACTGGAGGCTTGGCTATGATGACAACCACTATGATGTTGATGAAAGATGCCCATTATGAAAACAAAGAAGGAGACGATACCCCACATGATATTTAAGTGCACTAACCAAATAAGGTGTGAGCTGATTCAACTGTGAAGAACCTAATCAACAATCTAATGGAGGTATCACCAAGCTTGGTACTTACTCTGTTACATGAAAAAATATCAATTGACGAGATTAACAATGTTGTTGTGATAATGTGGGGAGCTTGGTCCCTCTATAAAAACATTGTATTCAATAACCAGAACCATGATATATGATTCTTCATTCAAAGGCACGCAAGTATGATTACAAGGTACCATATGCTTGCTCCTTTCAGCCAAATAAGCATATGGCTACATGAAAAATGGTAGGCTGGACGGTGCCAAGAAAGGGGCATACCAAAGTGAACTTGGACATGGGAATTAGTGGAGAAGATTGGATCATAATCAGAGGTATCCTACATGGAATTGCGAGTGAAGCTTTAGAAATGGTGGCTAAGAAGATTAACGTTAATTGCAATGTTGAAGTTGGAGATGATCTTGCCCTCCTCATCTTCTCTAAGAAGGCTCAGGAGCCAAACTATAGCAGGATCATGTTTGAAACTAACTCTCAGATGCTCAATAAAACTTTGAATAATTCTATCAATAGATGACACCATCTCAGTCTAGTAGTAGTGGATATCATTTCCATAGCTAGCTCCTTTAGTTTCACACTTTTTTCTTTCTTTAGTAGATCTAGTAATGAAGTTGATCACGTAATTGCAAAACTTGCTCTAGATGGTGACTATTCTGGTAGCATGGGTTTGGGATATACCCCCTACCCATCCTAGATCTAGTTCATGTTGATTCCAATGGTTAATGATATAGTTTGTGAGATTTCAAAGAGATAGAATGATAGTTTACAAATTTTCTAGTTAATCAAGAAAATTGTACATGCTTTCTTCAAGAAACAATATATCTACCTCTATGTAGTTGTATTTATTCTTCAAAAAATCAATTACATAAATAAAATACTTCATTAAATAACATGTTTTTTATAAAATCTATACTTGTTGAGCACTTGAATTAACATAGCTAAGCATAATCTATTCCTAAATGCATGATTATTTTTGTTGATTAAGTAGGTTGCTATAAAATTATTTAAGTTGGAGTACTAAATAGATTAACCATGCACCATGAAAAGTTTTACATTCTTTTAATAATTTCGTCAAATGTATTACATCATAGAAAAATATAACATAAAATTTCAAATTCGTATATATTCTCTATCTTTATGATGCATATTCTTGCATATAATCATTGAATGTTATTTTTAGAATCTAACACATTTATATTATAATATTTGGTTAAGTGCATTGTAATTATTAAAGTGATACTTTTCTACAATGCTAATAATTAAATATGAAAAATATATATGAGAATGTTTGTTTATTAACATTTAAATTTTATGGATGACATTAGTAAGTAATATTCACATATGGAATGATAAATAATTTGATGAAACATATAGTCAAATGTAGCATCATGTTTTAGAAAAATTGAGTTTCAGTTTTAGCACATAATTTCTATCTTTATGAAGTCTATGATGAAAGTATCATTGAATATGTTCTCATGTGTATGATAAGTGTTTATTTGATTCTAGCTCGAGTACGTTCTAGTCTATTAAAAATTGTATTTTTATATAACCACATGATTAAAATTATAAAAAATGGCATGCCTCTATTTTTACATAATTTTTAACTAAATCTTGAACAAACATGTATACAAACATAAATATGTTTTTAAATGTTTAAATCAAAACATGTACAAACTCATAAAATAGCTGGTTGGAAAAGAAGGATCCATGAATCCGAACATGGTTGAAATTGAAGCTTAAATGATGATAATTGATTGATTTATTTTAAAAATTATTGGAGCAGATAAGAAATTGCATAAAAATATATGCACTCAATTTCCACTTCACAAACAAAATCTAAATTGAAATGAAGTATAAAATACACCCAAGTTTCACATTCTAAATGTATCTTTAGTTCTTTAGAAATTCCTTCCATTTATTAAACTCTACTTGAACTATATATTTACACAATATGTTATCTTTACATTATCTTGCCCCCCAAAGGTTCGAAAACTGGTTCCACCCCTGAGAGCATCAACAAATAACATTGGAAGAAAACTTGTAGCTTGTGCACATATGTATATCTGTAAATTATCGATACCCTAGAGCCATTGATGCTAAATAAACATGCTTCTCCTTGAAAGAGACAACATTTTACTAAATCAAATATAATCTCTTCATAGTCCCAATGTTTATAATTTCAAGCAAGACATTGCTCATGTTTGTATAACTGAAGCTTTAATAATGAATTTGTGAAACTCGATTCCGCAATAATGACTAAGCACTTCCCTATGTCAAGCCCACACATGTTTATAAGTGAAATCACAACTCAATTTAATAGAACCCAAATAAAGAAGACTACAATTGAATATTTCCATTATTAAAAGATTTCATATAAGAAGTGATATATCAACTTTAACAGATGCCCACATGTTGATCTCACATGATAACCTCAAATTAAACATGTTATACATTACACATGCCCACATGTTGATCCACATGTATTATATACAGTTATGCACATTAATATCACTTGCGTTCTACATTTACAACTAAAATTACAAAATTTATTTGACCATAAATAGATATGAGTGCAAAACCACTCTTCTTGGGAATTAAGAGTATAGTGACAACTCTAAAACAAAGCCCCAACATGACTCCCACCTCAACAAGTAAATTCCTACTATTGATGGGTCCTTTGTGTGGTACTTGTCATCATTGTAGGTGAGATGGCAATCCTAAAAAATAATTTAAGTGGGAAACAATAACACACACTTTTAAGAAATAGAAGAGCCATAAATTATGACATTAGGGCATTCAGTAAGATTAGATTGTTATATTTTGGGATATGATGAACAATAATTTTTATTTGTTATAGAAACCTTACAATTACAGAAAATGTAGAATGGGTTAGACATATTATATAAGAAAAGATAAAGCGAGAGTCAAATGACTCAATATATTATAATGTGCAAGTAAGTATGAAAAGAACAAAGTTTTGAATGTAATTTCCTAAATTTAGTACATAAGTTATAAATACATCTTTGGTGTTCACCTCTATGAGTTCAAGTTGTGGTACATATATAGACATGAGCCCTGACTTGAATCAAAATAAGTAAATATCATATATTATGTAGAAATTTGTTATTGCATTGTGAAGAAATTATATTTTATCTAAAGAGCCTATCAAAACAAATTTCAATATCTAAAGGTATGAGATACAAATTCGTTTTTCATAGATACTTTCAAAGAAAATGTAAAATAAATTGAAAGTTATATCAAGGTCAAAAGAATTCTTTAGGATATTATATATAAAGGCAAAGTGATTGCTAAAATTCTACATGAAATAATTAACGTTGAATTTTAAGTTGGTGTGTCCATGGTAGATATTTGAGCATGTAGTTGTTGGTTTGCATTCAAACCAACTTAACAAATCAATTTTTCCATTGTCTTGTGTATGGATTTGACTTAACTAGTCAGTGTTGGATAGCCATTCCCATCCACTTGACAAGTCAGTGGCACCATGGAATCAAGTTGAAGTTTGGCACCGACTTGATAGTCTTTATCAACATCAAAGAGGGATTGTTGTTGGTAAAGAGGAAGTTTTTATCCATATGAAAATCATAGATCATGCCACCACGTTTTTAACTTTTAAAATGGTTTACGTAGTGCACCAACTACTGTAGATGGGTATTTCTCTTCATTAAGCTTGCCTAAACCTAGATTATATTGATTACCATCGATAAAGGATATTGTTTATAAAGAGGTATGTTAATCCATATCAAAATAATAGGTCATATCCCACAATTTTGACTTCTAAAATGGTTGACATAGTGTGCCAACTAAAATGTGGGTATCTCTCCTCACAAATCTCACTTAAACCTAGATTGTACAGATTCCCATCGACAAAGGACTCTTTAATGTACAAATGTGATTGAATATCAAATAAATTGGAAGTTGGGTTCTATAACCCTATATTATTTACTATTCTTAGATGTGTTGATGTTGTAGGATTAATATCCTGAA
The DNA here is from genome assembly GCA_963693085.1 of Alisma plantago-aquatica. Classification (NCBI taxonomy): domain Eukaryota; kingdom Viridiplantae; phylum Streptophyta; class Magnoliopsida; order Alismatales; family Alismataceae; genus Alisma; species Alisma plantago-aquatica. The sequence continues at coordinate 550,998,628 of OY856415.1, read as the reverse complement.
TTAAATATAAAAAACTATATGTCATCTTAAGAAGACACTTTACATGGATAACTACTTTATACAAAACTCCTACCTCCATTATCATACACTACAACCATGATTTCTCATTCATAAAGATTCTTTTTCCTTTTCAAAGATCCTTCAAAAGTATAGTTAACATAGAGAAAACATTGATAAGAATTAGAAGCAAGGCCTCATTATTTCTTATCAGTGTATCTTTTAAGTCTAGAGAAGATGTATTTTGATTTTTTTGATGATAAAAATGATATAACAACGTTAGAGTATCAGAGTAAACCATCTTCTTATCCTTCTACATGTATATGTTATTCTTCATCCCATAGTGAAAAATAACTACAATAAGGATCTTCAAATAAAATGAAATAGAATAAGAGATAACCATAAGTTGATTTATATTTAGTTAGTGATATACATTTTATTTTTCCATAAAGTAGTGATAAAATGCATGCATAATATGGATATTTGTTGTGATTAAATATTACAAATATTTGAGCCACTTTTGGCAAAAATGAGAAGAATTAACATATTTGAAATAGTTCTAGCAGAATGGAAAGAATTTTTTTGCTCTCATTCTATTTTGTTTATTTTTAAATCAAACAAATTCGAATAAGATATAAATCATAAATGATATATCCACAGTTAGTAATATTTTATTGTTACTTTATAAATATGTAATCAAATGCATGAATAGCATGGAGTTGCCTTGTGAATGAATAAATACTACATATATCTAAACCAAGTTTAGCTGAACTAGAAGATCTGCTATAAGCAAATATTAAGAATATTAGTATTGAAAATACTAGAATAAAAGTCTAGAATTAGGTATCAACATTGGTAAATTTCTTATTCTTCTTACTTATACAAGTCCAATGCTTTCACTTTCCCATATAGTTAGTGGATGCTAAATTTTAATTATATCGTGTATTGAATTAGGCATACTAGAATAAGATAACAAAAATAAGATGGTTAAATCATCAATGAGAATAAGGACTTGAAATGAAAGAACTAAAGATGAATGCAACCATGCCCTAGAGAGAAACAACAATATGATACAAGTAAGACACAATTAATAAAAAAATCACAAAAAAAGTATTTATGACATGCCATTTTTGTTGACTCAATTGAAATTCATGATAAAAGTTCACTCTCAGGCTTATAATAGAGTTCATTACATTTTCCACATTTTCCTACATTTTTCTGCCTATTTAATCACATGTTTCACCCATTTCCCACAGTTCATAGGTTTCTACACAAAAGGAATTTGCTCTAGATTTAAGTACAATATGCCCTTCAATTCCATTTTTATGAGCCTTTTCCCCTGAATATAACATTCATTGTTTAAATCCCATGGATATTCATTTGTGTTTATCTTCTAAAAAGTCCACATCTTTTGGATAATAAGGAGGAATTATATTGAGTTGTCTCCCTACATTATATTATTGAGTTTTATTTCATTTATGTCTTAGTTTTGCGATTTCAACTGGTTCTATTTAAAATATCTCTAGATAGTTCCTAAAATATACACAAAGTCATATGAAAGAAGTTAGTTTTTTTTCTCTTGGCTATGTCACCTAGAATATCACAACCATATGCCAGATTCCACATGGAGGAATGATGTGTTCCACCAATGTTTCCACCCTAATGGATCACATGAATCCACTGCCTCCAGAATCTTCCATTTGGAAACCCAAACCCTAATTCTAATTTATAAATACCATACCCACTATATTATGGGATCTTTTTGACTTTACTGAAGCCAGAGAGAAAAATCCCCCTGCTTTTACTTTTAGACTCTCTAGTGACTAGAGGATCCTTCCTATAACACCATGGTTTCTGAATGTCGATAGGCAATGTAATAGAAAAAAACCTTAATATACTCATCTTAAATGTTGACAACGAATGTGATATCTAATTATCATAACATCTGTGATCTGTTCATTTATGATTATCATAACTACTATGATATGTTCATATCTAATTATCATAGTATTATAAATATATCCATACGTGAGTACCATAACTGCTTTGATATGTTAACAATTGCTAGTTACTACCTTCTTGAACTGTTTATGATTCAGATTTGAATCTAATTCAAATACTCTACTTGATTTGATTACTTCACATATGATTGAATCTTGCTCCCATTTGAACTACTTTTATCTAATTCCTTCTCTCTTTTTCCTACACATCAGTCCTAACCATTGGGAATGGATCTCTTTTGTGGGAGATCGTGATGCGATTAAGACTATACACCTAATAAGTTTAGGATCTTTAAGGAAACGATGGGAAACACACGACCATCTACAACCCCATATAACTACCGACAAAAGCACACTTTACATGTCTTCACCATTTTGATTTCACTAATTAACCCAAATCATAGTTTTAATGAAAAATAACAATACTGGGCAACATGGGGGTGTTAAAACCTTCCATAGTCATATCATCAAATTCTAACTCTGACTATGCTTTCCTCTTCTTATTTGTCTCTAAGTGGGAGTCATCTTTCCCGCCAATTTAAAAGTCCCATCTCTATTTTTCCTCATTTTATGCATACAACACAGTGCCAAATATGGCTTTACTTTCTACCCTTTTTAGGTGTTTTATGTGGCTGACAGATTAGTTTTTACATAAGGTCTTTCATTGGCGAGTAAGATAGAATGGTGACTCCATTGGGGAATACTAGACGATCTTATTTTTTCATTTTTTTAGATTTTTTGATGGATTGTTTTTTTAATATTTTCATTTTCATTGTTTTGAGCAACAAAGAATGTTCATGTGGTTCCTCAAGAAATAGTGTGTTCTGTTGGACTTGCCTGTGTAGGAACAAGGCTTTTACTAGATCTCTAATTCTACATAATCAAGGATTCATCCAGGCTCTACAACTATTTTTTCCTTAATTTTTGACTATTTTATTAGGTGTTCTCAAGATAGTCATTTTCTTAGATCTTCTATTTTTCCCTTTTTACAATTTTTTGCCACTTCTATTTTTACGGTTTATAATTGGGTTTTCTTTCTTTCTAAATAGCGTTAGCTTCCATTTCCCAAATATGATTTTGTTTTTGCTTCCTAAGTTGGGTTAGCCATCACCTCCTAATTAGGGATATGTTTCCACTTCATAATTAGGGTTTGCGCTCTGCTTCCCAATTATGATTTCTAACTGACGCTTCCTAATTAGGGTTAGTCTCTACTTTCCACTTAGTTTTTTATTCCTAATTAGGGTTAGCCACTTCTTCCTAATTAGGGTTTTATTTTGCTTCCTATTTGGATTTGCTAGTCGCTTCTCAATTAGAGTTTTATATTGTCGCTTCCTAATTAGGGTTTTCTCCCACTTCCCTTTTAGGGTTTCTCGTATGCTTCCCTTTTAATTTTGGGTTTTTAAATAAAGAATCAAAAAGTAAGGAGAGGATAAGATATCCCTTCCATTATGAGAAATATTCTTTCCTATTGATTACATGTTAGCTTGCATGATTGATGTGTTTTTGGAAAGGGATAAAGACTACTTTTTCACATGGAGGTTTCCTGCACTCATGACTAATTATGGTTGTCGTAGTCATGATGTGTGTTGGGAGTAGTACCTATATCTAACAAAACTAGGTTACCCCAGCTATGAGTGTCATCACAATATAGAGAATTTAAGGACCGATCCCTCCTATACAGGTCATGATTGAGTAAGGATGTAAATAAGTTCTAAACTCATGGGCTAAAAAGGGAAAGTTTAATCTTCTGCATATAAATCTTGAGATTGTTTATTTCTCTATAATTTCTAAAATTATTGCTTGCCTTTTAAAATTCTAAGATTTTTAAATGCTTCAAGTTTTAAGTTGTAACCATTTTGCATAAATTGTTCATTATTTTCTAACATCTCTATGTTCAAAACAAGTATATCAAAATCCACAATCTTTGACCAACAATCTTCAATATAAAATATTCAATCAATAATTTCAACTAAACAATCGTATCATACCACAAATAATCTCATCAAAAAATCTCTAATGATCCCAAATGATGTCAAACAATCTCAAATCAATAATATTTAACCAATGATCTCTTCAAACCTCAACAAAGCTGAATCATATTTTCACATCTCAACAAAGTTGAACAAGTTCTTCAAATATAAACAAAGTTGAACCAACATTTTCATGTCTCAACAATGTTGAAAAATCTCTTCATACCTCAAAGAAGTTGAACCATCAAATTGAAACATTTTGGTATAATTACAATCTTTCAACAAATTTGTCAATCTGATCAAGCAATCTCCTAATCTACCCAATTCTGATAGGCTTCCCAAGTTCCAATTAGATCACCTCATGAAAACTTAAAAACCCATAACCCAACTATAAGGATGACAAATTTTACCCTAGCACCTAACATTTTTGTAAGTGGTTATATTTCATCTTTCCAACAACCTAAATCACACCAAAAGGCTGCTAAGGCTACCCCCAAGACACCTTACACTTTAACAACCTCTTACAAGATTTTCTAATATGATCCACACTAAATGGCTTCCCAATTTTGGTATCTTCTCATTAGCCACCACTCATACTTGAACCCTTTGGTATTTGTCAAAATACTACCAAAATCCATTAAAAACCATTCTTCAATCTTCATATTTGAGCATGAATGAGCATACGAAGCATAACTTTCAAGAAACCTCTTCAGAACACCTTGGGATTTGGGGACCAAGTTTCAAAACTTTCAACCGTGTGGCAAAAGGATGCCCGATTGTATGCATGGGATATGTACTTTCTCTAATAGATCACATCCAACTCACTCTTTCCCTAAGATACACTTACACGTTTTACTAACATCCACCTCCTTGAAGGGCCTTCCAACTTATTTTGTCAAAAGACTTCCAAAATCCATTCAAAACCATTCTTCAATCTTCATATTTGAGCATGAATGAGCATACAAAGCATAACTTTCAAGAAACCTCTTCAGAACACCTTGTGATTTGGGGACCAAGTTTTAAAACTTTCAACCGTGTGGCAAAAGGATGCCCAATTTTATGCATGTCTATGTACTTTCTCTAATAGATCACATCCAACTCACTCTTTCCCTGAGATACACTTACAAGTTTGACTAACATCCACCTCCTTGAAGGGCCTTCCAACTCATCTTGATCCTTACAATGCAAAGCTCCATAAATACACTGTAAGGATAACTCACTACCAACATCATATTTAATGTCCAAATCATGGCTAAAGTATCAACTCATACCCCGAGCATATCAACACTATATGATCCAAAGGATTTTCTAGCTTGATTAATATGTCATCGAGTAGCATGTTGGTCCGCCCATCTTCGTCAGTGTAAGGGAGTGTGATCACCCCTTTACTAAAAATTTGAAGAATTGACATCCATTCCAAACACTCTCAGAGGTATGATGGAATGGGCATAAATTTTCCAAACTTATTAAACATTGGTATACAAAAGACCATTAGAAAGCAGCGGAATAAAAACTAACTGACTATATTCAATTTCATAAAAGGTTTACAAAAATACATCGAATTCTCCCATTAAGGTTTACATCCAGATACACAAACATGATCTAGATAGAGGGAAGTCTAGACTATAAGCAACATATCCATCAACTGAGTCCAAGCCAAAATCTATATACTCCTTGTCTTGTTCATCACCTTGCTCATCACCTGGGTGGTTGGGAAAACACCCAGCAAAAGGGAGAGGAAAACAAGGTATGCGTCAAATAATGAACAAGTACAAGAGAAAAGGAAATCATAGAAACATAAATATATTGGATCATCATAAGATGAGAGGGCCAAGAGAATGAGTCACATAACAAAATAGATTCTTACCATTACAAAACATATAAGAAGTAGCATGCATGATATTAATTGGACTACATTAACTAAGTAGGGTTGAGGCACCTAAGAGACCTCAACCTATAGGTGAGGGGAGAATTCATACATTCCCAGTCACCTATCAAATTTTATAGGGGAGGAATAACACATTCCCCAAGGGGTGAATAAGACGTTCCCCAGGGCGATTATTTACATGCCCTCTGTGGGTGGTTGTACATAAGTACCACTACTATAGTTAAATAGCCAAATAAAACATCATGCTCAAGAAATAGTAAAGTGGCAAGATAAATCATCATATAATTACAACTTGGTGGTGGGGTTCCAAGACCCAAGAATAATGTTCTGAAATTGATTTATGAGGCAAGTATAGCAAAAGATTCAAGAGTATATGAAATAGGGTTTAATAAAGCCTCATTATAGAAAATTAGGTTAAGGCACAATTATTCCCAACTTAAGGTGTAAATGCACATACATAAATAGGGATTGCACATAAATAGCACATACCTTTCATTATGATTCATATTACTTACTTTCATCACTTGATTGAGTCCATGATCAATTTTTCCTATTTTCAATTCGTATACATGTATTAGAATGATATATATGCATTAAGGTAGAGAAAACCCATATTTTTACTTTTTATAGAAAAACCTCAATGTAGACTATGAAAACATCACCATACACTTAGTTAGGTTCTTCTGATTAAGAAAACATATAATTTTGTATATTTTGGAGTTACAATGATTAGAGTGTATTTTTGGTGATTTTTAAGTGATTAAATCATTTTCTAGAAAACCACAATCGAAAAAACTCAAAACCAATACTTGGAAATATTATTATTGAAAAGAAATAGTTTTTCTGAGTTTAGGACATATTTTAATTTAATTTTTGGACAAAGGAATCAAAAGTTATGAATTATTGAAATTCTGCCAATCAGAAACCGACACATCATCAAACCAAACAAGATAAGAAAAGAGAGAGAGAGAGGGAGGGAAAACATCATTCAACCTAATATCATGGTTTTAGATTAATATTTATCCAAACTAGATCTTCTAGAGAAGGTAAACTGGTAAGAAACTAAAACCCTAGATGAACATGGTAAATAGAGATGGAAATCATCGATTTTAAACATAGATGCATGAATTTTAAGCATGTAGCCAGCAATATATGAGAAGTGGGTTATGAAACTCACTTCTAGGGAAGATAAGAACGTCCAAACAGGAAGGATCTGAGCTTAGAAGGTCTGGTTGCTCCAAGACTACCTCCTTTCTTGGACAAAGATCACCTTCTCAACTTAGAGGTGATAAACCCTAGCAAAAGAGCATCGAGATGAGATGTTTTAGGATTTTAGGTGGAGTTTTACCATGTATGATCATGGTTATGACCTAAAATAAGGTTTAAGGAAGACTAAAAGTATGAAAATAGGGAAGGAATGGAGGCAACTTACTAGTTTTGGTCGAAATTACCAAGGAGGAGCTTTAGAAACCATAATGGAGCAATTTGGAAGCCCTAGGAGCCTTCTTCACCAAGGTAGGCTCCCTCTATTACCTTGGGACAGAAAATTCATGGCCAAATACATAAGGAACTATTATCTAAGCTAGAGGAAAGAAAAGGAGAGTAAGAGTTTTCGAATTGTGAGTTGGGAAGGGGCATACATGGCTATATATAGAAAGAGGTGAAGCATGAGGTGTCTTAAGGGACTTTCCATGTGTCTTTAGCCTAGGGATTGATGGCCATGCAAGAGGACAGATCATAGAGGCTTCATGCATATCAAAAGTCGGTACTAAGAGACCATAGATCCTTCTAGGCCATCCCCACCGTTTTTCAAGAAAGAAATAACCTCATTGGTTGATAACTTTTAAGGATAAGCATCTTTATAAAGAGGGTAATCCCTATAATGCCCTTGGAAAGAAATACCATCAAACCAAGGTGAAACTAGGTTTTCCAATGGTTTAAAATATCGTTAATGGTAAGGGAATATCTAAGGATTAAAATTCAGTTGATAATTTGCAAAGAAAACCTCCTAATTGGGTAAATTGCATAAAAGTCCAGAATGTACCTAAAATTGTATAACTTGCACAAACAACATCCAAATCGAACCAAATTTGAAACTTAGGCTCATTTTATGTTTTCAAATCATATAAAAAAGTTATATTAAGGTTTAGAGCACTTAATTATGGTAATTAAGTCTTCACTGAGGTATTTGTGCATAAACCCTTATATTGGTACAATTAGTGAATAAATGTTTACTAAACCACTATAAATTCCACTAATTAAATAGAAAGGCCAATAAGGATAGAAATGAAAGGAAAAGATGGGAAAGAGGGTCAAAATATAAAATTTTAGAATTTGGTATGTTACAGTCAGTGCCACCATGGTCTTGGATCATTATTGGCCCATCAAACTCACATTCACTTTCACACCATGGTCCTTACCATGACCTAATTTTTTTTTCCAACACACCCTTCTTGAAAGCATTTCTTTTATAATTATTCCTTATGGAGAGAGTAATATTGCATACCAGTATAAAGATATATATACAGCCACAATATCTGATCCCATGTAGATCACATTGTCCCTAGATCCCTCCTTTTTGTGAATATCTCTCAATTAAAATCTCTCTTAAGGAGAGAGGAATCTCACACAACTAAACACATGTGGATATCCTATCACATTCTTTGACTCTGAGTAGGCAACCTTGTCCATGGATCCCTCCTTTTTTGGGTATCTCTCTCATAAATTATCCCCTAAAGAGACATGAACTCACACACAGAAACACATACGAATAACTAGCCACAATCTTTGGCCCCATGTAGGCCACCTTGTCCATGGATACCATCTTTTTGTGAGTATTTCTCTCATAAAATGCCCATAAGGAGGGAGGAATCTCACACACCAAAATCCAGTCACATTCTCTTGCCCTGAGTGGGTCACCTTATCACTGGACACTATTCTAACTTCCCCTCTACAACTAGCAATAACAATCTGCATGCTCTTTCATGGTGCTACTGGACTTATATTTTGACGTGACTGGAACAATCCTTCAATATCACTCAATATAGGGGCATGTCTCTCTTCCTATCATTGGATATACCAATCCACACTAATACATGAAGAATTCCTTTCTGTGTAAAGGGCAAAGCTTGCAATCTTGACATGATCATTGCACCCTTTTTCATGCAAGAGGAATGCTACTTTCTTTTATCATGAGTTTTGAAACCCTCTTCTAAACAAAGACAATATTTTTTAAACCGTCCCTTGAATATTATGAAACATGAGTGACATCTTGTGTTTTATGTACATTAAAGCCTCTTGCCTAAAGGAAGGGGAATATTATCTGCATCCATGCCTTTTCTTTTTCACATCTTGACCCCTTTGCTACACAAGGGGATAACTCTCATTTGGTCTCTTCATCTGAATAAACAATCATCCTCTAGAAAAGACACTACAAATGTCTCAGGCAACTAAGCACTTACTTATAGTTTCTGAAAGATCTACTTGAGATGGAAAGCACAAACAAATGATCCAACACTAAAAAAAGGTGAAAAAGACACTTGTTAATGAATCTCATGATCAGTTGAAGGCTTAGGTTGACCCAAAATCCATTAAGCATTCAGCAGAGTCTGAAGAACTTTATGTCACATAACCACATTTGTTTGACAACAAGAAAACAGTAAATGCTAACATGGGTCAGCTATAGCCATAGATATAGGTGTTCCCCTCAGGCCATGCACAACTATCTTTGCCATACAATGTATGGGATGAACAACCACATCATTTTGGATGACTCCAACCAAGGGTGTACCAAAGTAGGAACATGACATTTGAGCATTCATGATAGGAGACGCCTATGACATAACTAGTCACTCTATTAAACATCTTAGATGATGATCAAATATGATAATCTAATGAATAGGTGGAAGTCATTGTTTATCAAGGAAGGAATCAAAATGTGATCAAAGGTCATAAGATTACAACTTCAATGCAAAATAAGAGGTTTGATATAGTTAGTCCCACGATGTACCATCCGCTACCACCCTAGAACTATCCTCTTGTTCTAGGACCAAACAAGTACCCACCTCACCAAAATTGGGGCACAACATTAAGAGACAGAGGTAGCTCAAAGACCCAACACATTTAGGTCCCATTCTGAGAGAATTTCTATAAAAACTAAAAGATGTAGATGTCTACATAGTAGAAATTGACACATTTAGAGGTCACAAATCAAAGATTAGAAAGCTTGTTTGCCAAAGCACAAAGAAAGAATATATGTTGTCAAAGTAACTACTTCTCTCAAGAATAAGATTCTCACAGTTAGGAGTTCCTCCATGTAAGGCTTTCTCATTGGTCAAGCATCTAACAACCATAAGGGAGCCTCATAGTCCCTTTCCAAGGTACTACAATCCCAACATTCATTGTGACTTTCATCGCACCCACATGCACAAAATAGAATCATGTCTAGCCCTCAAACACATCATTGAATACCTAATCAAGGGTGATTTGGTCCAAGTGTGTGTTCTTTAAGAAGTCACTCCAGAGCATGTGGAAGAAGGGTCAACTAAAATCACTTATTTGGTTGAATCTTTGCCTGAGCCAGAGTACAACATGAGCACCCAAACAAAGGTCACTCTAGAGCTTATCACCAATGATCCAAATGTAGTCATTATGTCGATTGAGTATCCACTTGAGACAAAGACTTGTAGGAGAGTACCAACAGACAAAGTTGTCACAAGCCTTAAAGCATTTAAGGATCATAAAGGATCTATGTAATTTCTTTTACTTCCCCAAGAAAATGAAAAGAAAAATGAAAAAAAATGAAAATGATAAAAAGCCAAAACAAACAATCTATTTAGTTCACTTAGTAATCCACTGTGTCTTCCATGAAACCTAAAGTAGTGGAACCCTAGAACTATGGGTCAATGATGGAAGGATCATGACAGTTGTCTTGAGGCTTAAATGGTTCATAAACCTAATATTCTCCATAAAAATCAATCAATTGATGAAATCATGAAGCATCTAAAGCTAAAATCATAGGATGATATGACACTTCCACAAATCAATAAATTTCCTCTCCTAGGTCTTTTGAAATCGAGCACCTTAAAAGTGAGTTGGAACAAAGATACAAAGTAAGGACATCTTGAAAACAAATTTAGGGGTCACTCCCTACATGAACTTTAGTGTGTGAACATGACACCAACCATTATTACGAGGCACACAATAACACGAGGGATGGAGGAAAAGGAGTTTTCGATCTCTTGAAAATATGTTCATCTATCACCATCTCCCATTCTGATCTAACTTGAGGACCACAATCAGGGAACCTTCTCTAGGAAAATTCCATTATCCCTCAATTCAAAGTTCCCATACTAAGATTCTGAACATCAATGTTAACAATATTAGATCATTGACAAAATATACATTAATTATGAATCTGAAAGGGAAGACAAACTTGGACATATGCTTGTGGTCAATTGATTTTGCTAATAAGTGTTAAGGATAGAGCCATGGGAGTGTCTCTAACACTTGGCACATTAACCAAATTGGGTGAGGAGTTTCCTCTTTAATACTTACTACATGACATGATTGAGATTAATAAGCATGAAACCTAGGACCATTGTAGCATACAAAGTCTCTTTTGCAAGTCAAAAACTCCCATCCTAAGGTTCTGAGCATTAATAAATAGGGACATAAATGCAGAATGACCAATAAAATGAATAATTAAGTCCGAAGGACACTCAAAAATCAAATACATGCTGGTGACCAACTTCATACACTAAGAGTGTTAAGAATAGAGTCCATGGGGCTATGTCTAAAACTTAGTGCCTTAACCACAATTGGGTGGGGAATTGCCACTTGAATACTCGCTACATGTCATAAGTTGAGTTGAGTCGCATAAGCATAAAGTCAAGAACCAATGGAGCATAAAATCCACCGCATACAAATCTTACCCTGGTGGTACATCTGGGTATGATCATCCTGAGGGAATAACCAACATCTTCACAATGGACTTTAGACAAGCTTAGATATAATTTGCATCTCAAATCGCCTAAAACTCTAGTGCTGAAAAGTGGAAGCTAGGGTGAGCATGATAGTTGTCATTTACCACCTAATAAGCTATAATAATTACAATACCACCTCTCACATCACATAGATAGGCCTCATGACTAACATGGATTACCACCAACTTGCCGAAAGAGTCTTAATCAGGAAGACCTCAAAATTGATGCATGGACTAAGCTAAAAAAAACCCTCCAAGGTCCATATTCTTACATATGCCATAATAAATAACAACACAAAAAGTAAAAGACCATTTTGAATCAAACAAAAACTTGGATCAAAAAGCGACTTTAAACAACTTCTTACAAACCAATATGATTACGTTAATGTAAAAAAATATTTTTTTAGACAAATCAATGAGGGAAAAATGCTACCACAATAACACAAATCATGATACCACCTTACCCTGACAAAGATGAAGAATATAAATCTCAGATGATAATGTTCCAATGTGCATTGGTATTACAGATCCTTTTCAAGAAGGCCTCCTTTGATGATAATGCCATATCTTCACCAACAAAATTTGCCAAGGGATCGCTGAAAGAAGATTTATGCATCAAATACAGGATGAACTACTGAACGATTCAGTGTAGAGATAAGGTCTAACTTTAATCTAGTTCTAACAATTCTTGCATAAATCTATATAGAGATATTTCAACAAGGAACATATTTTCCTAAGATACTAAGGCCTTGCATGTATTTCAGGATAGATCTATAGTGCTTTGAAAAAGGTTATCTCTTATCAATTAACGTGGGTCTCACCTAGGCATGAACAAAACACTTATGTAGACACATGTGATATACTCTATGTATAACTGATATGGAATCTACAAAGCACATTCAGTCCAAAAAAACCCACAAAAGGACACCTCATATAAAGACACTTCTCTCACAATAGAGACACTATGATATTAAATCCACTAATACAACCAAGAGAAACTTCAAGCCTCTTCCTTCTAAGAAAGATGCGTTGATCAATTTTCACAAGGCCACCAAAGACTTGTCGAAAACGCAACACTAGTACCAAATCACCAAATAAGAATGAGTGTCATACTGGATCCTAATTCCTAATTCCAGACCGCTACTATCATTAGCTCCCTTTACAATGAGATTCCTTACATCCGGATTAAGTTGGAATTAAGGAGTTCAAAATAAATACAATGTGCATACATTTCATATATAAAACATGATCTAGAGTCATCAACCATATGATCAATGGGAGAATACCTGATTGATCTTTTGCGTTGATTTAGAAGTCCTACATTCTTCTTGGCATTCTAAATCATTGTCATATATGTAGACATGAATTTATAATCATTTTGGGTCTTGGAGAAAGACCTTAAACTAGACCACAAGACATGTCTTGAGAAGGCCTCTCTCCTATAAATTTCTACAAGATTTTTGGGTTGTGGATTATGACCTTAAACTAGAGCATCTCCAATAAAATATATTTTTGGGTCCTAGACCAAGACCTTAAACTAGACTGCAAGCCTTGTCCTGAACAAACATCTCTCTCATCTTTTTTTTGTAACAACCTTTTTGGATCTTAGAACAAGACATTAAACTGTAACAACCCGCATTGAAGCTCTACCATGACTAGTCACTCAAAATTTTCAAAGCCATATCTGGAATAGTTACTCCTTTCAATCCCTACCTTGAGTAGGAACCCTTCCATTTTATAAGATCTACACTGGGTAAGCACCCCACATATTAAGTCCAACCATGAGTAGGCACCTGGAATCTACAAATCACTATCTTCAGTGAACATCTACAAATCACTATCTTCAGTGAATTCATCTCACCTTTTTAGATGCCCTTCCAGAGTAGGAACCTTTTTATTCTCAATCTTTGCCCTAGGTAGGCACATATCTTTTCAAATCCCTACCTTGAGTAGGCACCCAACATTCATTCTAAAGCATTACCATGAGTAGATACTTGATGAATGGACATTTATCATGGTTTATGTTCACTTTTTACACCGTTTTGTATTTTGACTTAGCACTTTTATCTTGTAAATTAGTTTATTTAGCCTTAAACTTCCCTAGTTGTTATTAAATCAAATTTTCAATCACTCTAGATAATTTATGAGCTATTTTGGTTAATTACAAAGTTTCATTACTTTGGTCATGACTATAATGTTTTTAGTAGTAAAAACCTATTGTTTGTGTAGGGAATATGGAACTATCAATAAACTATCCTCATGGGATTTCTTGTATTTGCATGAATACATTGTGTCAATAATGCAATGGCAACACAAATAATAAAAAACTATTACAAGGGAAAACACAATTGATTAATTGGAAAAGCTTTTTGTTATCCAACGAGCAATTGATAATACAATTGATGAATAACATGTAAAACCAAATCATTTAATATTTATACTAGACATCTAACAATGAAAACAATCGAGGATAATGGATGTCAAAGAGGCAAGGCATTTGAGAAGACACAATAGATATTAATTAATCAACCCCACCACATCATGTGTTCTCTATTGCCTATTGAGAAAAGCACACAAAAATCAAAGTTCAAGATTATTCCTTTGACTAGGAAGAAAGCAATTGAGTCAAAACTTTTAATGATCACCACAAACCTAATGAAAATGAAAAAATAAATTACAACTAATCAATGATTCTTTTATTTAAATAAATCACGACAATCAAAACTTAATTGAAGGCAACAACACAAATGGAAACAAGATAGTAGGAAAACCCACTTCACATGGATGGTGATACATGAACATATCAATTTCTAGTCAAAGTGGCACATGATTTCCATTAGGAGTTGGTTTCATCAATTAAGGCATCAAATAAATTAAAGAAATCAAAGCATGCCTTATTGCCAAGATATATGGACTGTCATCCACATTATATATTTTCCTATCAAGCATCAACCAAAACCAATCACAACAAGGCAAAAAGGAAATTAATTAATCAATCGACCCACTAATACAAGGAAACTAAATAGATTTCGAGGCATGATTTATTCCAAAAGTTACTAAGGTGACAGATATGCACAATGGAATCAAAGATCAATTATCAATTCACTCAGATATTGAGGCTATTACTTGGATTCTACTGAAACCATGAATTCACAATGATAAATTAATCCACCAAGTCCCATTTCCAGCAAAATAGGTATTTTATAAGTACACAAAATAAGTAGTTGTGTAAGTTAAAGTCAATTGTTACCTTGCTTTCCTTATTTTAGAAAGACACTTTGTGATTAGAGGATGAACTAGAGCAAAAGCATCGAGCACTAGGGGTTGATACCCCAATTGGGAATGCCTTGCCACTGAACACACAATGTCAATCGATCATGACCTTCAACCTTGCCATTCAAAGTTCTTGATATGAACTATGTGCTCGATAGCCTTTCAAGTGGTCGAAAAAAGATACTACTTGACCATCACGCAATTGACACTATTGTGATTCTACCAGTCAAAAGAAAATGATCAAATAAGATATAATCGACGTACACTGGTGATAGTTTAACTTAATTGTCTAGGGTCCTCTCTCTTTATTATGTGACTCTTGAACTCCCTCAAATTCCAAACCCCCTACGCTTCCCAAAACAACCTATAAACATATATGTTCGCTGACACTTTGAAAAGGTTGGACTCCTTGTGATCAACCCCTTGGTATTCTCTGTTCCCAAGGTTAAAAGCAAGGCACCAATGCTTCTCCCCAGTAACATTGTTGATGTCCTTCACCCATAAACCACCATCTCAAGTTTATCCTTTATATAAACTTGATACCGCTTCATTGGCAGCCCATCTTCATCAGTTATCCCCCCTCCTTCCACCAGGAAAACAATCAATTCATCCTCCACACATGTTGTCACATCTCCTACTTTGTACCCCAAGAAGAAGAAGAAGAAGGAAAAAGACTACCTACCAGAAACCATGCCTTACCTCTAGCTACCTGCATCAATGAAAATTATTTTCCTTTTCCTTCTGATTGATTGTATCGATCTTGCTATGTGGAGCGAGTAGTTTATTCATTGGGGTGTGAGGAGTATCCCCATTACCCATATTTTGAAATTTTATTTCCTTGTTCCATGGCTCGTATGAACCTTACTTTAATTCACTGTTAATCATTTAATTCTTGTTTGTGGATTGATCACTCTCTTTACATGATTTATTATAATCTGAGGCCAAGAGGAATTTGATGTTTAAGATTTAATTATCAGATAATTGTGGTTGATGTATGGATGAGAACTCCAAAAGAGAAGTTTCTAGAGTAGTGAATATGAGATTTGTAGGTAATAAGATATTGATCTTACAATGACATTTACTTGTGAAAATTTCTTACACTAAAAGTATGCAATTTGCATAGCTGATCATGAGTTTTACCACACAAGATAATATCCCAATGTAACAAACCTTAAATTTATCCTATTTCCACATACAATATCACTCACCCGCAAGAAGATGAGTCTTAGTGCAATATAGATATAGGGTTTAACCCAAGAGACATCCTTTTCTAAGAAATTGGTATTTAATCCAAAGAACTAAGATCAATGTTTATAAATGGTTGATATATTAATTGAGTTAACTAATTGCAAGAAAATAAAAAGGAAGTAAAAAGAAGATTGAATCAAGATCAAACAACACCAAAGCATTATGGATTTCACCACCACCACAACCTATATAATCAATCTAGTCAGTATAACTCACTCAATTACAACTATTTAGGTTAGGAGCATATAATTTTGCATCCTTTCAGAATATGAATTATACAAGGATCATTTTTCCCACGGGCTTGAGGTTTCGTTACCCACGCATCATCAACTAATCATCCTAGAGAACCCATTTCAGTGATCTCATCTGGGCTTCAACATAACCCATCGATAATCTAATCCTGGACTTCATGATATTAAACATGTAAATTTATTGATCACATCAAATAAAATCATAAAACAATTGGAAAGCAATCAAGAAACCAAAATTGGCAAGTTTGATAACAACTAGGATGAAATACACGTGATGGGACTACTCCATGTGCCCTAATGAGGGAACTATTTGCTTATGTGCATGGAAATAGAATATATATAAGGATAATAAGAGATAATCATGCCACAAAAAATGGAGAAATATGCAGTCAGTGGTCTCTAATAGCAGATCTTTGCTTCACCAGTACTAAGTCTGGTGATTTCCAAGAAGAGGGATGAAGTTCCTCTCTCTTCTCTATTACTTGATTCAAAGATGGATTAGAATAGATCCTATTTTACCCTTTTGTCATTAGGGTACTTTTTCTTTTTATATGGGTGCCCTCAAAACACCAAAACTAACTTTGCATGGGTCATCGATGCCTTTCCAAATATGTGTTTGTTGTACTAGTGACTTGATTAGCATTATTGGACTGGGAGACCCTCTTTCAAGTTGTGAGTGAATGCAACTCTAGTCGATTGACACACTAGATGAGTTGACTGACTTGATTCTTAATACTTGCTCTTGGCTGAAATGCTGGTTGACTGACTTCTATAGCCAACCGGCCGACTAATGATTGATAAGGGTTCTAAAGATTTCTTTGTTGGTTGACCCACTAGAAAAGTCAATTGTTTGGCCTTGGCTTAATCAAGAAATGCTACGGTTGGGCTGAGCAAATGGAATGACCAATCGATCAACCCATATCTCATGATGAAGTCAGTAACTCTCTATGAAATTTGTCCCTAACTAGTTGATCAGTTCACTAGAGGAGTCGTTTGACTCACATGTTTCTCGAGGGGTTCATAATATGTCTTGACCAACTGATCAACTGGTGAGACTAGTCGCCTACTAACCTCCTGGATTAGTGCTAATTTAGTCTTTGAGATTTCAAACACTTCCAAACATGGAAGATGAGATGGGAAATGGGTCATGACGACTCCTTAAACTTGATTAGTGTATTTACCTATAAAGAGCAAGAATTTCCATTAGAAAACAAAATTTGGGAACAAAATTAAGCTAGACTAATTCATGCTAAAAAGGGAAACAAGAAGTGAAATTATAATGATTATAATCTAAGACTTGCAATAAATATTGGATATGTATCCATTCATCAAATTATCCCAAATTTAAATACTTCTCATCCTCGATAATTACATAATCACAAATAAGCTGCCAAATAATACTACTGACTCATCATTTTCTCTCGCTCAATATCATTCGTTATCCTTACTATCAAACATGGCCAAGAAATTTTGATTTCTTGAAATCACATAATGTAGATTTCCTTATTCTATGTCCTAACTTTGCTTCACAATCACGCTTCCATATCGAAACCCACAATAACAATGATGTAATATCATTGATGCTTTAGATCATTTTACATATTCCTTAGAAATTCAACTCAAGAATAATGTTTAGTTGTGGACAGATGTATTTGGGGTATTCTTGCTTTGGTTGGGTGGAATAGGGGTGAATGGAGATATGGAAGGAAGAACTTGTGAATCTCCCCTCTATTCAACTTGATAGTTTATTGATAAATTTACATTGGTTGCATTTTTGTTCCTTTTCTTGTGCACATTGACATCTTTTCTTTATTGGTGATATGCCCCTATTATATAGAAGGGGTATGGAAGAAGTGGACAGAGTGAGGGGGGAAGTGCCAAACAAACTTAGGGTTTGGCTTAGAACTCTTCCCAAGTGGTGGGAAACCAAGGTGACTTCCATTGAATAAGCAAGGTCTCTAAAGGATATTCCTATTGAAGAGCTCATTGGAAATCTACAAGCACATGAAGCTACACTTGAAAAAAGAGAAGAAGTTGAAAGACAAGGGAAGAAAGAGCTAAAGAGAATGAAGAAGGCTGAAATGAAGGTTCAAATTGAAGCTATCATGGGACAAGCTTCTCCATCCTCTCAAGCTAAAGAAGATGCAATGTACTCCAAGGGTAAACTCTAAAAAGGCAAGTCCTCCTCCATCCGGTGCCTCAAGTGTGGAAAGAAGGGTCATTTCAAGATAGATTGCCCACAAGTTATAAAGACCCATCATTATATTCTAGTGATGAAAGAGAATGCCATTTTGCTCTTATGGAATCAACAAGTAAGGACTCAAGTGAGGTAAATCTAAACTCTTTAGATAAAGAATCTTTGATTGGGAGATCAATGAGGTCATAGAATAAGTTTTCACTACAAAGTAGCAATGCGTAGGTAGTGCAGGACTTTGTGGTTGGTTTACCCAGAACAGCCAAAAGTCATGATTCCATTTGGGTGATAGTTGATAGGTTGACTAATTCAACACATTTTCTTCCTGTCAAAACAACCTATACTACTGAGAAACTTGCACAGATCTATATAGACGAGATAGTGCGTTTACACGGGATTCCAGTTACAATTGTTTATGATAGAGGTCCCCAGTTCACGAGTCATTTTTGGGAACAACTTCATAAGGCTTTGGGTACACAATTAAGGTTTAGTATCACCTTTCACCCCCAGACGGATGGACAATCTGAGAGGACTATACAAACCTTGGAGGATTTGCTTAGGGCATGTGTCCTTCAGTTTGTAGGAAGTTGGGATCTACATTTGAGCATAATAGAATTCACTTACAATAATAGTTATCAGCATAGTATTGATATGGCACCATATGAAGCATTATATGGTAGACATTGTATATCTCCATTGTGCTGGTATGAAATAGGAGAATACCAACTTTTGGGTCCTGAGTTAGTGCAACAGACAACTGAGAAGATTAAAGTAATACAACAACAGTTGAAGGCTGCACAGGATAGACAGAAGTCATACACTAATAAACAACGAAGACCTTTAGAATTCCAAGTTGGAGACAAAGTATATCTCAAAGTCTCACCTTGGAAAGGTGTTCTTAGATTTGAAAAGAAGGGTAAGTTAGCTCCTAGATTTATGGGGCCTTATCCAATCATTGAACGGATTGGAAAGGTAGCCTATAAGTTGGAGTTGCCACCTGAACTACACAGATTGCACCCAGTATTCCATATATCCATGCTGAGAAAGTGTCATCATGATACGGAGTTAGTATTGCAACCTGTGGAGGCAGAGTTAAATGAAGATATATCCTATGTAGAGGGACCAATGTTGATTCTTGACAGGAGAATCAAAAAGTTGAAAAAGAAAGACATAGTTCTTGTGAAAGTTCTTTGGCATCATCGTGGCATTGAAGAAGCTACATGGGATTTGGAGGAAGAGATGAGGAGGAAGTACCCTTCTCTTTTCTCTTGATGATTTCGGGGATGAAATCCCTGTTAGGGGTGGATAATTGTAACATCCCTGACCTGGGTTATGCCTTAACCGTAGAAGTTTTGCTTAAGTATGTCATTTAGTGTAACATCCCTGACCTGGGTTATGCTTTAACCCTAGGTGTTTTGCTTAATAAAGTTGATTAGATGCTTGCTCTTATCTCTTAAAAAGTAATTAAGGCTTAAGAGGAACTTATATTTCAATTTTAGTCCTTTCTGAACTATGTTGAAAACAATGTTTTGATTATTGTGGACTAAAGTACAATTTACCCAAGTTGAGGGGTTAATTTGCAAATTTTGCATGATAATATGTTCCTCATGTGTTGAATCATCATGAGAATGAAGATGATGTAGAGGTATGGCTTGGGGAAAGCCTGAGTACCAAGAAAGAGCTGATTAAGCAATGTTTGTACCTTAAAACCTAGTTTTGGGTTAATGTGTAATTTACCCAAAACCTAGGGTTCAATATGAAAAATTTCACTTCAATAAGGTCCCTAATAATTCTTGGCATCTTTTAGAGGAAGTTAAATGAGAGGGGCATCTCATTTGTACCTCTTTGAAGGAGAGAGAATCTAGATATTAAAATAATCAAGATTTAAGCATAATTGAAACCCTAATTCAATTTAATGCAAAAATAATCATATTAAATGGATTTCCCTTCAACCAAAAAAATTGTAGAGGGTGAAATATACATATATGTACGTCCTTTTTCCTTGCAAAGTCAAAGGAAATATCTACGTGAGTGGAGAACCCACTCGCATTAAGAAAATAAAAAGAAATATCCACTAACTTATGGATATTGTTATTATAAAGGTTAAGGTGCTTAATTTCTTTTCCTTTAATTCATGGATAATGGAGAGGAATTAGGAGGTGAGGAAGATATCTTTTAATTCAAGGAATTGAAGGGGGAGAGGTAGCACCAATTTTGAAATTAAAATTTTTTATAAGGCATTTTCTCTCATTGAATTTCTTATAAAAACACCTTTTTCAACTCAATTGAGAGGCGTTTTCGAATCCACTTCTTCTCTTTGCTTGCAAAATGACCAAGGGAGCTTTGGAGGACTAGGAGGACGACCCCCAACCTGTTGGTAATCTTCGTGACTTCCTTTCACCTTAATTCCATGGCGGAAATCGAAAATCAATGCATGATTTCTTCTTATCTCGATCCCATCTTCAATTCTAACCATTCCTTTTCACTCAAAGCTTGAGGACGAGCCTTGGGATAGTGAAAGCAGTTGCATCCACCATTTTTGACGTGAGGTTGAAGCTTTGAATCTCAATTGGAGGCGGTTTATATAACTTGAACCCATTACATTATTATTCAATTATCAATCTTGCAATTATAATGATCCCTTCTTCTTCTTGATCAATTACTTGTTGTAATTGATAATATTATGAAATCAGTAGCAATATGAACAAAATTAACGAAGGTATATGATGATGACATCATATTGGACACTTTTCCCAAAGAAATTCTATTTCAATCAGTTTCAACAAATTGTTCATTCGGTTTCAACAAAACCGTTTGAAATCAAACGGTTTCATCAAACCGTTTGAAGCCAAACGGTTTCAAACCGTTTGGAAGGGTTGACCACAGTTGACCATTTGGAGATTATATGCTAGTGTTGATGGTTGATGACCCATTAAATTTAATTTATTGATTCCAAAGGGTTCATCAGTTTAAGGTTAATCAATTATCAAACCCTAATCGGGTTAAGTGCTGAAATTTCAATTGGTTGATTTAAAATTTTGGGTTGATTAACCCAAACGGTCTCAAGTCCATTTGGAGATCACCCAAACGGTCTCAAGACCGCTTGGAGGTCAACCAAGACTGTTTGGAGGTCTAGGGTTGAGTATGGTGAAGTAATTGAAGGTCCAGAGATAGCAAATTGTAATGAAATCAATAGTTCAATTGGTGATCAATCTAACGATCTAAACCCTAATTGAACTTCACAAATTTTCAATGATGGATGGGGAAAACAGTCTCAAGACCGTTTGGAGGTCATCCAAATGACCTCAAGACTATTTGAAGTCAGGTCATATCATAATTTGATGATGATTCATTGATTTCAATTGAATCAGTTCCACAATGTTAATCATTGAAGGTTCCTCAATTTCAAAACCCCAATTGATTGTTTCTTGATTATAAATCCTAGTTCAATTAGGTTCAAAACCCTAATTGATGGTCCAATTGAAGGGTGATTCAATGGTTCAATTGATGAATGAAGCAAGGATGCAATTGATAGTCGGTTCATTGATTGAAACCTTGAATTGTTTAAGTGTTGAAAGACCTTTTTGGTCCATTCGGTTTTGAGAGGGTTTGGACCAAACGGTCTCAAGACTGTTTGGGTCCAAATGGTCTCAAGATCATTTGGGTCCAAATGGTCTCAAACCATTTAGAGACCCAAGTCCATTCGGTTTCAACACATTTCTTGCTTAAACGGTTTCAAGGGCAATTTGCCCAAATGGTTTCAAACCATGTGAGTTCTAAGAGACTAAGACCGTTTGGGGTCTAGGTAATCAAACCATTTGAGGTTCAATATGGTTAATCCATTTGGATATCGAATGTAATTGAAGATTCAATTGGTTAATCCACTTGGACACCTAATGTAATTAAAGGTTCAATTGGTTAATCCAATTAGATACCTCATGTAATTGAAGGTTCAATTGATCAAACCTTTTAGACACCTAATGCACGTAGGTGAGTCGTACCCTTAGTGGGATTAATCATTGATGCATAATGATGTAATAATTCAATACATCATGCTAACCCTAAATGCATGAATTTAAATAAAGAGTAAACTCAATCTAATTAAGAATTGAGTAGTGGACATCCTAGAAGAGGATGAGAGAAAGATATTCATACATGTATAATAACCATGGCCAATACATTCAAAGTGAATGTGATATATAATTAAGGTATGATTCTTAATAAAGAGATCATGAAACCCTAATTGACTTGATTGATGAACTCAAACCCTAATCAAGGGTTATATTAAGTGAAATCTTAATACAGAGATATTATGCAAACCCTAATTAAGGGTGAAGCCATATGAAACCCTAAGTGAGGGTGATGTAATGTGGAACCCTAATTAAGGGTGAAGCCATATGAAACCCTAAGTGAGGGTGATGTCTTGTGGAACACTAATTAAGGGTGAAGCCATATGAAACCCTAAGTGAGGGTGATGTCATGTGGAATCCTAATAAAGGGTGATGTCAAGTAAAAGCCTAATTAATTGATGTGATATGAATATCTAACCCCAAGGTGATGCTATGTAATGAGATGAGAAATCTTAATATGAAGTCCTAACCATGATAAAGGGTAAAGGTATGTAAATCCCTAATCTTGGGTTATAGTGCATGAAACCCTAATTTTGGGCAATATGATGATATACCATAACCCTAATTCAGGTAATGAGTTGAGTATTCCTAATTGATATGAAATGGGAAATCCTAACTCTAATGAGGAAATAGTGATGTTACTCTTATATTGCATAGTGCTGAAATGTTACGACCCCATCTGAGCTTAATTGGTAAACTAGGGTTTACCTAGACAATTGCAAAGATTAATTGGAATAATCATTCTTGAAATCTAATTAATGACGATAACACAATTAGGATGTTTTAACTATGATAAGAAGTTTAAGTGTTCGTTTGCCTTGAGAATTAGGGTTTGAGAAACATAAACCCCAATCGGCCCAAAATAGGGTTTTGATGATACATGAACACAAAATTTGATAAGTATAGTGTCTCAGTAAATTATTTTTAGTATTTTATGTGTAAATCTTATTTACTTAAAATTTGGATATGATTTGGATATATAAAATGTAAACAACATTCGTAAATATCGGAATTTTTGAAGAATGTTCTGACCTGTTTATTGGTCGAGTTTCAAACTCGACCGATCATATTTCCAGATTTATATAGAAGTGTGGTAATTGAATTTTATCTTTTTATTGATATATCCAAATGATCTAAAATTTTAACTGTACTTGAAAAACACAATTTTAGACACTCTTTTAAATTGGCGTAATTTGTGGATGACTTTTGATCTCTACAGTGAGGGTGTCGGTCGAGTTCTGTGCAGGACAAACTCGACCGAATATGCTGCAGACTGCAATATAGCAGTGCACTGTTCTATTTGTAATTATTTATTGGTAACTCCAAATGATCTCAAATTTTAACTGAAGCTTTATAGATCAATTATAAACAACGTGATAAATTCCCATAATTGTTGAAGAAAGTTTTGATCTCTGAAATAAACGAATTACAGTAACCTTTGTATAACTGAATATTCAGCCAATATAATAAAAGTTGAGTGTAGGGTCAATATGCAATTGACCCAAGCAGCTCAATTGCTCTATATGTTCGAACACACACACTAGCAGCTCTCATAATTTGCAATTCATTCCAGAGAAACGAGCTCCTAGAGAGAGAGGGAGAGTTAGGGTTTGAGAGGAGGAAGTGGTGGAATTGCTGACCTAGGGTTTTGCGGTCCGAGGAATAGTGAAATCAAGTAAGTTTGGATTCTTTGCATAGACTTTTATGGTGAATCTTCTCTCTCATGTCAATATTCCGTCCATGATCTGATATGATCCAAGATGATGTCGAAATTCCCTCTTTTCTCACCCTTTCTTCATAATCCCTCATTTTCAAGGTTTCCTAGTTGAAGGGAAGAAGAATTGGGAGATTTGCTAGGGATTTGATATGAGTTCGAGATCCCCTGAGTTGAGCTGCAGTTTTGAGGTGTTTTCACACCTTAGGGTGAGTGGGTACTTCCTTTAAACAGTATAATGCACGGAATTTGATTATAGCATCCAAATCCCTAATTGCTTGGTATGTGATCCTAAACCCTGAAATGTCCGTTTAATTTAAGTTGTTGCAAATTGATATGATATGGATTCCTTCTCTGTTTGAATGACTCTTTGATGGTAGATTCACATCAGAAACGTATACAACACATCCTAGTAAGAATTCTTTTCAGATTTATATATGATGTAATTAGGGTTTAACCTAATTGAGATATCACTAGAGTTTCAACCTTATTGAAGAGGACTAGTAATCTTATAAGTGGTTAGGATGTACCTCATGGGTTACCTTATTTGAATTTTATTCTTGGTGCATGATATCTCAGTGAATAGCATGGAAACCTAAATTTAGTTCAATTTCCATGGTTTCATACATATATTGACTGTATATAATTGTTGAAAGCAGTCTTTAATTTGTGAATGTTTATATCGTGTGAAATCCTTATGAGAGCCATGTGACAAGTGAATGAGGTAAACGAAAAGGTGAATGAGGCGAATGAAACCCTAAGAGTAGGGTGTTGGCATGTGATGAATGAATAAGGCAAATGAAACCCTAAGGATAGGGTGTTCAATGAATCATGTTATGGTGATATGAAAGGTCTCGATATGAGATGTGGTGATACTTAACTGTTGAATTGTATGTTTCTAGTGCATTTAACTTTATATGCTTGTTCTCTCTGAGTTGATATCTACATACTGCAGGGCTTCTTATTTTCAGTACATATCTCGTAAATTGCAGGTGATGAGATATGACATGCCCTAGAAAGGGATGTTACTGAGACATGATATATGTTGAATATATGAGTTATGATGTTTCTTATGATATGATATGGCAGGCCGTGTGAGCCTTGTGAGAAATGTTAAATGAGTTATGATTTCTGTTTAAAATGTACCTATAATGTTAATGTTAGACTTAGGTGCCCTGAACACCGTAAAACCCCTTTGGGAGGTCTGCGCCTTAGGGGTGAAACTCGTGTCCAACATCAACCGGTTGAGTAATTCTGGTGGCACGAGGGTTGATAGGGGTTATTCAACAATAATCCGTGCGTGTGTCACGGTGGTAACCCAGTGTAGACTCTCTGCCTGTGTGCTCAGGTTAGAGGAGGAGTCTAGAGCATTCGGAGTTAGTGCAATGAGGCCGGAGAGCCTGTGGGCCGGAGAGCCCGTTGGTCCTGTAGCAGAACAGGACTGGCAGTCAGACTTAGCATTTCCTGGGTGTGTCGCTAAGTCTTGTACGGTGTGTCCGTAGTGCACTGCGAGTCTCTTATGCAGAGTACACTGCATAAGATCAGGGCATAAGCTAAAATATGATCATATAGGTTCACAGAGTTCCTTATAAATGAAAGAGTTAAGGAAGACTAGAGCATAGTCTTCTAGTAGTTATTCTTTGGATGCAATATTTACATTCTTTGTTATTTCAATTATATTGTTTTAGAACTGCTCAGTGTAGTATTTATTGTTGTTAAATTTCATAACGTTTATTCAAAGTTATACCTGTAATCACATTACTGCCTTAGACTGTTTCTTTGAAGTACTCATTCACTGAGCGAGTAGGCTCACCCCTCTACTCAAACATTTTAGGGTTAACCGCGTGGACTTGAAGATGGTCAAAGCATCAATGTAGATCTTCCACAAGAGTTAAGTGCAAGATTAGTTGAGTCAGTCAGTCCTTGTCACTCTAGGTCCTCAGTAAGAGATAAGAGAGAGAGTTGTAATTATGATGTGTAATATTATTCCTCTTTTGAAATTGTATGCTATTAGTAGGTCTTATGTGCATAAGGTGTGAGAGACATCATGAATGTTTATACATGTATCTTTACTATTAAAGTCTGATTAGTAAAAGAAATGTTCAGATTCCCTTGTTAAAATGATTTATGTGGTTCAATGCGAAGAAACAAGAGTTTTAACAGAAAAGTAAAGAAAAGAAAAAAGAAAAAGTTAAGGGTGTTCTTTGTATTACATATAAGTCCTATCTTATGCCCTAATCTCATGATTTGAGGAAATTGTGAGATCGGGGTGTAACAACTTGGTATCAGAGCTTAGGGTGAGTTGTCAAGGACCATTAAGTTAGTAAGTTAGAGTCCTATGTGTGGCAGATAGGAGATGTTTGATATTAGCTTTGGGGGTTTGAGTATTTGGATATCCTAGCCCGATATCTGAGTACTTGGATCAACCAGTACAAGCTACTCTGTCTATTCTTTCACGTATACCCTGGCCAGGTATACAGTGGAAGAATGGGATAGAGAGGAACCCTAGACATGTTAGGGTTAGAAAATGAGAAAAGAAACAAGAATTAAGAGCATAAATGTAAAAGGAGATAAAACTTACATTTCATAATGTTGTTTTTGTTGGAAATGTATAGAAATTCTCTTATATGTTTGAATTGAAATATTCAGTACTTTGAAATATATATGGGTCTTTAAGATTTTTTGCACGCTATGCAGTTGTAGCATTTATTGATTTCATTCTTTGTAACAAGTAGACTAGAATTGACCTTTGAATGAGCTTTTGTTAGTGGATAAGTTTTCTTCCACACTTCTGAGATGAATAGGAGTTGAGTAATCCTTTGTAGTTCTTGGCTTCAGGACTTCAGGTTTGGTCTGGTCCGGTTGGCAGGATGCGTTACTAGGATCTAATGAATCCTATCAATAGTATAATAAGAATAGAATTTGAATAATTAGACCCACATCAGAGTAAGAATGTACATACAGTAAGATGTTGAAACATATGGGAAAGATCAGAACAACTAAGAATCAGTTGAAACTGGTATCTGAGGTTCAATTTTGGGGTCTCAAATGTGAAACCCTTAATTGGGAATAATAGAACATGATATGAAGTTCATAATCAGTTTATTGATTAATATTATATGAACTATACATATGAAATATAGAAAAGATATGTGAAATGTATGTATGGTTCTGGATAGCAAGAATCGATCATGAAGAATGGATCATATAATTGAGTATAATGCTTTTATGAACTCTAAAGCAAAGGCTGAGTAGAAGAATAGAGTTGAGCATTCAATAGGTCCATAGAAGTGAAGAGTCTTCAAAAGAGTAAAAGTGAAGAGAATCATATGATCATATAATTCATAAGACTAGAACAACAAACTAGTTCCTAAGTGAAGAACATAGGTGTAGTTTAATGAATGAATAAGTCATACAAAGGTAGACTGTATTCAGGAGAGAAAAACTTGATTGAAAGAGAAACTATGTTTGACCCATGCATGATCCACTTGATTTAAAAAAATGAAGAATATGTAATGTATTCAACATGAGGAAAAACTAATAGAGGGACTATTAATTTAGAACGTTAACTTCGCAATAGTATAAAGATAAAGGAGGAAATATGTGCAACATGGTATACATGACCATACATATGAATAAGCAACATGGTCATAAGAGAAAAATTTATAATTAAAGATGACGGGTTAAAGAGTAGTATATGGTAAGAGGACTATGAAACGTAAGATAGGGTTTGAAATATGATGGAGAAGTTATAAAATAAAGAGGTTGTGAGATTCAAGCAAGTACTAATTAATCAAATATCTCTGTTGATAACTAAGTAAATCTACATACGAGAATGTATTAAGGGAATGTTTGAATACAAGTATTCCCAGTCTTAAAATCATCTTCTCTTTCATATATTCCTTAACAATAGCAAGGTGGAAATGAAATGATAAGAAAATGAATCATATATGATGCATAACTACCTTGGTAGGGTCATCTAGTGAATGTAATAGTGACATACATTACGATGGAGTGCGATAAGAAATAAATTCTTGTGTGATAGCAAGAATGATGAATAATCTATTCTTACCTTGAATGTTTTAATGTTAATGATGTTTATTGTATATAATCATATGAAAAGGATAGGTAGCAAAAAGTAAAGAAGTAATGAATGAGCAGAGAGATATGGGAAAACAATAGCTTTGTGTAATATGTGAATTTGTTTTTACATGTATGATTTGTTGAAGGCATATTAAGGTATGAAAGTTGGTTCTACATATGATTTCAGTGTATGTGTGCAAGCTATATGTTAAATTAAAGGCGTATGATAGTTGTAGTAATTCATACCTGATATGCATCTTACTATTGTGTATTTGTGATATGGTGATACAGTTTGGATGATGTCAGAACACATGGAGAGATACCCAGAACAAGGTAGTCATACTTATTCACTCATATTAATAGAAAGGGATGATAATCAGATTGTCTGGACAAGTAACCCTAATGAGGTGTAGTTTGTTATACCTAGCTCTAATATAACTGAGTGATGGTAATTGAGTATGATTAATGCTTGAATGACTGATACAATTGTGGATTACTTTATTACTGTTGTTGAAACCCTAAAATGATATAATACGATGGTTACACTTTGAATTGTGTGTGGGCCCATAACCCACAGGTCCCAGGATCGAAACAGGATAGTATGGAATGAGGTGGTAATGTTTCACCTCATGCATCCATGACCCAATGGGGATGCCAAGAGTAGTATTGTGCAATTGATTGTTGAATCTAGTCTTTTAATTCAAGACTGTTTTGCTATCTGAGTAGCATGTTATTAAAGTTTAAAACAGCATGGTGAACTCGCTTTTGTCACTTAAAGGTGATACAGAACAATAGAACTCTCTGAGCCGCATAAGTTGAGATAGATGTATCAGAGTATTAGAGTTGCACAATGAAAGCGTGGTGGTTTATCTTTGCATTCTATGTTTGACTGTGGCATAAAGAATTTGCTTGATATCATTGAGAACTATTTGAAATATGTTGTGATTTAGTAAAGAATTAAAAGATCTAATGTTGAAAACTACATTCAGGTATGAAATACAAGAATATAATGACATGTAAGGTTTTAGAAGCTTATAATAACCTTGAATGTATCTTTCTTGTAGGTTTATGTTTCGAGAACGAAACATTCTAAGGGGGGAAGAGTTGTTACGACCCCATCTGAGCTTAATTGGTAAACTAGGGTTTACCTAGACAATTGCAAAGATTAATTGGAATAATCATTCTTGAAATCTAATTAATGACGATAACACAATTAGGATGTTTTAACTATGATAATAAGTTTAAGTGTTCGTTTGTCTTGAGAATTAGGGTTTGAGAAACATAAACCCTAATCGGCCCAAAATAGGGTTTTGATGATACATGAACACAAAATTTGATAAGTATAGTGTATCAGTAAATGATTTTTAGTATTTTATGTGTAACTATGATTTACTTCAAATTTGGATATAATTTGTATGTATAAAATGTAAACAACATTGGTAAATATCAGAATTTTTGAAGAATGTTCTGACCTGTTTATTGGTCGAATTGCAAACTCGACCGATCATATTTCCAGATTTATATAGCAGTGTGGTAATTGAATTTTATCTTTTTATTGGTATATCCAATTGATCTCAAATTTTAAATGTACTTGAAAAATACAATTTTAGACACTCTTTTAAATTGGCGTAATTTTTGGATGACTTTTGATCTCTACAGTGAGGGTGTCGGTCGAGTTCTGTGCAGGACAAACTCGACCGAATATGCTGCAGACTGCAATATAGCAGTGCACTGTTATATTTTTAATTATTTATTGATAACTCCAAATGATCTCAGATTTTAACTGAAGCTTTATAGATGAAATGTAAAGAACTTTATAAATTCCCATAATTGTTGAAGAAGGTTTGGTCTCTGAAATAAACGAATTACAGTAACCTTTGTATAACTGAATATTCAGCCAATATAATAAAAGTTGAGTGTAGGGTCAATATGCAATTGACCCAAGCAGCTCAATTGCTCTATATGTTCAAACACACACACTAGCAGCTCTCATAATTCGCAATTCATTCCAGAGAAACGAGCTCCTAGAGAGAGAGGGAGAGTTAGGGTTTGAGAGGAGGAAGTGGTGGAATTGCTGACCTAGGGTTTTGCGGTCCGAGGAATAGTGAAATCAAGTAAGTTTGGATTCTTTGCATAGACTTTTATGGTGAATCTTCTCTCTCATGTCAAGATTCCATCCATGCTATGATTTGATCCAAGATGATGTCGAAATTCCCTCTTTTCTCACCCTTTCTTCATAATCCCTCATTTTCAAGGTTTCCTAGTTGAAGGGAAGAAGAATTGGGAGATTTTCTAGGGATTTGATATGAGTTCGAGATCCCCTGAGTTGAGCTGCAGTTTTGAGGTGTTTTCACACCTTAGGGTGAGTGGGTACTTCCTTTAAACAGTATAATGCACGAAATTTGATTATAGCATCCAAATCCCTAATTGCTTGGTATGTGATCCTAAACCCTGAAATGTCCGTTTAATTTAAGTTGTTGTAAATTGATATGATATGGATTCCTTCTCTATTTGAATGACTCTTTGATGGTAGATTCACATCAGAAACGTATACAACACATCCTAGTAAGAATGCTTTTCAGATTTATACCATATGATATAATTAGGGTTTAACCTAATTGAGATATCACTAGAGTTTCAACCTTATTGAAGAGGACTAGTAATCTTATAAGTGGTTAGGATGTACCTCATGGGTTACCTTATTTGAATTTTATTCTTGGTGCATGATATCTCAGTGAATAGCATGGAAACCTAAATTTAGTTCAATTTCCATGGTTTCATACATATATTGACTGTATATAATTGTTGAAAGCAGTCTTTAATTTGTGAATGTTTATATCATGTGAAATCCTTATGAGAGCCATGTGACAAGTGAATGAGGTAAACGAAAAGGTGAATGAGGCGAATGAAACCCTAAGAGTAGGGTGTTGGCATGTGATGAATGAATAAGGCAAATGAAACCCTAAGGATAGGGTGTTCAATGAATCATGTTATGGTGATATGAAAGGTCTCGATATGAGTTGTGGTGATACTTAACTGTTGAATTGTATGTTTCTAATGCATTTAACTTTATATGCTTGTTCTCTCTGAGTTGATATCTACATACTGCAGGGCTTCTTATTTTCAGTACATATCTCGTAAATTGCAGGTGATGAGATATGACATGCCCTAGAAAGGGATGTTACTGAGACATGATATATGTTGAATATATGAGTTATGATGTTTCTTATGATATGATATGGCAGGCCGTGTGAGCCTTGTGAGAAATGTTAAATGAGTTATGATTTCTGTTTAAAATGTACCTATAATGTTAATGTTAGACTTAGGTGCCCTGAACACCGTAGAACCCCTTTGGGAGGTCTGCGCCTTAGGGGTGAAACTCATGTCCAACATCAACCGGTTGAGTAATTCTGGGTGCACGAGGGTTGATAGGGGTTATTCAAAAATAATCCGTGCATGTGTCACGGTGGTAACCCAGTGTAGACTCTCCGCCTGTGTGCTCAGGTTAGAGGAGGACTCTAGAGCACTCGGAGTTAGTGCAATGAGGCCGGAGAGCCTGTGGGCCGGAGAGCCCGTTGGTCCTGTAGCAGAATAGGAGTGGCAGTCAGACTTAGCATTTCCCGGGTGTGTCGCTAAGTCTTGTACGGTGTGGCCGTAGTGCACTGCGAGTCTCTTATGTAGAGTACACTGCATAAGATTAGGGCATAAGCTAAAATATGATCATATAGGTTCACAGAGTTCCTTATAAATGAAAGAGTTAAGGAAGACTAGAGCATAGTCTTCTAGTAGTTATTCTTTGGATGCAATATTTACATTCTTTGTTATTTCAATTATATTGTTTTAGAACTGCTCAATGTAGTATTTATTGTTGTTAAATTTCATAATGTTTATTCAAAGTTATACCTGTAATCACATTAGTGCCTTATACTGTTTCTTTGAAGTACTCATTCACTGAGCGAGTAGGCTCACCCCTCTACTCAAACATTTTAGGGTTAACCGCGTGGACTTGAAGATGGTCAGAGCATCAATGTAGATCTTCCACAAGAGTTAAGTGCAAGATTAGTTGAGTCAGTCGGTCCTTGTCACTCTAGGTCCTCAGTAAGAGATAAGAGAGAGAGTTGTAATTACGATGTGTAATATTATTCCTCTTTTGAAATTGTATGCTATTAGTAGGTCTTATGTGCATAAGGTGTGAGAGACATCATGAATGTTTATACATGTATCTTTACTATTAAAGTCTGATTAGTAAAAGAAATGTTCAGATTCCCTTGTTAAAATGATTTATGTGGTTCAATGCAAAGAAACAAGAGTTTTAACAGAAAAGTAAAGAAAAGAAAAAAGAAAAAGTTAAGGGTGTTCTTTGTATTACATATAAGTCCTATCTTATGCCCTAATCTCATGATTTGAGGAAATTGTGAGATCGGGGTGTAACAGCTTGGTATCAGAGCTTAGGGCGAGTTGTCAAGGACCATTAAGTTAGTAAGTTAGAGTCCTATGTGTGGCAGATAGGATATGTTTGATGTTAGCTGTGGGGATTTGAGTATTTGGATATCCTGGCCCGATATCTGAGTACTTGGATCAACCAGTACAAGCTACTCTGTCTATTCTTTCACGTATACCCTGGCCAGGTATACAGTGGAAGAATGGGCTAGAGAGGAACCCTAGAAATGTTAGGGTTAGAAAACGAGAAAAGAAACAAGAATTAAGAGCATAAATGTAAAAGGAGATAGAACTTACATTTCATAATGTTGTTTTTGTTGGAAATGTATAGAAATGCTCTTATATGTTTGAATTGAAATATTCAGTACTTTGAAATATATATGGGTCTTTAAGATTTGTTGCACACTATGCAGTTGTAGCATTTATTGATTTCATTCTTTGTAACAAGTAGACTAGAATTGACCTTTGAATGAGCTTTTGTTAGTGGATAAGTTTTCTTCCACACTTCTGAGATGAATAGGAGTTGAGTAATCCTTTGTAGTTCTTGGCTTCAGGACTTCAGGTTTGGCCTGGTCCGGTTGGCAGGATGCGTTACTAGGATCTAATGAATCCTATCAATAGTATAATAAGAATAGAATTTGAATAATTAGACCCACATCAGAGTAAGAATGTACATACAGTAAGATGTTGAAACATATGGGCAAGATCAGAACAACTAAGAATCAGTTGAAACTGGTATCTGAGGTTCAATTTTGGGGTCTCAAATGTGAAACCCTTAATTGGGAATAATAGAACATGATATGAAATTCATAATCAGTTTATTGATTAATATTATATGAACTATACATATGAAATATAGAAAAGATATGTGAAATGTATGTATGGTTCTGGATAGCAAGAATCGATCATGAAGAATGGATCATATAATTGAGTATAATGCTTTTATGAACTCTAAAGCAAAGGCTGAGTAGAAGAATAGAGTTGAGCATTCAATAGGTCCATAGAAGTGAAGAGTCTTCAAAAGAGTAAAAGTGAAGAGAATCATATGATCATATAATTCATAAGACTAGAACAACAAACTAGTTCCTAAGTGAAGAACATAGGTGTAGTTTAACGAATGAATAAGTCATACAAAGGTAGACTGTATTCAGGAGAGAAAAACTTGATTGAAAGAGAAACTATGTTTGACCCATGCATGATCCACTTGATTTAAAAACATGAAGAATATGTAATGTATTCAACATGAGGAAAAACTAATAGAGGGACTATTAATTTAGAACGTTAACTTCGCAATAGTATAAAGATAAAGGAGGAAATATGTGCAACATGGTATACATGACCATACATATGAATAAGCAACATGGTCATAAGAGAAAAATTTAGAATTAAAGATGATGGGTTAAAGAGTAGTATATGGTAAGAGGACTATGAAATGTAAGATAGGGTTTGAAATATGATGGAGAAGTTATAAAATAAAGAGGTTGTGAGATTCAAGCAAGTACTAATTAATCAAATATCTCTGTTGATAACTAAGTAAATCTACATACGAGAATGTATTAAGGGAATGTTTGAATACAAGTATTCCCAGTCTTAAAATCATCTTCTCTATCATATATTCCTTAACAATAGCAAGGTGGGAATGAAATGATAAGAAACTGAATCATATATGATGCATAACTACCTTGGTAGGGTCATCTAGTGAATGTAATAGTGACATACATTACGATGGAGTGCGATAAGAAATAAATTCTTGTGTGATAGCAATAATGATGAATAATCTATTCTTACCTTGAATGTTTTAATGTTAATGATGTTTATTGTATATAATCATATGAAAAGGATAGGTAGCAAAAAGTAAAGAAGTAATGAATGAGTAGAGAGATATGGTAAAACACCAGCTTTGTGTAATATGTGAATTTGTTTTTACATGTATGATTTGTTGAAGGCATATTAAGGTATGAAAGTTGGTTCTACATATGATTTCAGTGTATGTGTGCAAGCTATATGTTAAATTAAAGGCGTATGATAGTTGTAGTAATTCATACCTGATATGCATCTTACTATTGTGTATTTGTGATATGGTGATACAGTTTGGATGATGTCAGAACACATGGAGAGATACCCAGAACAAGGTAGTCATACTTATTCACTCATATTAATAGAAAGGGATGATAATCAGATTGTCTGGACAAGTAACCCTAATGAGGTGTAGTTTGTTATACCTAGCTCTAATATAACTGAGTGATGGTAATTGAGTATGATTAATGCTTGAATGACTGATACAATTGTGGATTACTTTATTACTATTGTTGAAACCCTAAAATGATATATTACGATGGTTACACTTTGAATTGTGTGTGGGCCCATAACCCACAGGTCCCAGGATTGAAATAGGATAGTATGGAATGAGGTGGTAATATTTCACCTCATGCATCCATGACCCAATGGGGATGCCAAGAGTAGTATTGTGCAATTGATTGTTGAATCTAGTCTTTTAATTCAAGACTGTTTTGCTATCTGAGTAGCATGTTATTAAAGTTTAAAACAGCATGGTGAACTCGCTTTTGTCACTTAAAGGTGATACAGAACAATAGAACTCTCTGAGCCGCATAAGTTGAGATAGATGTATCAGAGTATCAGAGTTGCGCAGTGAAAGCGTGGTGGTTTATCTTTGCATTCTATGTTTGAATGTGGCATAAAGAATTTGCTTGATATCATTGAGAACTATTTGAAATATGTTGTGATTTAGTAAAGAATTAAAAGATCTAATGTTGAAAACTACATTCAGGTATGAAATACAAGAATATAATGACATGGAAGGTTTTAGAAGCTTAGAATAACCTTGAATGTATCTTTATTGTAGGTTTATGTTTCGAGGACGAAACATTCTAAGGGGGGAAAAGTTGTTACGACCCCATCTGAGCTTAATTGGTAAACTAGGGTTTACCTAGACAATTGCAAAGATTAATTGGAATAATCATTCTTGAAATCTAATTAATGACGATAACACAATTAGGATTTTTTAACTATGATAAGAAGTTTAAGTGTTCGTTTGCCTTGAGAATTAGGGTTTGAGAAACATAAACCCTAATCGGCCCAAAATAGGGTTTTGATGATACATGAACACAAAATTTGGTAAGTATAGTGTCTCAGTAAATGATTTTTAGTATTTTATGTGTAACTATGATTTACTTCAAATTTGGATATGATTTGGATATATAAAATGTAAACAACATTGGTAAATATCAGAATTTTTGAAGAATGTTCTGACCTGTTTATCGGTCGGGTTTCAAACTCGACCGATCATATTTCCAGATTTATATAGTAGTGTGGTAATTGAATTTTATCTTTTTATTGGTATATCAAATTGATCTCAAATCCTAATTTTTCTTGAAAAATACAATTTTAGACACTCTGTTAAATTGGCGTAATTTTTGGATGACTTTTGATCTCTACAGTGAGGGTGTCGGTCGAGTTCTTTGCAGGACAAACTCGACCGAATATGCTGCAGACTGCAATATAGCAGTGCACTGTTCTATTTTTAATTATTTATTGGTAACTCCAAATGATATAAAATTTTAACTGAAGCTTTATAAATCAATTATAAACAACGTGCTAAATTACTATAATTGTTGAAGAAGGTTTGATCTCTGAAATAAACGAATTACAGTAACCTTTGTATAGCTGAATATTCAACCAATATAATAAACGTTGAGTGTAGGGTCAATATGCAATTGACCCAAGCAGCTCAATTGCTCTATATGTTCGAACACACACACTAGCAGCTCTCATAATTCGCAATTCATTCCATAGAAACAAGATCCTAGAGAGAGAGGGAGAGTTAGGGTTTGAGAGGAGGAAGTGGTGGAATTGCGGACCTAGGGTTTTGCGGTCCGAGGAATAGTGAAATCAAGTAAGTTTGGATTCTTTGCATAGACTTTTATGGTGAATCTTATCTCTCATGTCAAGATTCCGTCCATGCTCTTATTTGATCCAAGATGATGTCGAAATTCCCTCTTTTCTCACCCTTTCTTCATAATCCCTCATTTTCAAGGTTTCCTAGTTGAAGGGAAGAAGAATTGGGAGATTTGCTAGGGATTTGATATGAGTTTGAGATCCCCTGAGTTGAGCTGCAGTTTTGAGGTGTTTTCACACCTTAGGGTGAGTGGGTACTTCCTTTAAACAGTAAAATGCACGAAATTTGATTATAGAATCCAAATCCCTAATTGCTTGGTATGTGATCCTAAACCCTGAAATGTCCGTTTAATTTAAGTTGTTGCAAATTGATATGATATGGATTCCTTCTCTGTTTGAATGACTCTTTGATGGTAGATTCACATCAGAAATGTATACAACACATCCTAGTAAGAATGCTTTTCAGATTTATACCATATGATGTAATTAGGGTTTAACCTAATTGAGATATCACTAGAGTTTCAACCTTATTGAAGAGGACTAGTAATCTTATAAGTGGTTAGGATGTACCTCATGGGTTACCTTATTTGAATTTTATTCTTGGTGCATGATATCTCAGTGAATAGCATGGAAACCTAAATTTAGTTCAATTTCCATGGTTTCATACATATATTGACTGTATATAATTGTTGAAAGCAGTCTTTAATTTGTGAATGTTTATATCGTGTGAAATCCTTATGAGAGCCATGTGACAAGTGAATGAGGTAAACGAAAAGGTGAATGAGGCGAATGAAACCCTAAGAGTAGGGTGTTGGCATGTGATGAATGAATAAGGCAAATGAAACCCTAAGGATAGGGTGTTCAATGAATCATGTTATGGTGATATGAAAGGTCTCGATATGAGATGTGGTGATACTTAACTGTTGAATTGTAAGTTTCTAGTGCATTTAACTTTATATGCTTGTTCTCTCTGAGTTGATATCTACATACTGCAGGGCTTCTTATTTTCAGTACATATCTCGTAAATAGCAGGTGATGAGATATGACATGCCCTAGAAAGGGATGTTACTGAGACATGATATATATTGAATATATGAGTTATGATGTTTCTTATGATATGATATGGCAGGCCGTGTGAGCCTTGTGAGAAATGTTAAATGAGTTATGATTTCTGTTTAAAATGTACCTATAATGTTAATGTTAGACTTAGGTGCCCTGAACACCGTAGAACCCCTTTGGGAGGTCTGCGCCTTAGGGGTGAAACTCGTGTCCAACATCAACCGGTTGAGTAATTCTGGTGGCACGAGGGTTGATAGGGGTTATTCAAAAATAATCCGTGCATGTGTCACGGTGGTAACCCAGTGTAGACTCTCCGCCTGTGTGCTCAGGTTAGAGGAGGAGTCTAGAGCACTCGGAGTTAGTGCAATGAGGCCGGAGAGCCTGTGGGCCGGAGAGCCCGTTGGTCCTGTAGCAGAACAGGAGTGGCAGTCAGACTTAGCATTTCCCGGGTGTGTCGCTAAGTCTTGTACGGTGTGGCCGTAGTGCACTGCGAGTCTCTTATGTAGAGTACACTGCATAAGATTAGGGCATAAGCTAAAATATGATCATATAGGTTCACAGAGTTCCTTATAAATGAAAGAGTTAAGGAAGACTAGAGCATAGTATTCTAGTAGTTATTCTTTGGATGCAATATTTACATTCTTTGTTATTTCAATTATATTGTTTTAGAACTTCTCAGTGTAGTATTTATTGTTGTTCAATTTCATAACGTTTATTCAAAGTTATACCTGTAATCACATTAGTGCCTTAGACTGTTTCTTTGAAGTACTCATTCACTGAGCGAGTAGGCTCACCCCTCTACTCAAACATTTTAGGGTTAACCGCGTGGACTTGAAGATGGTCAGAGCATCAGTGTAGATCTTCCACAAGAGTTAAGTGCAAGATTAGTTGAGTCAGTCGGTCCTTGTCACTCTAGGTCCTCAGTCAGAGATAAGAGAGAGAGTTGTAATTACGATGTGTAATATTATTCCTCTTTTGAAATTGTATGCTATTAGTAGGTCTTATGTGCATAAGGTGTGAGAGACATCACGAATGTTTATACATGTATCTTTACTATTAAAGTCTAATTAGTAAAAGAAATGTTCAGATTCCCTTGTTAAAATGATTTATGTGGTTCAATGCGAAGAAACAAGAGTTTTAACAGAAAAGTAAAGAAAAGAAAAAAGAAAAAGTTAAGGGTGTTCTTTGTATTACATATAAGTCCTATCTTATGCCCTAATCTCATGATTTGAGGAAATTGTGAGATCGGGGTGTAACATGAAATGTGATTGATATAACTGTTATCATATGCACTAATCATGCATGTAACATGAGATGTTGGACATAGCCATGTATGAGGTATGGTGTTTTATTAATGAAATATCTTTATGGGCCTTGTGAGCCATAATATGATGTGTTACTTAGTGAGAGGTAACAAGATATTAATGGGCTTTAAGAGCCACGTTAAATACCTGTATTGTAAATATCATGTTTACCTTGGTCAGATGACCTGAAGGTATTAGTTACCTGACAAGTGGTAACAAGTGTTTTGATGAATTGAAGGTTTGAATACCCATATTTCATAATGATGATGTTGAGATATGAATATACTAAGGTGAAAAGGGATTTGAGATCCCAATGTTCTATAAAGCTTTGAAAAGGACTGGATAAATGTAGTACTCATTCTTTGGAGCATTGTTATAATGAATTATGTTTCAAAACATGATTGATGCTAAAAGAATATGGTAATGTACTTAATTAATCAAGTGAAATCTTATCATGTAGAGCCATGGCCATAGATCCATCATCGTCAGCAGTTTGGTGATAGTGAAATAGGTTTTCCTACGGGAACTCCTGGAGGGCATACTTTTGAGTATGTGGGGGTTATGGGCGCGAATATCCTTACAATCTAATGGAGGAATTGATGTGAGGTAAACATTAAATCTCTCAATCCTTCATTATATATGCCAGGATGGATGTATCACTAATCTCCCGAATGCTGGGATGGATGTATCATTAATCTCCCGATGATCTTAATGCTGGATCAATGTGAGATAAATATAATATCTCTCAATTACAAAGAGAGTACAACATGCCACTGTAACTCTAATAGCTAAGTTTCCAGTATAGCCTAGAAAACTATTTATCAAAGACACAAGATGTCCTGCATTTGGTCCTCACACTGACTGAGGAAGATGAGTTCATGGAAATCTGGCTCATCTATTGACCTATGTATGGTACTGATTTTGATTTCACAATGGGTAGTTGGAGTATGAGCGGTGTACCTCATCTCCTCAGGGCTTAAGTATGATTGTAAAATGTAATCAACCGTGTAGCATATTTGCTTAAGATTGAAATACGAGAATCAATGATTGATGGTACTTTGCTTAGCATGTCCTAAATGGATGGATGTTATATATATTCTTCATATTCCTTACTGGATAAGTAACATGCTACTTTATCAAGAAATAAGTGAAGTGCATTAAATAAAGAATGATGCTCTATTCTGTTTAGATATTGAATTACTTGTTGTTAAATACTTATGTTTCTTTTGCTCAATTTTTTTTATCATTAATTGCAATAATAATGTTTCTGGTGGAGAGTTATATCTATCGCTGGGGAAATTTTCAATTGTCTCACCCCCGTGGGCTCCAACTTTTTAGGTAGACACCGAAGAAGAGGCAGGAACCCTACAACATGGAAAGAACAGCAGCAGCAACAACATCAAGGACAATAGTGAATTCTCAGATGGAGACACTGGCTGTCTTGTCTTGTAAATAGAGAGTCCTATGTATTGTCTCTGTACTCTCAGGTCCTAGGAGTAAATAGTTAGTTTAAAATTGATCTAAGATTTTGGCTTGATGCCTCGAGATTTTTATAATGCTTGTGAACAGCTTAACAGTGTAGTTGATGCTTGTAA
Source organism: Alisma plantago-aquatica (assembly GCA_963693085.1). Taxonomy (NCBI): domain Eukaryota; kingdom Viridiplantae; phylum Streptophyta; class Magnoliopsida; order Alismatales; family Alismataceae; genus Alisma; species Alisma plantago-aquatica. The sequence continues at coordinate 550,957,584 of OY856415.1, read as the reverse complement.
CTCTCGAGAAGGATTGGTATAAGATATGTAATTTCGAACCAGGATGTATATGCAATGATTTGGTTCTTGTTATAAGAGTTTTCCTGTGTTTTGATCTCTTGTAAAAAGTTTTAATTTTTAGTGATTTTCAGTAATTCTGCTGCTAACGAATGCTTCTGCTTAAGTAAATCATGTTTATGTAAGTTGGATGCCACAATTTAGTTGGTATTAGAGCTCTAGGTTCACTGAGTCTACAAAGACATAGGATTAAGGTTGTTGAGTATGTTCTAGTGTCTTCCAGTTTATCTGATAGTGAATTCTGCTCATTTAAGAGGAGAAGAAGAACTAAAGATGTTTGGATCACACAAGGAACATGCTGCTGAAAGCAGCGTTGCTGGACCAGGAGAGGGTGCAAGGGACCAGAATAGGGATGAACCAGAACCTGAACATCCCCAGTATAACCCAGCCATGATAGAGAACCCAACCTTCCATGATCTGTTTGGACAGTTCATGGCAACAATGACACATATGGCGGACATGATGCCACCACCTGCACGTAGGGCACTTACTCACCAAGAAGGACATGGAGCCGACAAGACTTTTGAACGACTTTGCCAGGTTGGAGCCACAGAATATGCTGGTACAGCTGATCCACCAGATGCTGATATGTGGCTGACTGAGCTGGAGAAGGCCTTCAGAATCCTCAATATTGCATAAGTTGAGAAGGTTAGAATTGCAGTGTACCTTCTTAAAGGGAGTGTTGGGCATTGGTGGACTATAGAAGAAGGTAAAAGGACAGGTGTTGAGATTGGATGGGAAGTATTCCGATGAGAATTTGTCAGTAGATATTTCCCTAAGACGTTTCTAGATGAGAAGATCTCTCAATTTGAGAGGTTGAGGCAAGGATAGATGAACATTAGCAAGTATGAGGCTAAGTTCATGGAGCTTTTGTGATTATGTCCGCACATGGCATCTACAGATGAGGAGAGATGAGGAGAGAATTTGGCATTTTGAGAAGGGATTGAACGCTGATTTGACTACTCCCGTATCTGCTTTGGAGAATAGGTAGAGGTTTTCCACTTTTGTAGAGTCTGTCAGACGAATAGAGAGGTCTGTGACTGAGAAGTGACAACCCAAGAGTAAGAAGGTGTATACTCAGTTCCTAGGACAAGGGTCTAAAAGTTTCAAGAAATCGAGGTTTTCTACACCAAATGCACCACTAAGGTTCAGTACCCAGCCACAATGGACGTCTAATAGGGGTAGAGGCCATAGTTTACTACTGAAGGGAGCCCACAACTCATCATCAGTATCGGTAACATGACCACCCAGGCCACAGTCAGGGAACAGAGGATGTTTTATTTATGGAAAGATGGGGCATTTGATGAAAGATTGTCGAGCTAGAGAAGCAAGTGTGACTCAACCTCAGAGGCAGAGTCAACAAGGCTCTCATAGGCAAAAGATTCCGAGTGGCGTTAGAGGATGTGGACAAGTGTCCCAAGTTGGTTCGTCAGCACCTAACAATCGAACAAAGGGTCAACAACAAGCTACGATGAGATTCTATGCAATGAATCAACCTGAAGCAGTAGTCAACCCTCGAGTTGTGACAGGTCAGATGGAACTATTTCATTCTTATATGTCTTCATCCTACTTTGTATCTATTTTAATTGATCCATGTGCTACACATTATTTTATTACTAGAAGAGTGATCTTTGACTGCAACATGACCGTCAGTCATAGAGCAGATAGTTTGTTATTAGAAACCCCTTTGTTTGGATCTGTAGTGCTACAGGAGGTGTGTTCTCCCTGTATTCTTTCCTTTTCTAAACATCACATTCAGGTGGATCTTATACCACTTGGGATGCATGGGTTTGATATAATTCTTGGGATGTACACCCTAGAAAAGTAAAAGGTTGTCTTGGATTGTGAGTCCAAGCAAGCTGTGTTCACTGGTGAGGGTGACACATGGATCTTTCAGGGAGATAGAAAGATTCTTCCAAACCATCTTGTGTCATCCATGGTAGCTGAAAAGCTGATGATGCAAGGATGTTTTGCATTCTTGGCACATGTGGTAGACACCACAATAGAGAGTTCTAATCTTTCTGAAGTTCCGATAGTTAGGGAGTTTGAGCATGTATTCCCTGAGGAACTTCCAGGTGCACCTCCGCCCTGAGAGATTGATTTTGAGATTAATCTAGTTCCGGGCACACAACCAATAGCACAAACACCGTATAGAATGACACCTACCGAGATGGCAGAGCTTAAGAAACAGCCACAGGAGTTGCTTGAGAAAGGTTTTATCCGACCGAGCACTTCACCCTGGGGTGCTTCAGTTCTTTTTGTTAAGAAGAAAGATGGGTCTATGCAGTTATGCATCGACTACAGGCAGTTGAATAAAGTAACTATAAAGAACAAGTATCCTCTGCCAAGGATTGATGACTTGTTTGATCAGTTGCATGGTGCAACTATCTTTTCTAAGATAGATTTGAGGTCGGGATATCATCAGTTGCATATCAAGGAGAGTGACATACCTAAGTCTGCCTTTAGGACAAGGTATGGTCACTATGAGTTCATAGTTATGTCATTTGGACTAACTAATGCACCACCTGCATTCATGGAACTCATGAATATAATCTTCCAGCTTTTTCTTGATCAGTTTATAGTAGTTTTCATAGATGACATCCTGGTATATAGTAGAGATGCTCAACAGCATGAGCATCACCTCCGTCAGGCTTTAACTTTGCTAAGGGAGCATAAGCTGTATGCTAAGTTTAGCAAATGCGAGTTCTGGTTACCAGAAGTTTCTTTTCTAGGACACGTTATATCTGCCTCAGGTATCCGTGTTGATCCTAAGAAGGTAGAATCTATCCTGCAATGGGAACAACCAAAGACACCGACGGAGATACGCAGTTTTCTAGGACTGGCAGGCTATTACAGGAGGTTCATTAAGAACTTCAGTTCTATAGCTTTACCCCTAACCAAGTTGACCAGGAAGGAAGTTCCTTTTGTCTAGAATGACAAGTGCCAACAATATTTCTAGTTGTTGAAGGAAAGGTTAATAAGTGCACCTGTGTTAGTGTTACCTGAGCAGGGAAAGGGGTACATAGTCTTCTGTGATGCATCTAAGAACGGTCTAGGATGTGTGTTGATGCAGGATAAGCAAGTGATTTCTTTTGCTTCTCGACAACTTAAGAAACACGAGGAGAATTATTTGACACATGATCTAGAGCTAGCTACTGTGGTCCATGCTTTGAAGATCTGGAGACACTATCTCTATGGAGAAACATTCCAGATTTTCACAGACCATAAGAATCTAAAATATATATTTTCACAACATGAGTTGAACATGAGGCAACACCGCTGGATGGAGTTAATCAAGGACTATGATTGTACAATTGATTATCATATAGGGAAAACCAATGTAGTGGCTGACGCTCTAAGTAGGAAATAGTCATTACCAACCCTAGATAAAGCACAATTAAACTCCTTAGTTTGCTCTAAGAGAGATATGCCTATCTCCTTAAGGCAAGACAATGTACAGCTTAAAGTGTCATTGTTAGCTGGGATGTTAGCTGAGATGCAAGGGAAACCTACTCTGAGACAACAGATTAAAGAAGCACAACAAGCTGATACTATGATTCAACAGATTAGGTTAGAGTATGGTAGTGATAAACGAGATGGCTTCCATGATTCAGATGATCAGGTAATCTGTTACCATGGTAGGATGGTAGTACCTGATGTCAATGACTTAAGGAATTTAGTTCTGGAAGAAGCTCATTATTCAATGTATGCCATGCATCCAGGGAGCACCAAGATGTATCATAATTTAAAAGATATGTATTGGTGGCCTGGTTTGAAGAAGGATGTTGCTGAGTTTGTTATGCGGTGTCCAGTGTGTCAGCAGGTTAAAGCTGAACTTCAAAAGCCTGCAGGAACAATGCAACCTTTGCCTATACCTCAGTGGAAATGAGATCGTGTGACCATGAACTTTGTGGTTGGTTTTCCTATAACAACCAAAGGTCATGATTCCATATGGGATAGTTGATAGGTTGACAAAGACATCACATTTCCTTCCTGTCAAAACAACCTACACTACTGAAAAGCTTGCACACACACACACACACACACACACACACACACACACACACACACACACATATATATATATATATAGATGATATAGTGCAGTTGCATGGGGTTCCAACTACTATTGTTTCTGATAGAGGTCCCCAGTTCACGAGTCATTTTTGGGAGAGACTCCATAAAGCTTTGGGTATGCAATTAAGGTTTAGTACAACCTTTCATCCTCAGACAAATGGGCAATTTGAGAGGACTATACAAACTTTGGAGGACTTGCTTAGGGCATGTGTCCTTCAATTTGTAGGAAGTTGGGATCTACACCTAAGCTTGATAGAATTTTCTTACAATAATAGCTACCAACATAGTATTGATATGGCACCATATGAGGCATTATATGGTAGACATTATAGATCTCCTTTATGTTGGTATGAAATAGGGGAGTACCAACTTTTGGGTCCTGATCTAGTACAACAAACAACTGAGAAGATTAAAGTCATACGACAACAGTTGAAAGTTGCCCAGGATAGATAGAAATCTTATGCTGATAAGCATTGTAGACCCTTAGAATTCCAAGTTGGAGACAGAGTATACCTCAAGGTCTCACATTGGAAAGGTATCCTTAGATTTGGGAAGAAGGGCAAGTTAGCTCCTAGATTCATGGGGCCCTATCCAATCATTGAGAGGATGGGAAAGGTAGCCTATAAGCTAGAGTTGCCACCTAAGATGCATAGATTGCACCCAGTGTTCCATATCTCCATGTTGAGGAAGTGTCATCCTGACATAGAGTTAGTTCTGCAACCTTTGGAGGTAGAACTAAATGATGATATATCATATATTGAAGGACATGTGTTGGTTCTTGACTGTAGAATTAAAAAGCTGAAAAAGAAAGACATATGTCTTGTGAAAGTTCTCTGGCATCATCACGGCATTGAAGAATCTACGTGGGAGCTAGTGGAAGAGATGATGAGGAAGTACCCTTCTCTTTTCTCTTGATGTTTTTGTTAATGATTTCGGGGACGAAATCCTTGTAAGGGGTGGATAACTTGTAACATCCCTGACCTGGGTTATGCTTTAACCCTAGGTGTTTTGCTTAATAAAGTTGATTAGATTCTTGCTCTTATCTCTTGAAAAGTAATTAAGGCTTAAGAGGAACTTATATTTCAATTTTAGTCCTTTTTGAACAATGTTGAAAATAATGTTTTGATTATTGTGGACTAAAGTGCAATTTACCCAAGTTGAGGGGTTAATTTGCAAATGTTGCATGATAACATGTTCCTCATGTGTTGAAGCATCATGATAATGAATATGATGTAGAGGTATGGCTTGGGGAAAGCCTGAGTACCAAGAAAGAGCTGATTTAGCAATGTTTGTACCTTAAAACTTAGTTTTGGATTAATGTGTAATTTACCCAAAGCCTAGGGTTCAATATGCAAATTTTCACTTCAATAAGGTCCCTAATAATTCTTGGCTCTTGTAGAGGCAAGAAAATGAGAGGGTCATCTCATTTGTACCTCTTTGAAGGAGAGATAATCTTGATATTTAAAATAATCAAGATTTAAGCATAATTGAAACCCTAATTCAATTTAATGCAAAAATAATCATATTAAATGGATTGCCCTTCAACCAAAAAAATTGTAGAGGTTGAAATATACATATATGTACGTCCTTGTGCCTTGAAAAGGCAAAGGAAATATCTACGTGAGTGGAGAACCCACTCACATTAAGAAAATAAAAAGAAATATCCACTAACTTATGGATATTATTATTATAAAGGTTAAGGTGCTTAATTTCTTTTCCTTTAATTCATGGATAATGGAGAGGAATTCGGAGGTGAGGAAGATATATTTGCATGCAAGGAATTGAGGGGGGGATAGGTGGCACCAATTTTGGAATTAAAAGATTTTTATAAGGCATTTTCTCTCTCATTGAATTTCTTATAAAACACCTTTTTCAACTCAATCGAGAGGCTTTTTCAAATCCACTTCTTATCTTTGCTTACAAAACAACCAAGGGATCTTTGGAGGACCAGGATGACGACCCCCAACCTGTTGGTAAGCTTCTTGACTTCCTTTCACCTTAATTCCATGGTGGAAATCGAAAATCAATGCATGATTTCTTCTTATCTCGATCCCATCTTCAATTCTAACCATTCCTTTTCACTCAAATCTTGAGGACGAGCCTTGGGATAGTGAAAGGAGTTTCATCCACCATTGTTGACGTGAGCTTGAAGCTTTGAAGCTCAATTGGAGGTGGGTTATATAACTTGAACCCATTACATTGTTATTCAATTATCAATCTTGCAATTATAATGATTCCTTCTTCTTCTTGATCAATTGCTTGTTGTAATTGATAATGTTATGAAATCAGTAGCAATATGAACAACATGAACGAAGGTAGATGATGATGACATCAACTTGGACACTTTTCCCAAAGAAATTCTGTTTCAATCGATTTCAACAAAATGTTCATTCGGTTTCAACAAAACCGTTTGAAATCAAACAGTTTCATCAAATCGTTAGAAGACAAACGATTTCAAACCATTTGGAAGGGTTGACCACAATTGACCATTTGGAGATTATATTCTAGTGTTGATGGTTTATGACCCATTAAATTTAATTGATTGATTCCAAAGGGTTCATTAGTTGAAGGTTAATCAATTATCAAACCCTAATCGGGTTAAAGGCTGAAATTTCAATTGGTTGATTTAAAATTTTGGGTTGATTAATCAAAACGGTCTCAAGACTGTTTGGAGATCACCCAAATGGTCTCAAGACTGTTTGGAGGTCAACCAAGACCGTTTGGAGGTCTAGGGTTGAGTATGGTGAAGTAATTGAAGGTCCAGAGATAGCAAATGGTAATGAAATCAATTGTTCAATCGATGATCAATCTAAAGATCTAAACCCTAATTGAACTTCACAAATTTTCAATGATGGATGGGGAAAACGGTCTCAAGACCATTTGGAGGTCATCCAAACGATCTCAAGACCATTTTAGGTCAGGTCATATCATAATTTGATGATGATTCATTGATTTCAATTGAATCGGTTCCACAATGTTGATCATTGAAGGTTCCTCGATTTCAAAACCCTAATAGATTGTTTATTGATTATAAATCCTAGTTCAATTAGGTTCAAAACCCTAATTGATGGTCCAATTGAAGGGTGATTCAATGGTTCAATTGATGAATGAAGCAAGGATGCAATTGATAGTCGGTTCATTGATTGAAACCTTGAATTGTTTAAGTGTTGAAAGACCTTTTTGGTCCATTTGATTTTGAGAGGGTTTGGACCAAACGGTCTCAAGACCATTTGGAGACCCAAGTCCATTCGGTTTCAACACATTTCTTGCTTAAATAGTTTCAATGGAAATTTTCCCAAACGGTTTCAAACTATGTGAGTTCTAAGAGACTAAGTGTAACATCCCACTCTTGCTATGCAATTTTCCAAATTATTTTATTCCTTGCATGCTCTTTTCCTAATTGTTGAGGACTTAAATGCAATTTTCCCACGTTAGTTTTGCAAAATCATTTATTATGTCCAATTTCTCTATTATACTTGTTTTATTTAAAGAAAATGTTTTCATGTATATCTATGCCCTTTTGTTTAAGAAAATGAGGATAAATGCTTTTATGACAAATTTTCTCTCTCATATGATAATTAGTGAATTACATATTTTATTGCTTGCTTAATTGGCCTCCATCTTGTCAATTGGAAAGAAATAATATTGAGTGTACATTTTCATATCTTGGAATGCTTATTTGAGAAATTAATGACTTTATATGCACTATTTATATTCATTTAAAGGCACATAATGGTCTTTGCTATTTTAGACCTAAAACGTGTACACGCAGTAAAACTAATTAAATGGGAATGTTCTAGACCCTCTAATACACCTATGGTTCAAATTTGAACCCATTACAACCATGATTGACCCCCCAATTAAATTGAAAGAGATTTGAATATAGATAGGAGCAAGGTTTGAATGTTCATTTTATTAATGCATACAATTTGCTATAGTTCACATTTATATGAGCGTCACACGTTACTTTTCTGCCTTCGTTTTGACGCGTGTGATAGCAGCCGTTGGATCATGATCCAACGGTGCTCACCTTCTCTTCTTCCTCCGTTCTTCTCACGAGCCATCAACCATTTTAGCTGCCTTGAATGCTCGCCTCGGACCTCGATCGTTTCTCGATGGTTTCATTTGATTCCTTTGCCAACACATTCGTCTTCCTCTCCTGAGAGAAATGAGCCCTCACACATCCTCACCCTTGGCCATTTGACGAAACTCCCATTTAGGGCTTGAACACCCCTCCGCCATTTAAGCGCAGCCGCTGCCCCTGCCTTCCGCACTGACCTATTAAGACCCCAAGAGCACCGCCAGTCCCCTAGCTACACTCCTCCACTGCCAATTTTGCCCCGAGTGCCCCTGATCATCCCGCCCTACTTGACCTGCAAACCCAGCAACTCCGGCTTCGTCCAGACTCCTCAGTCCACCTCGGCTCAATCGTGACAGTGGTAAGCATCCTCGACACCTAAGCTACGTTTTGGTTTTCTCAGTTTGCCTCGCGATCGCCCCTACTAGCGGGTCCTGTAGAGCTTCCAATGGTGCTCACCGGCGCTGGTCGCCTTGGCCTCTCAGCTCCCCCTCCGACTACAGAAATGCATGCCTCGACCTCACCTTGCTTCCAGGAGTAATTCCCGACCTTCAGTCTGAATTCTCTCTATGGTTTTGCCCCTCCGACTTCCTCCCCTATTCTTGCTGCTTCAGCGGTTTACTTGTGTTTGTGGTTCTTCTTTTCTTCTCCCAACTAGTCACTCAGTTTCTCTAGCCTCTCGCGGATGCTCACATGGCTTTTAGCCTTCAGGTTTTAGTCTGTCTTCACACCTTGACCCTATGTGTTTTAGCTGCCATGGTTGTACCTTGGAACCTGGTGCTCCTGCGCACCCCATGGCCTGAACCCAGGCTCATCGACTCCATCTCGACGCAAGGAATCCGGTTAGCCCTTCATCTCTCCATGAGTACCGTCCCTCTGATCACCAGGACTGGGGGATTATGATCTCCAGTTCTGCTGATTGAAGCCGTGGCTCATGAAGGAGCAGGCTAGGAAGAAACCAGGTCAAGAAATGACCTTTGTGCCCTGTCCTTTTATTTGACGATTTCAACCGCAGAGGATATTTTGGGGTTTTCGCCTGTACCCCTTTCTTTGATCGCGAAACCACAATGGCGAGCCTCCTCCCTAGCTGGCCAAGCCCGATTGGGCCAAGTCAGATGCTGGCCCCCTATTTTCTAGATTTGGATATATATATTTACATGTGGCTTTTTCTTGATTTTCTATTGGTCTATTCTTCGAAAATTCATAGTAAATCTCCTGTTTATCAGAAAATTACAAAAAAAAATATGTTTTGGAAAGGATTTTCGATGAGGAATCCGATTTTGTGGTTTTTATCGACAGATTTTGTTGTTTTCACATCTCAATAATTATATGGACAAATTAGGGTTTGATGTTGTATAATGAATGATAAACATGCTTTTTCAGGTGATTAAGGGAACCCAATCAGTCAAACTAGGTTTGACTTAGGTGTTTTAGATCAAGGTAAGCGGGCCATGCATATTTGGCACAAGTACTTTGGTTTATTGATTGTTACCTATAATTATGCACATTTGGTGATTTCATGAATTATGAATGTCCATCAAGAATGCATTATGTATAATTATCATTGATTTCTTGCTTGTTTAATTATAGTCTATGCTATGAACCTGATTATGATTATGATTATGAAATTAAGGTTAAGGAATCATGTTCAAGAAGGGGAAAACCCTATTATGGTTTATGAGGGAGAAATCCCATTATGATTCAAGGGGAGAAATCCCATCATGTTAAAGTTCAATGATCATGTTAATGTTTAAGATAATGTTAATGCCATGTTAATGATCTAGTTAAATGGAATTGAATTAGTTTTCATATGCTCCCGAATCATGGACCTCAAGAGGTCGTCAAGGGCTTTCCTGGCATCAAGGGCTTTCCTAGCAATCATGTGCTCCTTAGGGGGCGTCATAGAGGGATGCATACACTCACTGTTCAATTCAGCATGCAAATTTATGAATCATGAATGCTTAAGAAAATCCATGTTAAATTTTATGTCAAGTCACGTCAAGTAAATTTTATCATGTCAAGCTATATTTACTTTTATGTCATATAAGATGCCAAATACCGCTTACTGATGTGTTGTTTGTTTTGCATGGCTGGGGACGAGATGTTCGCAGAAATTGGAGCTAAAGGGAAGGAGACATCTTAAGGAGTTCCACGAATCCAAAGACCTTAGAAGTTGTTGCCTGGTGGGACGTCCATCTATGGAGATCCTATCTTTTTCATGATTATCTAGTTTATGTTTAGTGCACCTTTAGAAGCATGCTGTAGCTTTCTTTCCATAAACTCATGTATGAATCTATGTTTCTATGAATGCCAAGTGTTGTTTATTTCTTGATATGAGATCATGCATGTGACAATCCCTCCCTGATATGCCAAGTACCCCACATTATGGATAATGTTGGGGATTAGGCTGTGCTTCCGCTGGTTACGTAAGAAACCCTAGGGAGGGGTGTTACATTAATGGTATTAGAGCAAGGAATAGATGGCCACTAAGGCAACAATAAGGATTCATACAAGTCACCCTAGGATGAAGCAATAGAAGTAGAGAACATGATTATGTAATCTAGTATGTCTAGAGAACCTTGAAGATGACTAGAGCCCTCACCCCATTAGAAAGGTACATGTTAGCATGCTCAAGTAGTTGCAACCAAACCCTAGATGATGACATGTTTCTCCTTGTCTCAATGGTAAGGGCCACCCAATTGAGATTTGAGGAAAATGTCATTTAATGTGACTTCTTATGTGCCTTACCTTCTTAATTGTGTGTGTGGTATGGGACACATGTGCAAATAAGTTGGTGAGATGTAGCATAAAAAGATCCAACATTTCTAAATATGTGCTTGATCATCACATATAAAGAGATGAAGGATATATGACCTAAGGTTAGTCAACTATGAATATGTAGTCATGGTAAGTGAGAGATAGATTCCCTAAGTAATGAGTTAGGCATAATGTTAAGGAGTAAGTATGAGACTTAGGAAGGGTAGTTAAGTAATTTATGTTGAATCATAATATTTTGTTTATGCATGCTTCTTTTATAATAATATTCTGTATGGAAAATTTGCAAGTTTATGTAACACCCTTAAGGTGGGTAGAAACTCTAGGAAATTTCGAGGACGAAATTTATTTAAGGTGGGTAGAATTGTAACATCCCACTCTTGCTATGCAATTTTCCAAATTATTTTATTCCTTGAATGCTCTTTTCCTAATTGTTGAGGACTTAAATGCAATTTGCCCACGTTAGTTTTGCAAAATCATTTATTATGTCCAATTGCTCTATTATACTTGTTTTATTTAAAGAAAATGTTTTCATGTATATCTATGCCCTTTTGTTTAAGAAAAATGAGGATAAATGCTTTTATGACAAATTTTCTCTCTCATATGATAATTAGTGAATTACATATTTTATTGCTTGCTTAATTGGCCTCCATCTTGTCAATTGGAAAGAAATAATATTGAGTGCACATTTTCATATCTTGGAATGCTTATTTGAGAAATTAATGACTTTATATGCACTATTTATATTCATTTAAAGGCACATAATGGTCTTTGCTATTTTAGACCTAAAACGTGTACAAGCAGTAAAACTAATTAAATGGGAATGTTCTAGACCCTCTAATACACCTATGATTCAAATTTGAACCCATTACGACCATGTTTGACCCCCCAATTAAATTGAAAGAGATTTGAATATAGATAGGAGCAAGGTTTGAATGTTCATTTTATTAATGCATACAATTTGCTATAGTTCACATTTATATGAGCGTCACATGTTACGTTTCTGCCTTCGTTTTGATGCGTGTGATAGCAGCCGTTGGATCATGATCCAACGGTGCTCACCTTCTCTTCTTCCTCCGTTCTTCTCGCGAGCCAGCACCCATTTTAGCTGCCTTGAATGCTCGCCTCGGACCTCGATCGTTTCTCGACGGTTTCATTTGATTCCTTCGCCAATGCATTCGTCTTCCTCTCCTGAGAGAAACGAGCCCTCACACATCCTCACCCGTGGCCATTTGATGAAACGCCCATTTAGGGCTTGAACACCCCTATGCCATTTAAGCGCAGCCGCCGCCCCTGCCTTCCGCACTGACCGATTAAGACCCCAAGAGCACCGTCGGTCCCCTAGCTACACTCCTCCACTGCCAATTTTGCCCCGAGTGCCCCTGATCATCCCGCCCTACTCGACCTGCAAACCCAGCAACTCCGGCTTCGTCCAGACTCCTCATTCCACCTCGGCTCAATCGTGACAGTGGTAAGCATCCTCGACACCTAAGCTACGTTTTGGTTTTCTCAGTTTGCCTCGCGATCGCCCCTACTAGCGGGTCCTGTAGAGCTGCCAATGGTGCTCTCCGACACTGGTCGCCTTGGCCCCTCAGCTCCCCCTCTGACTACAGAAATGCATGCCTCAACCTCACCTTGCTTCCAAGAGTAATTCCCGACCTTCAGTATGAATTCTCTCTATGGTTTTGCCCCTCCGACTTCCTCCCCTGTTCTTGCTGCTTCGGCGATTTACTTGTGTTTGTGGTTCTTCTTTTCTTCTCCCAACTAGTCACTCAGTTTCTCTAGCCTCTCGCGGATGCTCGCCTGGCTTTTAGCCTTCAGGTTTTAGTCTGTCTTCACGCCTTGACCCTCTATGTTTTAGCTGCCATGGTTGTACCTTGGAACCTGGTGCTCCAGCGCACCCCATGGCTTGAACCCAGGCTCATCGACTCCAGCTCGACGCAAGGAATCCGGTTAGCCCTTCATCTCTCCATGAGTAGCGTCCCTCTGATCGCCAGGACTAGGGGATTGTGATCTCCAGTTCTGCTGATTGAAGCCATGGCTCGCGAAGGAGCAGGCTAGGAAGAAACCAGGTCAAGAAATGACCTTTGTGCCCTATCCTTTTATTTGACGATTTCAACCACAGAGGATATTTTGGGGTTTTCACCTGTACCCCTTTCTTTGATCGCGAAACCACAATGGCGAGCCTCCTCCCTAGCTGGCCAAGCCCGATTGGGCCAAGTTAGATGCTGGCCCCCTATTTTCTGGATTTGGATATATATATTTACATGTGGCTTTTTCTTGATTTGCTATTGGTCTATTCTTCGAAAATTCATAGTAAATCGCCTGTTTATCAGAAAATTACAAAAAAAATATGCTTTGGAAAGGATTTTCGATGAGGAATCCGATTTTGTGGTTTTTATCGACATATTTTGTTGTTTTCACATCTCAATATTTATATGGACAAATTAGGGTTTGATGTTGTATAATGAATGATAAACATGCTTTTTCAGGTGATTAAGGGAACCCAATCAGTCAAACTAGGTTTGACTTAGGTGTTTTAGATCAAGGTAAGCGGGCCATGCATATTTGGCACAAGTACTTTGGTTTATTGATTGTTACCTATAATTATGCACATTTGGTGATTTCATGCATTATGAATGTCCATCAAGAATGCATTATGTATAATTATCATTGATTTCTTGCTTGTTTAATTATAGTCTATGCTATGAACCTTATTATGATTATGATTATGAAATTAAGGTTAAGGAATCATGTTCAAGAAGGGGAAAACCCTATTATGGTTTATGAGGGAGAAATCCCATTATGATTCAAGGGGAGAAATCCCATCATGTTAAAGTTCAATGATCATGTTAATGTTTGAGATAATGTTAATGCCATGTTAATGATCTAGTTAAATGGAATTGAATTAGTTTTCATATGCTCCCGAATCATGGACCTCAAGAGGTCGTCAAGGGCTTTCCTAGCATCAAGGGCTTTCCTAGCAATCATGTGCTCCTTAGGGGGCGTCATAGAGGGATGCATACGCTCACTGTTTAATTCAGCATGCAAATTTATGAATCATGAGTGCTTAAGAAAATCCATGTTAAATTTTATGTCAAGTCACGTCAAGTAAATTTTATCATGTCAAGCTATATTTACTTTTATGTCATATAAGATGCCAAATACCGCTTACTGATGTGTTGTTTGTTTTGCATGGCTGGGGACGAGATGTTCGCAGAAATTGGAGCTAAAGGGAAGGAGACAGCTTAAGGAGTTCCATGAATCCAAAGACCTTAGAAGTTGTTGCCTGGTGGGACGTCCATCTATGGAGATCCTATCTTTTTCATGATTATGTAGTTTATGTTTAGTGCACCTTTAGATGCATGATGTAGCTTTCTTTCCATAAACTCATGTATGAATCTATGTTTCTATGAATGCCAAGTGTTGTTTATTTCTTGATATGAGATCATGCATGTGACAATCCCTCCCTGATATGCCAAGTACCCCACATTATGGATAATGTTGGGGATTAGGCTGTGCTTCCGATGGTTACGTAAGAAACCCTAGGGAGGGGTGTTACACTAAGACAGTTTGGGGTCTAGGTAATCAAACCATTTGAGGTTCAATATGGTTAATCCATTTGGATATCTAATGTAATTAAAGATTCAATTGGTTAATCCACTTGGACACCTAATGTAATTAAAGGTTCAATTGGTTAATCCAATTAGATACCTCATGTAATTGAAGGTTCAATTGATCAAACCTTTTAGACACCTAATGCACTTAGGTGAGTGGTACCCTTAGTGGGATTAATCATTGATGCATAATGATGCAATAATTCAATACATCATGATAACCCTAAATGTATGAATTTAAATAAAGAGTAGACTCAATCTAATTAAGAATTGAGTAGTGGACATCCTAGAAGAGGATGAGAGAAAGATATTCATACATGTATAATAATCATGGCAAATACATTCAAAGTGAATGTGATATATAATTAAGGTATGATTCTTAATAAAGAGATCACGAAACCCTAATTGAGTTGATTGATGAACTCAAACCCTAATCAAGGGTTATATTAATTGAAATCTTAATACAAAGATATTTTGCAAAACCCTAATTAAGGGTGAAGCCATATGAAACCCTAAGTGAGGGTGATGTCATGTGGAACCCTAATTAAGGGTGAAGCCATATGAAACCCTAAGTGAGGGTGATGTCATGTGGAACCCTAATTAAGGGTGAAGCCATATAAAACCCTAAGTGAGGGTGATGTCATGTGGAATCCTAATCAAGGGTGATGTTAAGTAAAAGCCTAATTCAATGATGTGATATGAATCTCTAACCCCAAGGTGATGCTATGTAATGAGATGAGAAATCTTAATATGAAGTCCTAACCCTGATAAAGGGTAAAGGTATGTAAATCCCTAATCTTGGGTTATAGTGCATGAAACCCTAATTTTGGGCAATATGATGATATACCATAACCCTAATTTGGGTAATGAGTTGAGTATTCCTAATTGATATGAAATGGGAAATCCTAACTCTAATGAGGAAATAGTGATGTTACTCTTATATTGCATAGTGCTGAAATGTGATTGATATAACTGTTATCATATGCACTAATCATGCAGGTAACATGAGATGTTGGACATAGCCATGTATGAGATATGGTGTTTTATTAATGAAATTTCTTTATGGGACTTGTGAGCCATAATATGATGTGTTACTTAGTGAGAGGTAATAAGATATTAATGGGCTTTAAGAGCCATGTGAAATACCTGTATTGCAAATATCATGTTTACCTTGGTCAGATGACTTGAAGGTATTAGTTACCTGACAAGTGGTAACAAGTGTATTGATGAATTGAGGGTTTGAATACCCATATTTCATAATGATGATGTTGAGATATGAATATACTTAGGTGAAAAGGGATTTGAGATCCCAATGTTCTATAAAGCTTTGAAAAGGACTGGATAAATGTAGTACTCATTCTTTGGAGCATTGTTATAATGAATTATGTTTGAAAACACGATTGATGCTAAAAGAATATGGTAATGCACTTAATTAATCAAGTGAAATCTTATAATGTAGAGCCATGTCCATAGATCCATCATCGTCAGTAGTTTGGTGATGGTGAAATAGGTTTTCCTACGGGAACTCCTGGAGGGCATACTTTTGAGTATGTGGGGGTTATGGGTGTGAATATCCTTACGCCCTAATGGAGGAATTGATGTGAGGTAAACATTAAATCTCTCAATCCTTCATTATATATGCTGGGATGGATGTATCACTAATCTCCTGAATGCTGGGATGGATGTATCATTAATCTCCCGATGATCTTAATGTCAGATCGATGTGAGTTAAATATAATATCTCTCTTTTGCGAAGAGAGTACGACATGCCATTGTAACTCTAATAGCAAAGTTGCCAGTATACCCTGGAAATCTATTTAGCAGAGACACAATATGTCCTGCATTTGGTCCTCACACTGACTGAGGAAGATGAGGTCATGGAAATTTGACTCTTCTATTGACCTATGTAAGGTACCGATTTCAATTTCGCAATGGTCGGTTGGAGTATGAGCGGTATACCTCATCTCCTCAGGGCTTAAGTATGATTGTAAAATGTAATCAGCCGTGTAGCATATTTGCTTAAGGTTGAAATACGAGGATCAATGATTGATGTTGCTTTGCTTAGCATGTTCTAAATGGATGAATGTTATATATATTCTTCATATTCCTTACTGGATAAGTAACATGCTGCTTTATCAAGAAATAAGTGAAGTGCATTGAATAAAGAATAATGCTCTATTATGTTTAGATATTAAATTACCTATTGTTAAATACTTATGTTTCTTTTGCTCAGTTTTATATCATTAATTGCAATAATAATGTTTCTAGCGGAGAGTTATATCTCTCACTGGGGCAATTTTCAATTGTCTCACCCATGAGATCCAACTTTTTAGGTAGACACCGAAGAAGAGGCAGGAACCCTACAGCAGGGAAAGAACATCAACAACATGAGCATCAATGACAATAGTGAATTGTCAGGTGGAGACACCGGCTGTCTTGTCCTGTAAATAGAGAGTCCTATGTGTCGTCTCTGTACTCTTAGGTCCTAGGAGTCAGTAGTTAGTTTAAAATTGATCTGAAATTTTGGCTTGATGCCTCGAGATTTTTATAATGCTTGTGAACAACTTAACAGTGCAGTTGATGCTTGTAACTCTCGAGAAGGATTGGTACAAGATATGTACTTTCGAACCAGGATGTATATGCAATGCTTTGGTTCTTGTTATAAGAGTTTTCATGTGTTTGGATCTCTTGTAAAAAGTTTTAATTTTTAGTAATTTTTAGTAATTCCGCTACTAACGAATGCTTCCGCTTAAGTAAATCCTGTTTATGTAAGTTGGATGCCACATTTAGATTCTTGTCTTTATCTTTTTAAAAGTAATTAAGACTAATGGAGAGTTTATGATTCAATTTTGGTCCTACTTGAATAATGTTGAAACAATATTTTACCTGTTTTGGACTAAAGTGCAATTTACCCAATTTAAGGGGTTACCTTGCAAATGTTACATGATAAATGTTCCTAAATTGTTATAGCATCATAAGAATGAGAATGATGCTAAGGTATGGCTTGTGGAAGCCTAAGTTCCAAGAAGGAGCTTGTTTGAATAATGCTTGTGTATTAAATATTAGTTTTGGTGTAATTTGCAAATTACCTAAAATATAGGGTTGAATATGTAAAATACCACCTCAAGAATGTCCCTACTATTTCTTGGTATCATTTAGAGAAAATAAAAAGAATGGGGCGTCTTGTTTGAACTACTTTTGAGGAGAGATAATCTTGATAATAAAATAATCAAGATTTAAGCATAATTGAAACCCTAATTTATTTTATAGCAAAAATAAATATATTAATTGAAGTGCCCATCAACTAAAAAGGCTGTGGTTGAAATCCTATAGTGGGAGGACGTCCAAATGCCTTGAGTGACTCCGAAATATCCTAAGTAGGTGAAGAAATCCACTCACATTTGTTAATTAAAAAGTAATGTCCACTAAAAATGGATAATAGTATTATAAGGATTAAGGTGCTTAAGTGGTTGCTTTTAATTCAAGGATAATTGAGAGGATATTGAGGAAAAAGTAAGATGGATTTGAAGGCAAGGAAGGGAGGGGGCATGTGGCAAGAAAGTAGATGAATTTTCTCCTACTTTCTCTCTCCTAGAAAATCTATTATATGTACTCAATTTTCTCCTTACTTGAAAGGCTATTTTTCAAACCACTTTCTTCCCTTGCTTTGGACGACGACCACAGAGCTTAAGAGCGGGAGGAAAACATTCCCCAAGCTGAAGGTAAGCTCCATGATCATCTTCAACCTTGGATTGATGGTTGAAATAGGATTTCAACATTCATTTTCTTCTCTCTTCCATCCAATGCTCAACCTTGGCTATCTTTTGCATCCAAAGAGTTGGAAACAAAACTTGGATAGTTGAAGGAGCTTCTTTCACCATTGAAGACGAAAATCTTGAAGCTTTGATGCTACTTTGAAGGCGGGTTATATAACTTGAACCCATTGATATTATCATTCGATTTCAATCTTACAATATATGTTGATCTTTCCTTATTCTCGAAATTTCTCTTGAGTAATTGATGAATCCAACAGTTGTATGGACAGTAGAACAAAGGTCTCAAGCTTGACGATGATAAAACCATCTTATCACAGACCTCTAGATCAACAATATCAAACGGTTTCAAAATTTTTATGGCCAAATGATTTCAACCTTGGATGGCCAAACAGTTTCAAACCTTTTAGTGATCAAACAGTTTCAGACTGTTTCATGTTCAAACATTTTCAACAAAACCTAGGCCAAATGGTTTCAAACCGTTTAGAGTGCAAACGGTCTCAACCTAATTTAGTCCAAATGGTCCCAAACCGTTTAGAGGTTCAAACAGTCTCAAACTTTTTAGAGATCAAAGTGATCTCAAGAGTGTTTGAAGATCAAAGTGATCTCAAGACAGTTTGAAGGTCAAAGTGATCTCAAGACCATTTGAAGGTCAAAGTGATCTCAAGACCATTTAAAGGTCAAAGTGATCTCAAGACTATTTGAAGGTTTAGGGCCAAACCGTTTGAAGGTTTAGGGCCAAACCGTTTGAAGGTTCAATTGGTCCAAACCGTTTGAAGGTCCAATTGATTCAAACCATATAAGTACTAATAACCCCATAAGTGGTTGAAGAGTATCTCAAGGTTGATTTCAATGGAAGTACCTCTAAAGTGCTTAGGTGATTAGTATAATTAGAGTGATTATCACTTGATGCCTATGAAAGTAATAAATTCAATAAACTATGATAAGCATAGCTGCATGTACTTTAGTAAGAGGTTAAGTCAACTTAATAAGGTATGTTGATGATGTGTGTTCCTAAGTACATGGAATAATGATAAATATGATTTAATACTTAAATGATGCTATGTGAAACCCTAATATAGGTTATGGCATATGAAATTCTAATTGATTAAGATGGGAAACCCTAACCCTAATATAGGGTGATGTTATGTAAAACCCTAATATAGGGTGATGTTATGTAAAACCCTAATATAGGGTGATGTTATATAAAACCCTAATATAGGGTGATGTTATGTGAAACCCTAATATAGGGTGATGTTATGTAAAACCCTAATATAGGGTGATGTTATGTGAAACCCTAATATAGGGTGATGTTATGTGAAACCCTAATTGATAAAGATGGGAAACCCTAACCTTAATGAGGGAATAGTGATGTTATCTTTATATTGCATAATGTTGATATGTAATTGATATGGTTGTTATCAAGTACACTAACCATGCAGGTAACATGAGATGATGAGCATAACCATGTATGAACTATGATGTTAATGGGCCTTGTGAGCCATTATTTTTTTGTTGCCTAGTGAGAGGTGACAAGAAGTTGAATATGCCTGGTTAGCTATGTGGGATGCTTGTGTAACAAGTATAATGAATACCTTGGTCAGATGACCTGGAGGTATTAGTTACCTGATAAGTGATAACCTTGTTCAATGATGAACTAAGGGTTTGAATACCTAGATCTAGTAAACACGATGATGATATTGATGAGGGGTGTGAATTCCTAGTGATGAGATAAGGGATTGAGATCCCAATGTTCTATAAAGTTTTGAGAAGCAGTTGATAGAAGTATTACATGTTTCTTTGTAGCATTTGTCATAATAATTCATGTTTGAAATCTTGATTGATGCTAAAATAATATGGTAATGTACTTAAATAATCAAGTGGAATATTATCATGTAGAGCCCTGGCCATAGATCCATCATCGTCAGTAGCTGGTGATGGTGAAATGGGTTCCCCTACTGGTTAATCCGGAGCGTATATTGTTGAATATGCAGGGTTTCTCCTAGTAAAAAATAGGAGGATTAGAGTGCAACTTTGGTTGTAGACTCAAGATATGTTTAAGAGCATGGTGAACAGGCCAATGGCTCAGTGTGATGGAGCATGATTGCATTCATGGATCAGGGAGCACGGTGAACTGGCCCGTGGCTCAAATTTACTAGCATCGAGACCTGTACCAAGACAGACTAGAGAAAGGGTAGCCTATGGGAGCTAACCCTGTGACTGAGGTCACTTAAGCAAGAGACTGCGATCCTGCTTGTGGTCTCGCACTGACTGAGACAGATGAGATCATGGAGTCTGACTCTTCCTTTGATCTTGTATGGAATCGACTTTGGGTTTCGAAACCGAAGGTTGGATTTGAGCGGTATGGTTCACTTCCTCAGGGCATACGAATGATTGTAAAATGTAATCAGCCCTGTAGCATATTTGCTTAAGGACAAATTACGGAAAACATTGGTTGATGTTACATTGCTTATTGTATCGTAAATGGAT
Source organism: Alisma plantago-aquatica (assembly GCA_963693085.1). NCBI lineage: Eukaryota > Viridiplantae > Streptophyta > Magnoliopsida > Alismatales > Alismataceae > Alisma > Alisma plantago-aquatica. The sequence goes on along the minus strand of OY856415.1, from coordinate 550,936,717 downwards.
AGATATTATACATGTTCTTTGTATTCCTGATTAAAATGAATAGATGATTTACTGCTTTATCATTTATAGCTGTAATACTTTAAAAGATAATATTGCTCTATTCTGTTTAATAATGATTAAATCCTGCTTTTCAATAGAGATTCCTCTGCTCAGTTTATTACTATTTATCTGCAATAATAATATTTATGGCGGAGAGTTATATCTCTATCTGGGACATGGGTCTCACTCCATTGATCACCAACATTTTAGGTGGACGTGGACGAGGAGGCAGGAACCATACACCAAGGGAAGGACAACAACATCAGGGATAGTAGTGATATCTCAGGTGGTGATATTGACTGTTGTGTCTTGTAGTTATGAGTCCTATGTGTCGTCTCTGTACTCTCAGGTCCTTGGAGTCAGTACTTAGTGCTTTTATGACCAATCTGAGATTTTTGGCATTAAATGCCTCAAGGTTTTATGTCACTTATGTGTTGATTTAGCAGAGCAACTATTGTATTTAATCCTTGAGAGGAGAAGGTACATGGTATGTACTTTGTGGACCAGAATATATATATATATATATATATATATATATATATATATATATATAATATTTTGTTTCTAGTTATAAGAGTTTCCTAGAAATGGATCGTGTAGGATCGTCACATAGGTAGTTCGAGCGCCATTCTCCACGGAAACGACGCCATAAAGATTGGTGTGTCTCAGCCAATCGTGTTACACACTACTCAATTGGAGTTTGAATAGATGCAAACCCACAGACAGAAGCACATAGTGGATTAAACTTTCAAAATTATAAGGACCTAACTTAACAAACTCTCAAAGACTAAAACACTACACCCGCAAGCGCACGGGGTTGTGTCATAGTATAAGAGGGCGGCAAGTATAGGGTCGATCCACAGGGAGAAAAGGGGGCACTAGAGCTAGGTTGGTTTTGCTGGGTTCCTACTGCGGAAACTAGGGTTAAGGGTTTAAAGGTGGTTTGATTTCTAACTAAGGTGAACAAGAAAGCAATTAAAGGCAAGAATGAAATCTAAGTTAACCCTAGACTAGATTAAGACTAATTAAGTAGGAAAAGACTAAGCAAGATATGAAAAGGCAATTTACACTAAGGAATGCAAGAAGAACAAGAGATCAATTAAAGATTTAAACTAGCAAGAATAAGGCAAAAATAGGGCAAGAAGATAACTAAGTAAGAAAAGAGCTGACTAAGCTAACACTAGCTAAGCAGGATGAAAACTAGGGTTTTAAAGCAATTAAGAGAGGTGTGGGATGTTCAGGGGATGCACTTATCACTTAAGTTGGGGGTGGCATATGAACATTATGATTCCATTTAGATTATCGAAACCAAACAACAAGCTAGAGTCTAATGAATTAACCTAAGTTACCAATTTGCCATGGATATGCTAGGTTGTGTATAGGGGAACTAGTCCCTAACACCCCTACTGCCCTTGCGAGGCTCAATTGGGTTAGGGATTAGGTTCAATTCAATTAGAGTCTAATCAAGTCTAGGTTTCTAGATTATACATTCCTAGGGCAATTAGGGCCCGAGGATAGTAATAGGGAGGTGAAATTTGGGTTTTGGACACCAATTCCCCCACATTCTAGCCTTTAGAAGGCTCCATGCTAATCGCACTAGTCACCTAATCTAGTTACTTAGATCTCTCACTTAAGCTTAGGGAGATTGATTAGGATGTATGAATATGGGAGGCAACCTAGGGATCCAAGAATTGGACCTAGGGGCAAATCCCAAAATTCACACATATAAGCAATTTCCCCAAATTCCTAAGTGATTTCACACACAAACCAACAAGAAATTCATGAAGAATGAGATATAAATAGAACATAATCATTAGCAAATGGAATTACAAAGTTTACATGTCATTTCCCCCCAACATGGTATCAAAGTAACATTTTACACCCCAAACAGCCCACCAAAAGGGGCCTAGTTACTCATGGAAATGGAAAATACAAAAAGAAAGGAGAAAGAGATAGAAGAAGCCATGGCGCTCGGTGTAGACGGAGCAATTATCCTCTCCAGATCCTGCAAAAGTCCTCCTCTTTCCTTCAAGGTGTAGGGGCATGGAATGAAGGGGATTATTGGTAGAGACTAAGATAAAATACTAATTTGATGGTGGAAATGATGAGATGGAGTGAAATGGGGGTGGAAATGGAGTGGAATGGCTAAGGGGTGAAAATGGGGAGCTAATAGGTGGTAGGAGGTAGCTAACCTCATGCTAGAGCTGCCACCTAGGTATAAATAGGTGTGAGGGAAGCACTAGGTCAAGTAGGAGTAGTATGAGAAAAATAGTGCAGAATTAGGTATGTTTTGTGACTAGCACGACCGTGGTGGGTAGGGGTGAACATGGTCGTGGTGGGGTAGAACGGCCATGTGAATTAAAATTTGTAAATCACAGGTTGAATGATGGTCAATTCTATATTGAAACTGGCATGGCTGTGGTGGTCACCACAACCATGGTGGGGTAAGGGTAGCACGGCCGTGGTGGTCACCACGACCGTGGTGATCACCACGACCGTGGTGGCTCAAAATGCTCAGGCCATTCTCTACTCCACAGTCATTTTGCCTCTGCTATAGTACGACCCTTCTAGGTGACACGACCATTCTGGGTCAGTTCACCATGGTCATTCTGTGTAGCACGGCCGTGGTGATTCTAGCTTCAATTGAGGATGACTCTGTTGATTTGTAAGTGACCTAGCACAACCATTCTATGGTACCATGATCGTGTTGGGTTCTGGATCAGTACTTTGACTTGATTCTTTGTATTTTCTTGGACATCTTTGCTTCAATGGATCTTTGGCCACTAGGGGTAGGTTGAGGGAGCATCAGGCTTCACTTTGGGTCTCTCCAAGGGTAGAGAAACCCTAAGATCACTCCTTCTCTCTCTCTTCCATCAAGTGTGGTACAAATGCCTGAAAAACATGCAAATAATGTCCATAAGTGCATTTTACACAAATATGCATATTGAGGGAAATAACATGTAATCTAATAGGTATAGATGTGATTGAAATGCAAAATGACACAAGATGAAGCCCTAAAATAGGGATGAATCATCGACCCCTTTGCAAAGTGCTCCCAGTTCAGTTGACTAGCCAATCTCATCAACCAAATGATGCACCTATAGAAGATGTATATTTCTCCTATTGAGTCTTCTGACTCAGTCAACCAGATGATTGAGTGGTGGGCATTAATGGATCTATGGGTTGTTGATCTTGTTCACATTAATAGGTTGATTGAATCACACAGTGAGTTAATTGGTCAGGGTGGTGCACACCTTTGCGCTATCCACAACCAAGTCGGGTGACTCATACATAGTGTTTTGGTCGAATTCTTAGTCATTTTCAACATATATCAGTGAGGCAAAAGGAGAGTTGATATCACACATTATTTCCCCTCCTCTTGTCCCAACTCATCTTTGACATCTTTTCAATGAGCACATTGATTCCCCACCTTTACGAGTGATTGTTTCCAAGCTAGCCACGAGACACCATCATTAGCCACCCATCCCACCACACCAATCTTCCACTGATCAGACAACCCAACTCTACTTTGATTGACCACTCCATAATCTCCTTCATCAACTCATCAATGACTAGTGGTGAATCGACCAATTGGTATTCACCAATCAGGTGACTCATCCCACTAATGCCACCTTCCCATCATGGTAGTGATACTTCCCAATTATCCAACTCACATCAATCAAGTGAAATGACCTATTCCCCTCATCCATCATGTCAAGCAGTCACTCGTTGACCAACTCATCACACCCAATCAATCGAACAACCCCCTTGCATGGCTCACCAATTCTAGGCTGAGTCAAATAACTTACTCCCTAAGTTGATCAACTACTATCTTCAACATCCACTTTTACCATGCAAGTCAACCAACCCATTTGGTCAGTCACCCAACTCCCGTTCATATAGTACTTCAGCGCCTCCACCAGTCAGTCGACTCACTCGCCCAGTCTATTAGCATGTTTCCCTACAACATCATCATGCCTCACACAAGGGGAGGAGTATTAAATCACCCATATGGGGAATCCATCTACAATCCTATGAAGAATCTCAACCCCTTCATCTCTACTAAGATCAAGGGGAAGGAGTTAGAGAAGAAAGTCTCCACCGTATGCCCCACCAACCGCCCCTCTACTAGGGGTGGCACCCAATTATGTGAGCGACAGACCGATCTTGACTTTGAGATGGCCAGTGTTGAGGAAGGGTATGAGTCACATTTTGATGACGTCGTTGATCCTGGCTCCTGATTTTATGAGCAATTTATTGATGATATTGGTGCCCAATGGATGGATCTCATTTTTCACATTTTTGGGTCAATCACCAGCTTACCCCTTTTGTTTTTTCCTCAGCCTGACAAGTACAAGCAGAGTGCCACCACTTATCAAATGAAGAAGTATAAGGTTCTCGAGCTACTTGGCTTTATGCTCTCTTGTTGGACATGTTCTATGATGCTCAAGGTGTTGGGGATGTAGGAGGCTTGATTAAGTTCTTGGTCAGGCATGTCTCTCGTTCTCTCTTTCCATGTATAGTGTGCCCAACTTACAAGGAACTCATTTTGGAATTCCTCATCACCTTATAGAACTACTATTATGATAAGAATGAGTACATCTACTCCTCTCAACTATTCATAGATGAGCACACTGACATATATTAACCTTACTACAATGTTTCTAGATGTTGATGGGGATTGACTAAAGTTATGTATTGAAGAAAACCACAACAACTCCAAGGATAAGTTCAGTAAAGGAAATTTATGGTTGTAGATCACATGGTAGATAACTACCTTTCTTAGTGGAGAAAAGTCTTCCTTTATCTACAACCTGATGCTACACTAGCTCCATTGCATTCTATCTCACAACATCTTCTGTAGAGGAGGTACACATGGAGTTATGGCATAGAGTGATTTCTATTACATTTGGAGTAGGCTTAATGATGATCCTTTCAACTAGGGGGCACTTTTGTTGAGCATCTCATCTAGTTTCCACGCACAACAAAGGCTCCCCACTCAACCAAAGGGCTTGGTCACTACTATCTTTGTATACCTAGTATACACTCATTCTCCCAATCAGGTTGTGACTGGGAAGACAAGTTATTGGATTGATCTTAAGTGTCTTTAGAACTCTTCATTGTTGTTCCCATCATGGAAGTTGGGGGTATACTTCTTTCTTTTTCAGGATATGTGTTTTTCCTAAAGAATGGAGTTGTAAGCTGGAAGAGTTCCAAGAAAGAGACAGTTGCTGATTCCTTAAGTCATTGGCATCAGGTACTACCATCCTACCATGGTAACAGACTACCTCATCATCTGGTTTATGAAAACCATCCCGTTTCTCACTACCATACTCTGACTTGATCTGCTGAATCATAATATCAACATGTTGTACCTCTTTGATCTATTATTTCAGAGTAGGTTTTATGTGCATTTCAGCTAACATTCCAGCTAACAAGGATACTTTAAGTTGTACATTGTTTTGCCTCAAAGAGACAAACATGTCGCGTTTAAAGCACACTAAAGAGTTCAAGTGTGCTTTGTTTATGATTGGAAACAATGATTTTCTACTTAGTGCATCAGCCACTACATTAGCCTTTCCTGGATGATAATCAATTGTACAATCGTAGTCCTTGATTAACCCCATCCAGTGGCGTTGTCTCATATTCAACTCATGCTGTGAAAAGATGTATTTTAGGTTCTTATGGTCTGTGAAAATATGGAATGTCTCTCCATAGAGATAATGTCTCCAGATCTTCAATGTATGAACCACTGCAGCTAATTCTAGATCATGTGTTGGATAATTTTCCTCATGTTTCTTAAGCTATCGAGAAGCAAAAAAAATCACTTGTTTATCCTGCATCAACACACATCCTAGACCGTTCTTAGAAGCATCACAGAAAACAATATACCTCTTTCCATGCTCAGGTAACACTAACACAGGCGCACTTGTTAACCTTTATTTCAACAACTAGAAAGATTGTTGACACTTGTCATTCCAGACAAAAGGAACCTCCTTCCTGGTTAACCTAATTAGGGGTAACACTATAGAACTGAACTTCTTAATGAACCTCCTATAGTAGCCTGCCAGTCCTAGAAAACTACATATTTCCGTTGGTGTCTTTGGCTGTTCCCACTCCATGATAGATTCTACCTTTTTAGGATCGACTCAGATACCTGAGGCAGATATTACGTGTCCTAGGAAAGACACTTCTGATAACTAGAATTCACACTTGCTAAACTTGGCGTATAAATTGTGCTCTCTCAGTAAAGTCAGGGCCTGACGAAGGTGTTGCTCATGCTGTCGAGCATCTCTACTATAAATCAGGATGTCATCTATAAAGACTACTATGAATTGATAAAGAAATGCCTAAAAGATTCTGTTCATGAGTTCCATGAATGCAGCTGGTGCATTAGTCAGTCCAAATGACATAACTATGAGCTCATAGTGACCATACCTTGTCCTAAAGGCCGATTTAGGTATGTCACTCTCCTTGATACATAGCTAATGATATCCTGACCTCAGATCTACTTTGGAAAAGATAGTTGCACCACACAACTAGTCAAACAGGTCATCTATCCTTGGGAGAGGATATTTATTCTTGATGGTTACTTTGTTTAGCTGTCTATAGTCGATGCATAATCACATAGACCGGTCCTTATTTTTCACAAAGAGAACTGGAGCACCCCATGGTGAAGTAATTGGTCGAATAAAACCCTTTTCAAGCAACTCCTATAACTATTTCTTAAGTTCTGCCATCTCAGCAGGTGCCATTCTATAAGGTGTTTGAGCTATTGGTTGTGTACCCGAGATTAGATTAAGCTCAAAATCAATCTCTCGGGGTGGAGGAACACCTGGAAGTTCTTCAGGAAATACATCCTCAAACTCCCTAGCTATCAGAATTTCAAAAAGACTAAGACTCTCTGCTCTAGTATTTACCACATGTGCCAAGAATGCAAAGCATCCTTGTCACAGCAGCTTTTCAGCTACCATTGCTGACACTAGACAAGTTGAAAGAATCTTTCTTCCCCCCTGAAAGACCCATGTATCACCATTGTTTGAGAACATAGCCTACTTGGAACTGCAATCCAAGACAACCTTATACTTTTCTAAGGTGTCCATCCCAAGGATTATGTCGAACCCATACATCTCAAGTGGTATAAGATCCACCTGAATGCTATGTTCTAAAAAAAAAGAACACAGGGAGAACATACCTCCCACAACACTGTAGATCCAACTAACAAAGTTTCTAATAACAAGTTATATGCTCTATGACTGACAGTCATATTGCAGTCATGAATCACTTCTCAAGTGATAAAGGAATGCATAGTGCCTGGATCAATCAAAACAGATACAAAATAGGATGAAGACATATCAGAATGAAATAATTCCACCTGACCTGTCATGACTCGTGGGTTGACCACTGCTTCCGACTGATTCATAGCATAGAATCTTGCCATTGCTGGTTGTCGACCACTCACCATGTTGTTAGGTGCAGATGAACCAACTTGGGATGCCTGTCCACATCCTCATGTGCCACTACTAAACTGTCACTTCTAAGAGCCTTGTTGACTCTGCCTCGGTGGTTGGGTTACACTCACATCTCTAACTAAATAATCTTTCATCAGATGTCCCATCTTCCCACATTTATAACAACTTATGTTCTCCCACTGTGGCCTAGATGGTCCTATTACTGACATTGATGCTGAGTTGTGGGCTCCCTCTGGTGGTAAACAATGACCTCTACCCTTGCTGGATGTCCACTGCATCTGAGTATTGAACCTCAGTGCTGCTGTTGGTGCAGAAAACCTTAGTTTCTTAAAACTTTCTGACCTCTATCCTTGGAACTGGGTATATACTTTCTTACTATTGGCTTGACGTTTCTCAGTCACGGACCTTTATATCTGCCTAACTGACTCCACAAAGGTGGAAAACCTCTCTCTATTATCTAGAGCAAATACTGGTGTGGTTAAATCAGTGTTCAAGCCCTTCTTAAAATCCCGAATCCTCTCCTCATCTGTAGTAGCCATGTGTGGATAAAACCATAGAATCTCCATGAACATAGCTTCATACTCACTAATGCTCATTGGTCCTTGCCTTATCCACTCAAACTGAGAGATTTTCTCATCTAGGTAAGTCTTGGGAAAATATCTACTAACAAACTCCCATCGGAACTCTCTCCATTCGACCTCAACTCCTGGTCATTTCTCTTCCTCAATGGCCCACCAGTGGCCATCACTCCCTTTCAATAGGTACACCGCATGCCTAACCTTCTCAGCTTCTGGGATATTAAGAATTCTGAAGGCCTTCTCTAGCTCAGCCAGCCACAAATCTGCGTCTGTTGGGTTTGCTATACCAGTATAATCAGTGGCTCCTACCCGTCAAATCTGTACAAAAGTCTTGCCAACTCCATGTCTCTTATCGGGGTCTGGTTCCCTAGGTACATGTGGTGGCATCCTATCTGCCATATGTGTCATTGTTGCCATGATCTGTCCAAATAGAGCATGGAAAGCAGGGTTTTCTATCGAAGCTTGATCAAACTGGGGATTTTTAGGTACTAATTCCTCTCTAGCCTGACCCCTTGCACCTCCTCTTGGTGCAACAACACTTCTTTCAACAACATGTTCTTCATGTGATCCAACCATCTTCAAGCTTTACTTCTTCTCCTGAGAGCAGGAGTCACTATCATATAAACTAGAAGACACTAGAACAGACTCAATGACCTTAATCCTATGTCTCTGTAGACTCAGCGAACCTTAGGCTCTGATACCAAAAACTATGTGATGATCCGACACCGAATCAAACCGTCACAGTGTAATTAATTACGGAATTAACCATAGTCAACAGAATGAAAAAAATCACTAAAAATTAAAACCATTTGCAAAGAGATCCATTTCTAGGAAACTCTTATAACTAGAACCAAAATATTATATATACATTCTGGTCCACAAAGTACATACCATGTACCTTCTCCTCTCGAGGATTACATACAACCGTTGCTCTGCTAAATCTACACATAAGTGACATAAAACCTCGAGGCATTTAATGCTAAAAATCTCAGATCAATCATAAAAGCACTAACTACTGACTCCAAGGACCTGAGAGTACAGAGACGACACATAGGACTCATAACTACAAGACACGATAGTCAATATCTCCACCTGAGATAACACTGCTGTCCCTGATGCTGCTGTCCTTCCCCTGGTGTATGGTTCCTGCCTCCTCGTCCGCGTCCACCTAAAATGTTGGTGATCAATGGAGTGAGACCCATGTCCCAGCGAGAGATACAACTCTCCGCCATAAATATTATTATTGCAGATAAACAATAATAAACTGAGCATTGAAAAACATGATTTAATCATTATTAAGTAGAATAGAGCAATATCATCTTTTAAAGTATTACAGCTATAAATGATAAAGCAGTAAATCATCTATTCATTTTAATAAGGAATATGAAGAACATGTATAATATCTATCCATTTAGGATACAATAAGTAATGTAACATCAACCAATGTTTTCTGTAATTCGTCCTTAAGCAAATATGCTACACGACTGATTACATTTTACAATCATTCTTATGCCCTGAGGAAGTGATCCGTACCTCTCAAATCCAACCTTTGGTTGCGAAACCCAAAGTCGGTGCCATACAAGATCAAAGGAAGAGCCAGACTCCATGATCTCATCCATATCGGTCAGTGCGAGACCACAAGCATGACTGCAATCTCTTACTTAAGTGACCTCAGTCACATGGTTAGCTCCCATAGGCTACCCTTTCTCTAGCCCGCCTTGGTACATGTGACGATACTTCTCGGGAAAACGAGATCAACGAATGCGGAAGCGATTAACTAGCAGCGGAATTATTAAAAATCACTAAAAATTAAAACCTTTTGTAAAGAGATCTTCAAACAGTCAAACTCTTTCATAAAGAAACATGATAAGTTATTTACAAACTGGTCCATCATTACATCTCTGTAAAATCACATCTCGAGAGTCACAAGCATCAACTGCCCTGTTCAACTATACATGAGCAGTGTACAAAATTCTCGAGGCATTAAGCCAAAAATCTCAGATCTACTTTTAAACATCTACTGACTCCTAGGACCTGAGAGTACAAAGACGACACATAGGACATTCTATCTACAAGACTTGACAGACAGTGTCTCCACCTGAGGATCGCTGCTATCCCTGATGTTGTTGCTGCTGCTGTTGTTCACCCACTGATGGGTTCCTTCGTCCTCGGCGTCTACCTAAAAAGTTGAATCCCACGTGGGTGAGACAATTGAATAATTGTCCCAGCGAGAGTTATAACTCTCCGCCAGAAGCTTTGTTATTGCAATAATGGAATAACATTAAGCAATAGAACTATAAACATTCAACAACATGTTTAACATTGTGTAAACTAAGTGAAGTAACATTCTTTTAAGCAATCATTTCAATTATAACTTAATTGAATGACAAGACATATGACAATAAGGAATATGAAGAACATATATACTAGTTATTCAACTAGAGCACTGTAAACAATGTATCATCAATCATTGCTTCTCGTAGTTCAATGTTATAACCTCGATTTTTCCAAAATATGTAATGAAATTATAAATGTTCTTTTTAAAGATAAATGAAATCCCTGGTTGATGTGATGAATTGTTTGAATGGATTGAATGGATTGTGCGTTTGATAGCTTGTATGTTTTCTTATTGGGCCTTTGTGGCCGTTGAGCCCAATTGAAGGATTAAAAGAAAAACAAAAAGAAATGGAAAAGGAATTTCATTTAATAAAGGAATATATGAGGAAAATAAAAAGAAATGATTTTAAGGCTAAAAGATATTTTCCCAAAATAAGATTTCGAGTTAAAAGGGTTCCTTGGGATTCAAGGAACTCAGGATAAATAGATAAAGGTAAAAGAAATAAGGAATATGTGAGAAATATAATTAAATAAGAGATAACTAGAAACTGAAGTAAAGGACTCGTTTCCTTTGCATAATGATTCCAATTTTTGTACAAGGAAAGATAAAAGTATAAACGAGTTTTCCTCAAAATTTGAGATAAAACGGAGTTAAGGATTGAGAGTTATTGAAATTTCAAGTTATCATCAAAATAGCAATTTTCCTTGAATATTTAGGATTTGCTTTTCCTTTTTTGGTTTTAACACGGACAACGATGGTCGTTGGATTTTAATCCAACGAACCACGGTCATCATCCAGAGTCCCAAAGGGACCCGAACAGTAGTGCCGACAGGGGATTTTCCCCTCGCTTTCCCGACCGATGCAGTGCATGTGCACTCACGATTTGTGTCCCATTGGGATCGGGAGGTCCGGGCGAAGGATCTAGACCTAGGATTCGATGGGTTTCATGGTGTATTCTAGAAACGCCCAATCGGGCTGAGGACTGGGACGACGGCAGGGTTGGGAAACCCTAGAGAGGCCCTCATGCCCTATAAATAGGGGTCCTTCTAGTCGAGCGCACCTTCACGAAGACGAGCGGCCACTTTTGAGAGTTCGTAACCCTCTTCATCCCTCGATTGCACCTGCTCCGGCGAGCCTCATCCGCAGCGCCACAGAGCGTCTGCGTTAGGAAAAGGGGGGGAAGGAGACGAGCAACTGTCATCCGATCACGGACCACCGAGGTCCCGTGCGAGATCCAACGGCTCGGGGGCGGCGGGCCGATCTGCTGAAGTGAGTGGAGCAGATCAGCGCGAGGCGTCAGATCGAAGGACTATCATGGATTCCGGGTGATCCAACGGACCAAGACGGAAGACGCACACGCGAGGGAGACGACTGACGAGGAGCGTCAGATCAAAAGGAGGTCCAGCGGCGCACCGATCCAACGGACGAAGTTTTTCCGGTAATTCACCTCTCTGATAGAAATTACAGAAAAATGTTTTATCTTGCGAAATTAATAGAATTTGCTAGGAAACTCGTAAGAGAAAACCTAATATATGAAAATTGTATAGAAAAATACAAGGAATCTGTTAAAAATGATTGTAGCATCAAATTCCAGTTCGTTTTGCAAAAGTACTTGAATGGTTAGTAAAATGCATTGAAAACCCTAATTACATGGAAAATATGTTTCTTTGTAACCTAATGGGTTGAATAAAGGGATATTAAACTATTTATTAATAATATGAAGTTTTAATCTGTTTTAATTGCAAATGTGACTAAATTAGGGTTTATGTCCAAAAGGAGAGATAATGTACATGAAAACCCTAATTTAGGATTAAAGAAAAAGGGAACCTTGTTATTTTAATATTTTGCTAAATAATGACCCTAAAAACGGTTAGGAATGTTAAAAAGGGATAATTTAGAGGTTTTTAGTGATTTTGATAAATTAGGGTTCATAACCCTCAGGAATGAAAGTAAAACCCTAATTTTCAGGAAAACCCTAAAATTGAGATAGAAACCCTAAGGGGCATAATGATATTGGATAAATATTAATAAAAGTAAAATTGTACTTTTATTTCAGGGTTTCTTTGCCTTGCTTGCTTAATTGGATATTCTCTTTCATCATTCTGTATCTGAAACTGCAATAAGAGGTATGTGGTTACTTATGGTTAACCGCTTATGTTTCCCGATGTTTCCTGAACGTTTTATCGCTTTGAATGCAACTAAACTGCTTGGATGTTCATATTGCAAATATAATGTGGCTATGACTATCACTTAATGTGTATACCTATAAACTCAGATCCTGGTTCTCTCTGTGGCATAATAGCTAACCTAGTACATGGCTGCCTATGGGTAGGTCATCAGGTTAGAGAAAGGCCTAGTACATGGCTACCTATTGGGTAGGTCCATCAGGTCTATGGATGACCTAGTACATGGCTACCCATTGGGTAGGTCCATCAGGTCAATGGTTGACTTAGGACATGGCTACCATGGAGGTAGGACCATCAAGTCATAATGAGTTAGATATTGGGCTATCCTCAGATAGTGCCATGCGACTCTATTACCTAAAAGAGAGGTGATATCCATGTCCACTGCAGGGACAACCCAGAGTTTGAGAATATGTATGGATTGAGTTATATGGTTTAAAACGTAATCTTGTTTGTTAAATAATTAATTGAATGATTATGTTGTTAACCTAGTTGAACAATAACTGTCTCCTCCCACATACCAGCTTCGGCTGATCGTTGTTTTGTTTGTCGGCGTTTTAGGTAAAATCCTCAAAAGCACAAACAGAAAAGCGACATATTGTGAATTCAAGAAATAAAGAACAAGGAGGAATTAGATAGATTAGTTAAGTTGTGGTTAGAAGATAATTTCCAACTTTTCAAGGTATGTAAAGAAAATTTTTATTACCATTTTTCAGTATAGTCTGTTAGAATTTAATAATTGTTTATGGTTATATGTCGAACCTTCGATCTGAAATTAATGGGTGCGGCTTTATCCTCTTGGTCTCCCTTAATTGGGGGTTACTGAAAGGTGAGGTCGTAACATTTGGTATCAGAGCCTGGGTTCTTCATGTAACCATTAGTAATTATTAAATTTTACAAACTCCATAGAACCCAAGGGAGTTATTAGAGGAGTATCCGAAAGACGGAGGTGTCTAGAAAGGGATCACGACCGGGGGCTGACAAGATTTTCCTCCGCACCGCTAGTCGGAATACGAGGACTCCTGGACTCATGTGACCGCCTGACCAAAGTCTTAGGGTATGAATCGAAATAAGATACCTTTAGGACTCTCTCATCTTATTCATCCCTTCTCATCACATATTCTATTAAGTCTTTAAGAGTAGGATTCTCTCTCTCCTCCACACTCATGTGGTATGGGCACATAAGTTAAGGGTTTAAGAATCGTCCAGCAAATTAATAAAAGATATGTAATGAGATATCATTGAGCATAAGTATAACTAGTTTAAATGATAAACTAAAGGTTTGTTTATTATGCTTATGTAGATGGCACGAACAAAGACTGTTGCTATTCCCGAGGGCTCCGGAAAACCGGCTAGGAGTGTTTGGCCTCCCCGTAAAGTAAAGGAGTCTTCTGAAAAGAGGAATAGGAACCATGAGGGTGGATCCTCTAAGAAGAGGAAGAGGCCTGAAGAAGTCCCTAACCCATACCCGGTACCATTTAGTAACCTGAACCAAGAAGAAGATCAAGGATATGAAGAGCAACATGTGTATGAGGAAGAAGCCCAGATGGATGAGGATCCAGTCAATGATTCAGAACCCACCATGATGATCCATACACCTGATACCTTGTGGTTAGAGCAACAAAGGAAGTTGACACAAGCTATTAGTGCTTTGGCCCTTCGAGACATAGCTAGAGCTGAGAATGGTGAACCACACCCTGTTCGTCCACGTGTGGGAGCCACCATCCTAGACTTTGTCAAGCTGAACATAGAAAAGTTCTGGGGAGAAGATAAGACTGAGGTGGTTGATAAAGCAGTGGCCTGGATACTTGCAATAGAGAATGGTTTCCGCATGCTTGAAGTACAGTCGAGCAAGAAGGTCCTCTTTGCTGCTCACCTTCTGGAAGGAGCAGCTAAGATATGGCGGGAGACTCATATCACAGGCCGAGATCTGACTGAGGAACCAATGCCATGGGCTGATTTCAAAACCATCTTCACTTCCAGATTCGTCCCGGTTGCAACTAAGAAAGAGAAGGAAAGGGAATTCACTAACATGACTCAAGGAAATTCCTCTGTGGCAGAATTTGGGCGCAAGTTTCGGATCCTGGAACGTTTTTGGTACAAGATGGATGAGGAAAGGAGGGTGGATCACTTCATAGAGCGTCTTCACCCTGCCTTGAAGCCTCATGTGATGGCAAGCAAACCTAAAACCTTCGTAGAAGCTTACAACACTGCCTTAGACATGGAAAGAACCGTGATGCCTGCACAGCTTCCACCCAAGGGGTATTTGGGTTTCACTGAAGGAACCCGAGGTCAGAAGAATCATCATAAGTAGGGTCCAGGACGTCATCAAGCCAAGGGAAGACATGAAGGAAGAGGAAGACCCCATCCAGAACACAATCGACCGTGATGCCGCTCTTGTGGAAAATGGCATCCTCGTGAGTGTCACCACAAGAAGAAGGTCTGCTTTCGTTGTCAGCAAGAGGGGTATATCCTGTCTTCTTGTCCCCTACCAGCACCAAAGGGACCAGGTCCAGTGGCAGCCCCACCAGGATCAGCTCCACCAGTAGCTGTGGCCCCACCTGCTAGAGAAAGAAGGCAAGCTCGAGTGTTCCCCATCGACAATGAAGAAGCTCAAGCAAATGCAAATCGGTTGATTGAGGGTAATAACCCATAGAGTTTTCTTTATGTTTTGGAAGTTAAGAATGTGATAGTCTAATGTATGGTGAACAATAATGTAGGCATGCTTGAAGTCATGGGACATAATGTAAAAGCATTATTTGATTATGGTTCTACTAATAATTTCATTTCGAGGAATCTTGTGACTATGCTTTGTTTGGATATCAAGGATTTAGGATATGTCTTAGATGTTACAACCCCAAGTGGTCGAATCTTTACCTCTCTTTTGAAAACTCCGGTGATACCTGTGAAATATCGAGATCATGAATTTCCTACAGACTTTATCCTTCTTGACATGAATGATTTTGATGTGATCATTGGAATGGATTGGCTTTATACTTACAGGGCCCAAATCGACTGTAGGGAAAAGAAAGTGATCATTAGGGAACCAGGTCATCCACCCTTTGTCATTAGAGGTAGGAAAGATGCCACCACCAGTTTGTATGTGTCATCCCTGAAGGCAGAAAGAATGATGAGTAAAGGTTGTCAAGCTTTCCTAGCAGTGGTCACCGAGCCCGAACCCAAGGTGCAACCCTTAGAGGAAATAGAGGTAGTCAAGAGCTATGCAGATGTTTTTTTGGATGATCTACCCGGGATTCCTCCTGAGAGAAAGGTGAATTTTTCCATAGAGCTAGCTCCAGGAACAAGCCCTATTTCTCGTGCACCTTATAGAATGGCCCCTGCAGAGTTGCTCGAGTTGAAGAAACCATTGCAGGAATTGTTAGACAAGGGTTTTATCCGGCCTAGCACATCACCATGGGGAGCTCCAGTCCTGTTTGTGAAGAAAAAGGATGGATCGCTCTGTATGTGCATAGACTACCGGATGATTAACCAAGCTAGCATCAAGAACAAATACCCTTTACCCCAAATAGATGACCTGTTACAGTTGAAGTCTGCTCAAGTCTTTTTCAAAATTGACTTAAGATCGGGTTACCACCAGTTGAGAGTAAAGGGTGAGGATATTCCAAAAACAGCTTTTCGAACACGATATGGCCATTATGAGTTTGTGGTTATGCCTTTTGGGTTGTCCAATGCACCCAGTATGTTCATGAACCTTATGAATAGTGTGTTCCAACCTTTCCTTGACTCATTTGTCATAGTGTTCATAGATGACATCTTGGTATACTCCAATGACTTAGAGCAACACCGAGACCACCTAAGTAAAGTCCTTGATATCCTGAGAAAGCAGAAGTTCTATGGGAAATTCTCAAAATGTGAGTTTTGGATAGACCGAGTCATGTTCCTTGGACATATCATCTCAGGAGGAACGATCGCCGTGGATCCAGCCAAGGTGTTAGCAGTTCGAGACTGGCCTACACCGAAGAACCCCTCCAAAATCTGAAGCTTCTTGGGGTTATCAGGATATTATTGGCGTTTCATTTCAGATTTCTCAAAGACTGCCTTGCCCTTGACCATGTTGACTCGAAAGGATATGAAGTTTGTGTGGTCCGATGTTTGTGAGACTCGTTTTCAAGAGCTGAAGGAAAAATTGACCACTGCACCAGTTTTGACTCTACCATCAGGCAATGAGGGTTTCATGATCTTCACCGATGCATCCAAAATAGGTCTTGGCTGTGTTTTGGAGCAGAATCGACATGTAGTTGCTTATGCTTCTCGGCAACTCAAGCCTAATGAGGTGAATTACCCGACACATGACTTAGAGTTGGCTGCTATCATTCATGCCTTGAAGATTTGGCGGCATTACCTGTATGGTGCTACTTTTGAAATCTTCACTGACCATAAGAGCTTGAAGTACCTTCTGACACGGAAAGACTTGAACTTAAGACAACGAAGATGGATGGAATACATGAAGGATTATGACTTTGCCATTGCCTATCATCCAGGGAAGGCAAATGTTGTGGCAGATGCGTTGAGTCGAAAACAGCTCAGGTGCACAGCTGTTCTGTCCAGACAGTGGAAGAGCTTGGAAAAGCTGGTGAAATGGTCTCCTCAACCATTAGGTGATCGAGTTCGATTGGACAACATTCAAATACAGTCTGATTTGTTGAGTGAAATTGTGGCAGCACAGTTGGTCAGTAGTAAACTTGACAAGATGAGAGGCTTGATGAAGAAGCCTCAGACCCACCTTTCTTTGGGAGTAGATGGAGGAATCAGATTCAAGAATCATATATGGATTCCTGAAGACTCACCACTGAAGGGACGTATCCTAAAAGAAGCTCATGGTTCTAAGTATACTGTACACCCAGGGACTACTAAGATGTTTAAGGACATGTAGAGGTTTTTCTGGTGGTCAGGGATGAAGAGAGACATTGCAGCTTATGTGGCCAGTTGTCTTACGTGCCAGATGGTGAAGGCTGAACATCAACGACCCGGTGGGCTTTTACAGTCTATAGAGATTCCAGAATGGAAATGGGACCAGATCACCACAGATTTTGTGGTGGGTTTACCCCGGACCAAGAGAGGTCATGATGCAATATGGGTTGTGGTGGATCGCCTTACCAAGTCAGCACACTTCCTTGCACTGAAAACCACTGCCAAAGTGACAGATTTAGCTGAGTTGTACATTCGATAGATAGTGCGTTTGCATGGCGTACCCAGTTCCATCATATCTGATAGAGATCCGAAGTTTACTTCCAAACTGTGGAAGCAGGTTCAAGAGGAACTTGGTACAAGGCTAAAGTTCAGTACCGCTTATCACCCTCAGACAGATGGACAGTCAGAAAGGACATTCCAGACTTTAGAGGATCTTTTGCGAGCTTGTGTGCTCAATTGGGGTGGATCATGGGAGCAGTACTTACCTCTAGCTGAGTTTGCATACAACAATAGTTACCAAGCCAGTATCGGGATGCCTCCATATGAAGCTCTATACGGGAGACCGTGTCGGTCACCACTTCACTGGGATGATGTTGGTGAGAGGACCTTGTTGAGGTCAGATGAACTCCAAGTGTATGCTGATAAAGTCGCTTTGATCAGGCAAAGGCTAAAGAGAGCCCAGGATCGACAAAAGTCGTATGCTGATGCGAAGAGGACTGATGTGCATTTCACTGTGGGAGAGCATGTTTTTCTGAAAATCTGACCACTCCGAGCTATAGCTAAAAATAGAGGAAAGTTGAGTCCCGATATGTGGGTCCGTTTGAGGTATTAGAACGGATTGGGGAGGTGGCTTATCGTTTGGCATTACCCCCTCAATATAGTATGATGCATGATGTGTTTCACGTGTCCAATCTGAAGCGATATGTGCAAGACCCGAGCCATGTGTTGAGCATTGAACCTATTGAGCTTCAAGGGAAGCTATCTTATCCTGAGTTGCCTTTGCGTATTATAGATACTAAGGTAAAAGAGCTCAGGAATAAGAATATAGAGATGGTAAAGGTTCTTTGGAAACACCATGGAGAGGATGAGGCCACATGGGAGCTGAAGACGGACATGGAAAAAGCATATCCTGATTTGTTTGCTTGATTGATGAATTTT
Source organism: Alisma plantago-aquatica (assembly GCA_963693085.1). Taxonomy (NCBI): domain Eukaryota; kingdom Viridiplantae; phylum Streptophyta; class Magnoliopsida; order Alismatales; family Alismataceae; genus Alisma; species Alisma plantago-aquatica. The sequence continues at coordinate 550,918,017 of OY856415.1, read as the reverse complement.
GGGGACAAAATTCCTATAAGGAGGGGAGGATGTTATAACCTCGATTTTTCCAAAATATGTAATGAAATTATAAATGTTATTTTTAAAGATAAATGAAATCCCTGGTTGATGTGATGAATTGTTTGAATGGATTGAATGGATTGTGTGTTTGATAGCTTGTATGTTTTCTTATTGTGCCTTTGTGGCCGTTGAGCCCAATTTAAGGATTAAAGGAAAAACAAAAAGAAATGGAAAAGGAATTTCATTTAATAAAGGAATATATGAGGAAAATAAAAAGAAATGATTTTAAGGCTAAAAGATATTTTCCCAAAATAAGATTTCGAGTTAAAAGGGTTCCTTGGGATTCAAGGAACTCAGGATAAATAGATAAAGGTAAAAGAAATAAGGAATATGTGGGAAATATAATTAAATAAGAGATAACTTGAAACTGAAGTAAAGACTCATTTCCTTTGGGTAATGACTCCAATTTTTGTACAAGGAAAGATAAAAGTATAAATGAGTTTTCCTCAAAATTTGAGATAAAACGGAGTTAAGGATTGAGAGTTATTGAATTTTCAAGTTATCATCAAAATAGCAATTTTCCTTGAATATTTAGGATTTGCTTTTCCTTTTTTGGTTTTAACACGGACAACGATGGTCGTTGGATTTTAATCCAACGAACCGCGGTCATCGTCCAGAGTCCCAAAGGGACTCGGAAAGTAGCTCCGACAGGGGATTTTCCCCTCGCTTTCCTGACCGATGCAGTGCATGTGCACTCACAATTTGTGTCCCATTGGGATCGGGAGGTCCGGGCGAAGGATCTAGACCTAGGATTTGATGGGTTTCGTGGTGTATTCTAGAAACGCCCAATCGGGCTGAGGACTGGGATGGCGGCAGGGTTGGGAAACCCTAGAGAGGCCCTCACGCCCTATAAATAGGGGTCCTTCTAGTCAAGTGCACCTTCACGAACACGAGCGACCACTTTTGAGAGTTCGTAACCCTCTGCATCCCTCGATTGCACCTGCTCCGGTGAGCCTCAGCCGCGGCGCCGCCGAGCGTCTGTGTTAGGAAAAGAGGGGGAAGGAGACAAGCAGCTGTCATCCGATCACGGACCACCGAGGTCCCGTGCGAGATCCAATGGCTCGGGGGTGGCGGGCCGATCTACTGGAGTGAGTGGAGCGGATGAGCGCGAGGCGTCAGATCGAAGGACTATCGTGGATTCCGGGTGATCCAACGGACCGAGACGGAAGACACGCATGCGAGGGAGCCGGATGATGAGGAGCGTTGGATCAAAAGGAGGTCCAGTGGCGCACCGATCCAACAGACGGAGTTTTTTCGGTAATTCGCCTCTCTGATAGAAATTACAGAAAAAGGTTTTATCTTGCGAAATTAATAGAATCTTCTAGGAAACTCGTATGAGAAAACCTAATATATGAAAATTGTATAGAAAAATACAAGGAATCTGTTAAAAATGATTGTAGCATCAAATTCCAGTTCGTTTTGCAAAAGTACTTGAATGGTTAGTAAAATGCATTGAAAACCCTAATTACATGGAAAATATGTTTCTTTGTAACCTAATGGGTTGAATAAAGGGATATTAACCTATTTATTAATAATATGAAGTTTTAATCCATTTTAATTGCAAATGTGACTAAATTAGGGTTTATGTCCGAAAGGAGAGATAATGTACATGAAAACCCTAATTTAGGATTAAAGAAAAAGGGAACCTTGTTATTTTAATATTTTGCTAAATAATGACCCTAAAAACTGTTAGGAATGTTAAAAAGGGATAATTTAGAGGTTTTTAGTGATTTTGATAAATTAGGGTTCATAACCCTCAGGAATGAAAGTAAAACCCTAATTTTCAGGAAAACCCTAAAATTGAGATAGAAACCCTAAGGGGCATAATGATATTGGATAAATATTAATAAAAGTAAAATTGTACTTTTATTTCAGGGTTTCTTTGCCTTGCTTGCTTAATTGGATATTCTCTTTCATCATTCTATATCTGAAACTGCAATAAGAGGTATGTGGTTACTTATGGTTAACCGCTTATGTTTCCCGATGTTTCCCGAACGTTTTATCGCTTTGAATGCAACTAAACTGCTTGGATGTTCATATTGCAAATATAATGTGGCTATGACTATCACTTAATGGGTATACCTATAAACTCAGATCCTGGTTCTCTCTGTGGCATAATAGCTAACCTAGTACATGGCTGCCTATGGGTAGGTCATCAGGTTAGAGAAAGGCCTAGTACATGGCTACCTATTGGGTAGGTCCATCATGTCTATGGATGACCTAGTACATGGCTACCCATTGGGTAGGTCCATCAGGTCAATGGTTGACTTAGTACATGGCTACCATGGAGGTAGGACCATCAAGTCATAATGAGTTAGATATTGGGCTATCCTCGGATAGTGCCATGCGACTCTATTACCTAAAAGAGAGGTGATATCCATGTCCACTGCAGGGACAGCCCAGAGTTTGAGAATATGTATGGATTGAGTTATATGGTTTAAAACGTAATCTTGTTTGTTAAATAATTAATTGAATGATTATGTTGTTAACCTAGTTGAACAATAACTGTCTCCTCCCACATACCAGCTTCGGCTGATCGTTGTTTTGTTTGTCGGCGTTTTAGGTAAAATCCTCAAAAGCACAAACAGAAAAGCAACATATTGTGAATTCAAGAAATAAAGAACAAGGAGGAATTAGATAGATTAGTTAAGTTGTGGTTAGAAGATAATTTCCAACTTTTCAAGGTATGTAAAGAAAATTTTTATTACCATTTTTCAGTATAGTCTGTTAGAATTTAATAATTGTTTATGGTTATATGTCGAACCTTCGATCCGAAACTAATGGGTGCGGCTTTATCCTCTTGGTCTCCCTTAATTGGGGGTTACCGAAAGGTGAGGTCGTAACATTCAACCTAAGCAAATATGCTACACGGCTGATTACATTTTACAAAAATTTTTATGCCTTGAGGAGATGAGTTACACCTCTCATACTCCAACCGACCATTAATAAATTGCAATCGGTACCATACATAGGTCATCAGAAGAGCCGGATTCCTATGACCTCATCCTCCTCAGTCAGTATGAGGAACAACATGCAGGACATCTTGTGTCTCTGCCATAATAGCTTTCTAGGGTATTATGGCAACTTAGCTATTAGAGTTACAGTGGCGTGTTGTACTCTCTTTGCCATCGAGGGATTTCTTATTTATCTCTCATCGATGCGACATTAACAATATCATTGGGAGATTAGTGATACATCATCCTAACATAAACATTTAAAGAAGGATTGAGAGATTAAAGGTACATCTCACATCAAATCCTACATTAGGACGTAAGGATATTCACGTCCATAACCCCCACATACTCAAAAGTATGCTCTCTAGGAATTCCCTTAGGAAAACGTATTTCACCATCATTTAACTTCTGACAATGATGGATCTATGGTCAGGGCTCTACATGATATCATTATACTTGATTATTTAAGTACATTATAGCATTCTTTTAGCATCAGGCATGTTTTCAAACATAAACCATTAAAACAATTGCTATAAAGAAAGACTACTAATTGTATCAAGTTCATGTCACATATAGTTATCATTGGGATATCAATCCCTAACCATCTCATCATTATGATTCAAGAATATGGGTATTCAAACGTTAGATTATCATAACACTTGTTACCAAGTAACATATTGACATCAAGTCATTTAACATCATGACCTTGATTGTAACAATGCATATATTTCTCATGGCTCATACAACCTATCAATCTCATATGTTACCACTTACTAGGAAACATAGTATATCATTACTCTTAAAGCTTATAATGTGCTTTAATAAATATGACATCATAGCCCTTACCTGACTATGTTCACCATTTCATAAAAGCCTGCATAATTAATACATTTGATAATAGGCAATTTATCTCTATATCAGCATATTGCAAAACAAAGATAACCTTTCAATACAAGGGTTATACCACTATGCCTTTAATAGGGTTAGTTTTTCCCTATTCAATTCAATTAGGGTTATTCAACCCCTTTATCTTAATTAGGAATAGTGATTCCTTATTTCACACTTCAATCATAGAGTTTCATGCTTAAACGTATATCCCAGAATTAGGGTTTAATGTTCATATCATCACATTACCCTAGATTAGGGTTTAATGTTCATATCATCACATTACCCTAGATTAGGGTTTACTATTCACATTACATCACATTACCCTAAATTAGGGTTTACTATTCACATTACAATGAATTAAGATCATATCATCATTATGTATGAGGATTACTTCCATTAATGCCCTCAACTTAGGTTAAGATTCATTAACCATCATAATTAGGGTTTTCATGATCTCACTATGAAGGATCATACCCTAATTAGATATATTATTACATATTGGAAGTGTATTACTTGATTCTCAATCATATAAGGAGTCTTCTCTCTCCTCATTCTATCAAATGATGTTTACATCACTCTTGATTAGGCTAAGTCAAATCAACCATGTCATCATGGTTTATATCGCTACTATTGTGATTATTAGGATTCACTTGATCAAAGGGTATTGGTTACTCTATCTCATAAAGGGTACTTTTGTAATGTTCACCATTGATCATAATATGTATTAATCCACTAATTACTTGTCCCTTAATCACTTTAAGTATCTATAAGGTTTAGGTTAATCAATCACTAAACCATCTTGACCACCAAAGCATCAAACATTCTTGACCTTTTTAGACCTCAAACGGTCTTGCAAACCAAACCCCCAAACGGTCTTGGGTAGACCTTGAAACCGTTTGGTGGTGTTGACCATTTGGTCTAGTTTGACTTTTGAATCCGTTTGGTAAAGTGCACACTCAGGACCGTTTGCCCAAGGTGAGGTGAAGACCGTTTGGTCATGAAACTTTGAAACCACATGGGCAAAATTGATCTTGAAACCGCATGAGCACCAAATGGTTTGGGATCGTTTGGTACCAAACGGTCTTGAGACCGTTTGGACTCAAACGGTCTTGAGACTGTTTGGTCCAAACCACCTCAAAACTGCATGGACCAAAAAGTGTCTCAACCACTTCAACTAAGTTAGGGTTTCCAATGTTGAACCCCTCAATCAACCATGCACTTGTTAGCCACTTATCAATTGAGTTAATTAGGTCAACCATCTACTGATTTGATACTCAATTGACCCTCAATTGACCACCGATTAGGGCTTGGATCAATTGGATTAGGGTTTGGAATCGATTACCCTTCAACACTCCTCAACATGAGTCTAATTGATTTGAATCCATGAAACCATCAATCAATTTGGTCATGATCTGACCCCAAACGGTCTTGGGATTGTTTGGACATCCTCCAAACGGTCTTGAGACCGTTTTCTCAAGTCCACACCAAAAATTAACTCAACCACTTAAGGTTTGACTCATTAGATTGATCATTAGGTCAACAATTGATTGCACTTCAACTTGTTGCCTTTAAATCTTCAACCACTTAACCATAGTCAACCCTAGACCTCCAAACAGTCTTGGGTGATCCCCAAACGGTCTTGGGATTGTTTGGACATCCTCCAAATAGTCTTGAGACCGTTTTTCCATTATGTCATCAAAAACCAAGTCATTCACTTAAGGGTTGAACCCTAGGTTTGATCACCAAATCAGCACTTAATTGCTCAACAACTTGATATCATTGGACCCTCAAATGGTCAACCCTACTTAACCCTAGACCTACAAATGGTCTTGGTGATCACCAAACAGTCTTGAAACCGTTTGGGCCACTCAACCCAAACTTCAACTTGATTCAATTATTGAAATCAACAAATAACCCGATTAGGGTTTAGGTGATTGATGTGCCTTCAATTGGTGATTTACTTAGAATTAGATGATTATTTTTGGTGGGTGATTAGTCCACAATATTTAAAACAGACCTCCAAATGGTCAACGCCTGTTCAACGCATCCAAACGGTCTTGGACCATTTGCTTCCATGCGTTCTTGGGTGAAACCATTTGCATTCAAACGGTTTGAAACCGTTTGCTCCCAAACAGTTTGGGAAACCGTTTGTGCAAGAGGTGGAAAACCATTTGTTAAAGCAAGATTGTGGATAAGATTTGGAAATAACGTCATCATCTTCTACCTCAAGAATAGGGGCTGTTCTTCACGGAATTGCTAGCAAGAACACACCAAAGTGTCTAAAGAAGAAGAATAAGCAATTATACTAGGAGAAGAAGATGAATTTAACAAAGTTTAAGGGTTAGAGTTATAAAACCTGCCTTTAGATCTGATATATAGCTCCAAGATTCGTAGCTTTAATGGTGGATGAAGCTCCAAAGGTTTTCCAAGGTCTGTTCTTCAAGATTTGGATGGAGAAGATGGCTAGAAAGAAGAGTTGTGTAAGGAAAACTAACAAACCAACCTTGTATTAGGGTTTCCACCATGAATTCGAGCTAGGTGATGATCCATAATTACCAACTTAGCTTGGACGTCCTCCTCTGTTCTAGAGCTTCCTCTTGGTTGGTCCAAAGCAAGGAGATGAGGAGAAAGAACTAAAGGAATGATCCTTTGCTTTGAGGAAAAAGGGTGCTTATATATTTTTGGGTATTATCAAGGCAAGAAAAAGATAGTTATTTCTCTTATTTCTTAAACCCATCCACTCATTCTTGCTCCACCCTTGGCCACATTTATTCCTCCTTTTCACATGCAAAAAACTCTCTTTTATCCAAGGTTAAAAGGAAATGAAACCAAACACCTTATTAAGTTATATATGTATAAAAGGACCATTTTGCTTAAACTTGGTTATTTAAATATCAAGATTATCTTTCCTACTTGATCATTCAAATGAGGCACCCCTCTCATTTTCCTTGCTCTACTTGATGCCAAGAAACATGAGATATATTCTAGAGGGTATATTTTTACATGTTGCACCCTATGTTTTGGGTAAATTGCACTTTACACCAAAACTAGGTTTTAAAGCATAAGGATTGCTCTACAAGCTATATCTTGGTGCTCAAGCTTGTGGAATCCATACCACCACATCATATTCATTCTTATGATGTATCATAATCAGAGGAACATCTTAACATGTGCAATTTGCAAGTTAACCCCTTTATTTGGGTAATTTTCACTTTAGTCCAAAATTAACAAAACAATATTGCAACATTGTTCAAAAAGGACTGAAATGGAAATATAAGTTCCTCAAAAGATTTAATTACATTCCATAAGATAACCATGAGCATCTAACCACATATTTAAACATAACACCTAGGGTTAGTTCATAACCCAGGTCAGGGATGTTACAAATTATCCACCCCTTATAAGGATTTCATCCCCGAAATCAACAAAACATATTAAGAGAAAAGAGCAGGGTATTTCCTTCTCATCTCTTCCTCTAGTTCCCACGTGGCTTCTTCAATACCACAGTGATTCCAGAGGACTTTCACAAGACTTATGTCTTTCTTTTTCAGCTTTTTAATTCTTTCGTCAAGGATCGATACAAGACCTTCTTCATAGGATACATCATCATTCAATTCTACTTCCATAGGTTGCAGAATTGATTCTGTATCAGGGTGACATTTCCTAAGCACGGAAATGTGGAACACAGGGTGTTAACTTTTTTAACTCTGGTGGTAACTCTAGCTTATACGCTACCTTTCCAATCCGTTCAATGATTGGATAAGGCCCCATAAACTTAGGAGCTAACTTTCCTTTCCTACCAAATCTCAGAACTCCTTTCCAAGGTGAGACTTTGAGGTACACTCTGTCTCCAACCTGGAATTCTAAAGGTCTACGATGCTTATCAGCATAAGATTTCTTCCTATCATGTGCAGTCTTTATCTATTGTTGTATTACTTTAATCCTCTCGGTGGTCTGCTGTACAAGATCATGACCTAAAAGTTGATATTCACCAGTTTCATACCAACATAGGGGTGATCTACAACGTCTACCATACAAAACTTCATAAGGTGCCATGTCAATGCTATGTTGATAGCTTTTATTATAGGAAAACTCTATCAAGCTTAGGTGCAGATCCCAACTTCATGTAAACTGAAGAACACATGCTCTAAGCAAGTCTTCTAAAGTCTGTATAGTCCTTTTTTGATTGTCCATCAGTCTGAGGATGAAAGGCTGTACTAAACCTTAACTGTGTGCCTAAGGCTTTATGAAGTCACTCCCAAAAATGACTCATAAACTAGGGACCTCTATCAGAAACAATGGTAACTGGGACTCCATGCAGCCGCACTATCTCATCGACATATAACTGTGCTAACTTTTCAGCAGAATAGGTTGTTTTGAAAGGTAAGAAATGTGCTGTCTTTGTCAACCTATCAACTATTACCCAGATGGAATCATGTCCTTTGGCTGTCCTGGGTAGATTAACCACAAAGTCCATGGTTACATGATCCCACTTCCATTGTGGTATGGGAAAAGGTTGCATTGTCCCTGCAAGCTTCTGGTGTTCAGCTTTAACTTGCTGACACACAAGACACCACATAACAACTCAACAATGTCTTTCTTCATACCAGGCCACCAATACATATCTTTCAAGTTTCGATACATCTTGGTGCTTCCTGGATGCATAACATACATTGAAGAATGAGCTTCTTCCAGGACTAACTTTCTCAAGTTATCCACATTAGGCACTATCATTCTACCATGATAACAAGCTACTTGATCATCTGAATCATGGAATCCTTCTCATTTCTCATTACCATACTCCAATCTGATCAGTTGAACTGCATCATCAACTTGCTGTGCTTCCTTGATCTGTTGTCTCAAAGTGGGTTTTATATGCATCTCAGCTAACAACCCGGCTAACAATGATACTTTTAACTGTACATTGTCTTGTCTTAAGGAGATAAGCATGTCTCTCCTTGAGCACACTAAAGAATTCAGTTGTGCTCTATCCAAAGCTGGTGTTGCTGACTTCCTACTCAAAGCATCTGCAACTACATTGGCCTTCCCTGGATGGTAATCAATTGTACAGTTGTAATCCTTGATTAACTCCATCCAGTGGCGTTGCCTCATGTTAAGCTCATGTTGAGAAAAGATATACTTAAGGTTTTTATGATCAGTGAAAACCTGGAATGTCTCTCCATAAAGATAATGTCTCCAGATCTTCAAGGCATGAACTACAGCAGCTAGTTCTAGATCATGTGTCGGATAATTCTCCTCATGTTTCTTAAGATGTCGAGAAGCAAAAGAAATCACTTGTTTATCCTGCATCAACACACATCCAAGTCCATTCTTAGAAGCATCACAGAAAACTATATATCCTTTCCCTTATTCAGGTAATACAAGCACAGGTGCACTTGTCAACCTCTCCTTCAACAACTGAAAAGATTGTTGACACTTGTCACTCCAGGTAAAAGGAACATCCTTCCTGGTCAACTTAGTCAAGGGTAAAGCTATAGAACTGAAGTTCTTAATGAACCTTCGGTAATAGCCTGCCAACCCTAAGAAACTACGGATCTCTGTTGGTGTCTTCGGCTGCTCCCAAAGAAGAATAGATTCTACCTTTTTAGGGTCAACACGAATACCCGAGCCAGATATTACGTGTCCAAGGAAAGATACTTCTGGTAACTAGAACTCACACTTGCTAAACTTAGCATATAACTTATGTTGTCTTAGCAAAGTTAGAGTCTGACGAAGATGCTATTCGTGCTGCTGAGCATCCCTGCTATAGATCATGATGTCATCTATGAAGACAACAACACACTGATTGAGAAAAGGTCAGAAAATTCTATTCATGAGTTCCATAAATGCAGCTGGTGCATTAGTTAGTCCAAACGACATAACTGTGAACTCATAGTGACCAAACCTTGTCATAAAGGCAGACTTAGGTATGTCACCATCCTTAATACACAACTGGTGATATTCCGACCTCAAATATATCTTTGAGAAGATGGTTGCACCACACAACTGGTCAAAGAGATCATCAATCCTCGACAGAGGATACTTATTCTTTATTGTTACTTTATTTAACTGTCTATAATCAATGCACAACCGCATTGACCCGTCTTTCTTCTTAACAAAGAGGACCGAAGCACCCCAAGGTGAAGTACTCGGTCGGATGAAACCCTTCTCAAGCAACTCTTGCAACTGTTTCTTGAGTTTTTCCATCTCAGCAGGTGCCATCCTATATGGTTTTTATGCTATTGGTTGCGTGTCTGGGATTAAATTGATCTCAAAATCAATTTCCCGGGGCGGTGGCACACCTGGAAGTTCTTCAGGAAATACGTCTTCAAATTCCCTGACTATAGGAACTTCGGCAGGGTTAGGACTATCCATGGTAGTATCTACCACATGGGCTAAGAATGCACAACATCCTTGCCTCATTAGCTTCTCAGCAACCATAGCTGACACAAGACAGGTGGGTAGAATCTTTCTTTCTCCTTGAAAGATCCATGTGTCACTATCATCAGCAAACACAACTTGCTTGGATTCACAATCCAAAACAACCTTATACCTTTCTAAGGTATCCATCCCAAGGATTATATCAAATCCATGCATCTCAAGTGGTATAATATCCACTTGAATGCGATGTTCAGAAAAGAAGAGGATGCAGGGAGAACATACCTCCTCCAACACAATAGATCCCATCAACGGAGTTTCTAGCAACAAACTATCTGCTCTATGACTTATAGTCAAATTGCAGTCAAGAATCACTCTTTGAGTGATAAAGGAGTGCGTAGCACCCGGATCAATTAAAACAGATACAACGCAAGATGTAGACATATCAGAATAAAACAACTCCATCTGACCTACCACAACCCGAGGGTTGATCACTGCATCAGGTGGATTCATTGCATAGAATCCTGCCGTCGCCTGTGGTTGATTCGGTGCTCGATGACTAGGTGTCGATGATCCAGCTTGGGATGCTTGTCCACATCCTCTAGCATTACCTGGAAACTATCACCTTTGGGATCCTTATTGTCTTTACCTCTGAGGTTGAGTTACACTCACTTCTCTAGCTCTGCAATCTTTCATCAGATGTCCCAGCTTTCCACATATGTAATAGCTTCTGTTCAGTTGTTGTGGTCTGGGTGGTCCTGTAACTGACATAGATGCTAAGCTACGAGCTCCTTCTAGCGGTAAACTTCATCCTCTACCCCTATTTGATGTCCACTGCATCTGGGTACTGAATCTAGGTGGTGGTGTAGGTACAGAAAACCTAGGTTTCTTGAAACCTTTAGATGAGGATCCTTGGAACTGGGGATACATCCTCTTGTTCTGGGTCTGTCTCTTCTCTGCCACAGACCTTTCTACCCTTCTGACAGATTCCACGAAGGTAGCAAACCTTTCTCTGTTCTCTAGAGCAGACACGGGAGTAGTCAACTCATCGTTTAATCCTTTCTCAAAATGCCTAATCCTTTCTTCATCTGTGGTCGCCATATGCAGAAAGAACCGCAAAATCTCCATGAACTTAGCCTCGTACTCACTAATGTTCATTAGACCTTGTCTTAACCTCTCAAACTAAGAGATTTTCTTGTCCAGAAACGTCTTAGGGAAGTATCTGTTGATAAATTCCCATCGAAAAACTTCCCATCCAACCTCCACACCGGGCCTCTTCTATTCTTCCATGGTCCACCAATGACCAACACTCCCCTTGAGAAGATACACTGCATGTCTAACCTTCTCAGCTTATGGAATGTTTAGGATTCTAAAGGCCTTCTCTAGTTCAGTTAACCACAATTCAGCATCTGCTGGGTCAGCTGTTCCAGCATACTCTGTGGCTCCAACTCGGTGAAGTCGTTCAAACGTCTTGCCGACTCCTTGTCCTTTAGGATGGGTAGGTGCCCTAGATGCAGGTATAGGCATCCTATCAGTCATATGTGTCATGGCAGTCATAAACTGCCCAAACATAGCTTGGACGGCTGGGTTCCCCATGTCAATTGGATTGAACTGGGGTGGTTCAAGCACATGTTCTTCTCTATCTAGGTCTCTTGCACATCTTCTGGGTGCAACAACACTACTCTCTACAATGTGTTCTTCGTGTGGTCCAGACATCCTTAGTTTTATCTTCTCCTCCTGAATGAGCAGAAGACACTATCAGACATACTGGAGGACACTAGAAAAAACTCAACAACCTAAGTCCTATGTCTCTATAGACTTAGCGAACCTAGAGCTCTGATACCATAAACTATGACGATACTTCTCGGGAAAACGAGATCAACAAATGCGGAAGCAATTAACTAGCAGCAGAATTATTAAAAATCACTAAAAATTAAAACCTTTTGTAAAGAGATCTTCAAACAGTAAAACTCTTTCATAAAGAAACATGATAAGTTATTTACAAACTGATCCATCATTACATCTGTATAAAATCACATCTCGAGAGTCACAAGCATCAACTGCCCTATTAAACTATACATGAGCAGTGTACAAAATTATCGAGGCATTAATCCAAAAATCTCAGATCTACTTTTAAACATCTACTGACTCCTAGGACCTGAGAGTATAGAGACGACACATAGGACATTCTATCTACAAGACTTGACAGACAGTGTCTCCACCTGAGGATCACTGCTATCCCTGATGTTGCTGCTGCTGCTGTTGTTCACCCACTCATGGGTTCCTTCGTCCTCGGCGTCTACCTAAAAAGTCGAATCCCACGTGGGTGAGACAATTGAATAATTGTCCCAGCGAGATTTATAACTCTCCGCCAGAAGCTTTGTTATTGCAATAATGGAATAACATTAAGTGATAGAACTATAAACATTCAACAGTAGGTTTAATATTGTGTAAACTAAGTGAAGCAACATTGTTTTAAGCAATCATTTCAATTATAACTTAATTGAATGACAAGACATATGACAATAAGGAATATGAAGAACATATATACTAGTTATTCAACTAGAGCATTGTAAACAATGTATCATCAATCATTGCTTCTCGTAGTTCAACCTAAGCAAATATGCTACACGGCTGATTACATTTTACAAACATTTTTATTCCCTGAGGAGATGAGTTACACCTCTCATACTCCAACCGACCATTACTAAATCACAATCGGTACCATACATAGGTCATCAGAAGAGCCGTATTCCTATGACCTCATCCTCCTCAATCAGTATGAGGAACAACATGCAGGACATCTTGTGTCTCTGCCATAATAGCTTTCCAGGGTATTCTGGCAACTTCACTATTAGAGTTATAATGGCGTGCTGTACTCTCTTCACCATCGAGAGATTTCTTGTTTATCTCTCATCGATGCGGCATTAACAATATCATTGGGAGATTAGTGATACATCATCCCGGCATAAACATTTAATGAAGGATTGAGAGATTAAAGGTACATCTCACATCAAATCCTACATTAGGACGTAAGGATATTCGCGTCCATAACCCCCACATACTCAAAAGTATGCTCTCTAGGAATTCCCTTAGGAAAACCTATTTCACCATCATTTAAATTTTGACAATGATGGATCTATGGTCAGGGCTCTACATGATATATGACCGTTTGGTCCCAAATGATATTGAGACCGTTTGGACTCAAACAATCTTGAGACCATTTGGACCCAAACGGTATTGAGACCGTTTGGTCTAAACCACCTCAAAACCGCATGGACCAAAAAGTGTCTCAACCACTTCAACTAAGTTAGGGTTTCCAATGTTGAACTACTCAATCAACCATGAACTTGTTGCCACTTATCGATTGAGTTAATTAGGTCAACCCTCTACTGATTTGATACTCAATTGACCCTCAATTAACCACCAATTAGGGCTTGGATCAATTGGATTAGGGTTTGGAATCGATTACCCTTCAACACTCCTCAACATGAGTCTAATTGATTTGAATCCATGGAACCATCAATCAATTTGGTCATGACCTGACCCCAAATGGTCTCGGGATTGTTTGGACATCCTCCAAACGGTCTTGAGACCGTTTTCTCAAGTCCACACCAAAAAATAACTCAACCACTTAAGGTTTGACTCATTAGATTGATCATTAGGTCAACAATTGATTGCACTTCAACTTGTTGCCTTTAAATCTTCAACCACTTAACCATAGTCAACCCTAGACCTCCAAATGGTCTTGGGTGATCCCCAAACGATCTTGGGATCGTTTGGACATCCTCCAAACGGTCTTGAGACCGTTTGTCCATTATGTCATCAAAAACCAAGTCGTTCATTTAAGGGTTGAACCCTAGGTTTGATCACCAAATCAGCACTTAATTGCTCAACAACTTGATATCATTGGACCCTCAAATGGTCAAACCTACTTAACCCTAGACCTCCAAACGGTCTTGGGTGATCACCAAACGGTCTTGAGACTATTTGGGTGATCCCCAAATGGTCTTGAAACCATTTGGGCCACTCAACCCAAACTTCAACTTGATTCAATTATTGAAATCAGCAAATAACCTGATTAGGGTTTAGGTGATTGATGTGCCTTCAATTGGTGATTTACTTGGAATTAGATGATGATTTTTGGTAGGTGATTAGTCCACAATATTTACAACAGACCTCCAAATGGTCAACGCCTGTTCAACGCATCCAAATGGTCTTGGACCGTTTGCTTCCATGCGTTCTTGGGTGAAACCATTTGCATTCAAACGGTTTGGGAAACTGTTTGTGCAAGAGGTGGAAGACCGTTTGCTAAAGCAAGATTGTGGATAAGCTTTGGAAATAACGTCATCATATTCTACCTCAAGAACATGGTCTGTTCTTCACGGAATTGCTAGCAAGAACACGCCAAAGTGTCTAAAGAAGAAGAATAAGCAATTATACTAGGAGAAGAAGATGCATTTAACAAAGTTTAAGGGTTAGAGTTATAAAACCCACCTTTAGATATGATCTAGAGCTCCAAGATTCATAGATTTCATGGTGGATGAATCTCCACAGGTTCTCCAAGGTCCGTTCTTCAAGATTTGGATGGAGAAGATGGATAGAAAGAAGAGTTGTGTAAGGAAAACTAACAAACCAACCTTGTATTAGGGTTTCCACCATGAATTCGAGCTAGGTGATGATCCATACTTACCAACTTAGCTTGGTCATTGTCCTCTATTCCAGAGCTTCCTCTTGGTCAGTCCAAAGCAAGGAGATGAGGAGAAAGAACTAAAGGAACGGTCCTTTTCTTTGAGGAAAAAGGGTGCTTATATATTTTTGGGTATTATCAAGGCAAGAAAAAGATAGTTATTTCTATTATTTTTTAAACCCATCCACTCATGCTTGCTCCACACTTGGCCACGTTTCTTCCTCCTTTTCACATGAGAAAACCTCTCTCTTATACAAGGTTAAAAGGAAAAGAAACCAAACACCTTATTAAGTTATATATGTATAAAAGGGCCATTTTGCTTAAAACTTGGTTATTTAAATATCAAGATTATCTTTCCTACTTGATCATTCAAATGAGGCGCCCCTATCATTTTCCTTGCTCTACTTGATGCCAAGAAACATGAGAGATATTCTAGAGGGTATATTTTACATGTTGCACCCTATGTTTTGGGTAAATTGCACTTTACACCAAAACTAGGTTTTAAAGCATAAGGATTGCTCTACAAGCTTTATCTTGGTGATCAAGCTTGTGGAATCCATACCAACACATCATATTAATTCTTATGATGTCTCATCATCAGAGGAACATCTTAACATGTGCAATTTGCAAGTTAACCCCTTTATTTGGGTAATTTACACTTTAGTCCAAAATTAACAAAACAATATTGCAACATTGTTCAAAAAGGACTGAAATGGAAATATAAGTTCCTCAAAAGATTTAATTACATTCCATAAGATAACCATGACCATCTAACCACATATTTAAACAAAACACCTAGGGTTGTTCATAACCCAGGTCTGGGATGTTACAGTACAAGTCCTGACGCTAGTAAATCTGAGCCACATGCCAGTTTACCGTGCTCCCTGAGCCATGAATGCAATCATGCTCCATCACACTGAGCCATGGGCCTGTTTACCATGCTCTTAAACATATCTTGAGTCTACAACCGAAGTTTCACTCTAATCCTCCTATTTTCGACTAGGAAAAACCCCGCATATTCAACAGTATACACTCTGGATTAACCAGTAGGAGAACCCGTTTCACCATCACCAACTACTGACAATAACAGATCTATGGACAAGGCTCTACATGATAATATTCCACTTGATTATTTAAGTACATTACCATATTCTTTTAGCATCAATCAAGATTTCAAACAGGAATTATTATGACAAATGCTACAAAGAAACATGTAATACTTTTATCAAGTGCTTCTTAAAACTTTATAGAACATTGGGATCTCAATCCCTTATCTCATCACTAGGAATTCACACCCCTCATCAACATCATCATCGTGTTTACTGGATCTGGGTATTCAAACCCTTAGTTCATCACTAAACAAGGTTATCACTTATCAGGTAACTAATACCTTCAGGTCATCTGATCAAGGTATTCATGATACTTGTTATACAATCATCTCACATAGCTCACCAGGCATATTCAACTTCTTATCACCTCTCACTAGGCAACAAATAAAATAATGGCTCACAAGGCCCATTAACACCATAGCTCATACCTGGTTATTCTCATCATCTCATGTTACCTGCATGGTTAGGGTACTTGATAACAACCATATCAATTACATATCAACATTATGCAATACAAAGATAACATCACTATTCCCTCATTAAGGTTAGGGTTTCCCATCTTTATCAATTAGGGTTTCACATAACATCACCCTATATTAGGGTTTCACATAACATCACCCTATATTAGGGTTTTACATAACATCACCCTATATTAGGGTTTCACAAAACATCACCCTATATTAGGGTTTTACATAACATCACCCTATATTAGGGTTTTACATAACATCACCATATATTAGGGTTAGGGTTTCCCATCTTAATAAATTAGAATTTCATATGCCATAACCCTATATTAGGGTTTCACATAGCATCATTTAAGTATTAAATCATATTTATCATTGTTCCATGTACTTAGGAACACACATCATCATCATACCTTATTAAGTTGACTTAACCTCTTACTAAAGTACATGCAGCTATGCTTATCATAGTGTATTGAATTTATTACTTTCATAGGCATCGAGTGATAATCACTCTAATTATACTAATCACCTAAGTACTTTAGAGGTACTTCCATTGAAATCAACCTTGAGATACTCTTCAACCACTTATGGGGTTATTAGTACTTACATGGTTTGAATCAATTGGACCTTCAAACGGGTTGAACCAATTGAACCTTCAAACGGTTTGGCCCTAAACCTTCAAACAGTCTTGAGATCACTTTGACCTTTAAATGGTCTTGCGATCACTTTGACCTTCAAACGGTCTTGAGATCACTTTGACCTTCAAACGGTCTTGAGATCACTTTGATCTTCAAACGATCTTGAGATCACTTTGATCTCTAAACGGTTTGAGACCATTTGAACTCTAAATGGTTTGGGACCGTTTGGACTAAATTAGGTTGAGACCGTTTGCACTCTAAAAAATTTGAAACCGTTTGGCCTAGGTTTTGTTGAAAACGTTTGAACATGAAACAGTCTGAAACCGTTTGATCATTAAACGGTTTGAAACCGTTTGGCCATCCAAGGTTAAAACCATTTGGCCATACAAATTTTGAAACTGTTTGATATTGGTGATCTAGATGTGTGTGCTAAGTTTATGTCATCATCATCAAGCTTCAGACCTTCATTCTAATGTCCATACAACTACTGGATTCATCAATTACTCAATAGAAATTTCAAGAATAAGGAAAGATCAACATATATTGCAAGATTGAAATCGAATGATAATATCAATGGGTTCAAGTTATATAACCTGCCTTCAAAGTAGCTTCAAAGCTTCAAGCTTTTCATCTTCAATGGTGAAAGAAGCTCTTTCAACTATCCAGGGTTCGTTTCCAACTCTTTGGATGCAAAAGATAGCCAAGGTTGAGCATTGGATGGAAGAGAGAAGAAAATGAATGTTGAAATCCGATTTCAACCATCAATCCAAGGTTGAAGATGATCATGGAGATTACCTTCAGCTTGGGGAACATTTTCCTCCTACTCTTAAGCTCCTTGGTCGTCGGATAAAGCAAGGGAAGAAAGTGGTTTGCAAAAATAGCCTTTCAAGTAAGGAGAAAATTGAGTACATATAATTGATTTTCTAGGAGAAAGAAAGTAGGAGAAAATTCATCCACTTTCTTGCCACATGCCCCCTCCCTTCCTTGCCTTCAAAGCCATCTTCATTTTTCCTCAATATCCTCTCAATTATCCTTGAATTAAAAGCAACCACTTAAGCACCTTAATCATTATAATACTATTATCCATATTTAGTGGACATTACTTTTTAATCAACAAATGTGAGTGGATTTCTTCACCTACTTAGGATATTTCGGTGTCACTCAAGGAATTTGGACGTCCTCCCACTATAGGATTTCAACCACAACCTTTTTAGTTGATGGGAACTTCGATTAATATATTTATTTTTGCTACAAAATAAATTAGGGTTTCAATTATGCTTAAATCTTGATTATTTTATTATCAAGATTATCTCTCCTCAAAAGTAGTTCAAACAAGACGCCCCATTATTTTTATTTTCTCTAAATGATACCAAGAAATAGTAGGGACACTATTGAAGTGGTATTTTATATATTCAACCCTAGATTTTGGGTAATTTGCAAATTACACCAAAACTAATATTCAATACACAAGCATTATTCAAACAAGCTCCTTCTTGGAACTTAGGCTTCCACAAGCCATGCCTCTGCATCATTCTCATTCTTATGATGCTATAACACTTGAGGAACATTTATCATGTAAAATTTGCAAGGTAACCCCTTAAATTGGGGAAATTGCACTTTAGTCCAAAATAGGTAAAATATTGTTTCAACATTATTCAAATAGGACCAAAATTGAAACATAAGCTCTCCTTTAGTCTTAATTACTTTTCAAAAGATAAATACAAGAATATAAATGACTTACTTAAGCAAAAAATCTAGGGTTAAGGCATAACCCAGGTCAGGGATGTTACAACCTAGTTAGTTTTGCTTTGACTTTTCCTACTACTCTCATCATTGCTATTATTTATTCTTTATTCTTTGCATTCTTTGTGTATATTGGTTTACTAACTTGTTCTCTTTTTTGGTTGTGCTTTGTGCATGTGATAATCCACTCAGGAGAAGACAAAATGGAAGGCCAAATTGCACCCCACAAGCCACTTCAAGACTACTTCATGCCTAGCAACTATAAATCACCAATTGCTAGCAGGATTATCAAATGTCAAGGGAGCAATTCTCTAGTCCTCTAGGTATTCTTGGGCTCCTTCCCATCTTCTGTGGCTTGGAGAGTGAGAACCCCTACAAGCACTTGGATTCCTTTCTTGAAGTATGCTCCACCTTTAGGACGCTGACAACTAGTGATGATACAATCCAGTTGACCTTGTTCTCATTCTCCCTCAAAGATAGAGCCAAAGATTGGTATGACTCAAGAATGGACATCATGAGTTGGGAAACAATGAAGAATGCCTTCTTGAGACAATTCTACTCTATAGAATATTAACACAAATGTGGCATGCCGTGACAAGTTTTAGTCAAATGGGCAATGAGTAGTTCCACAATGCATGGGAGAGATTTAAGAAGATTTTGAGAGAGTGCCCGCACCATGAGATCCCTTTGTGGAAAATAGTTCAATCATTTTACTCTAGTTTATCTCTAAAGAACCAAGACATAGTGGATTCTTTTTGTCAGGAGTTTTCATGGCTAGGCCACCTGAGGAGATATGGCCTTTGTTTGAGCAGTTGGCTGAAGGATCAAGAATTCAAGCTTCTAGCATGATCAACGATGGGGGATATGCCTTTGGTGTGACACCTCCTACTCATAATGACTCAAGCCCACAAGTGATGAAGATTCTTGGTGACAAGGTGAGCTTCATGAAGAACCAGGTGACAAATGTTCCTTGCCACCCAGTCAACTCTATTGAGTTATATGGTAAGGAAAAGAAGACACCTCACTCCTATAGCTATCAAGAGCCAAAAAGTCCAAAATATAGCTCAAGGTTTGAGGAAGAGGTTCTCTCTAGATTGAAAATATTTGATGACGTTCAAAAAGATGTTGTAAGGCTAGAAGAGAAAGTAGAACAACTATCTTCCGTAATTTCTCTCCAAGAAGAAAATTTGTGTTCAAAACCCATCATGAGCTACCATGAAGCAAGTGGACCCATGCCCTCTTTTAGAGATTGGGTTGAAACACACTTTTAGACAAGAAATCTCAAACAATGACAATTCACTTGCAGTTGTCAAAGATCATCATTTTAATCCAAAAAGGAGAGATTGGGTTGAAACACACTTTTAGACAAGAAATCTCAAATTTGTGCAAAATTGGCCAAAATGGTGCCAAGTTGCCTTCAATCACATCTAAGCCTATATTATTGAACTTAAAGTAACAAATAAGAAAATCCTAGATAAAACATGCAAAATTTACCAATGATATGTAATGCATGGAAAAACGAGATTTTTTTTGAAAAAATACACAAAAATGACAAGAAAGAAAACTACATGGCATGTAGGTATGCAAAGCAGGTAAACTCTAAACTAGATACCAAAAATAAACAAAAAGTAATTAGGTGAGATATGGAATCAACAAAACAATATGAGGACTTAGGGCTTACTTTCCTACCACCCCAAACTTTTGAATCATGCTATCCTTAAAGCTTAGGAATGATAGGGTAGAATTCATGGTTGTGGTGGTGGCAGTCCTCCCTGTGGTGGGGGTGCTAGTAGTAATGGCCCCAGTAGTCTGCCTTTGGAGGCGGGTATGTCTCCTGGTAACCAAAAATTGATCCCCAGAAATCCTCCCCCCATTGGGGGTTCCTCTACACCTACGCATGATGATAGTGGTACATGTGGTTAATCTAATGATGCATATGTTGCTGATCTAACCACATGGGTTGCTATGTCTACTGAATTGCCTCCAACTATGCATGAATGGCTGACATGTCAGATGCATTTGTTGGAGGTGGTTGCGCATCAAAGTCCTCCCCTCTCGGCTGTGTGCAGCGTGGCTGCTCAAAAATGTGTTGCTACTCTGGCACATTTGTCTCTCCTCCTTCTTCTTGTAAGTCCACATTTTGTGCAGTGAACCCCTTTCTTGGGTGCTCCTCCTCATACTATGTTATCACCTCAGAAAAATTCTTCAGAGGCCCCACATCCATGAGTAGGGGGTGGCGTGGTATGGAACCTCCAAGGTGATTATAGGGTACCTGAGGTTTAGAACATAGAAGATTTTGCTATCTTTAAGGGAGATCATTTGGGATCTAGCAAGATAGTTTAGATCAACATATTTGCTTCCCTCTACCTTGGTAAGTCCATCTAGACTGCAACCCACTGCCTTTTCCATTGTGGTGACAAGTCCTCCATGATGAATGGATTTTTACTCTTGGAGGATATTATCTTCAAGTGGTCAACCACCATGGCACCTATGTTTACAAATCCCCTACTTGCAATTGTGGCCATAACAAATAAATCCTTTTGCAAGCAACACCCTTGATTGTCATAATGGTCAAATAAGGTGTTTTCTAAGACCTTCTATAGGTATCTAATGAAGGGGTTGTAAATCTTACTGGTCTTTGATTTTCCTGCAGAAAAAGAAGATTGACCCGTGATTGTCTTCCACATCTTGGAGTAATCTGCTCTACCACTCTTGTCAAGTCTTCCTTCATTGAATTTCTCTGCCATTTCTTGGGGGCAAAGATAGCATTTATTTGGGAAGCTTTAAGCACATGAGTAGAGCTGTAAAACTTGAACCTGATGGCATGTTCTCCCTGGTACTATGCCTTCTCTAAGGTTTCAAAGAACTCATCAGTCAACTCTACGTAAGTTTCTTCAACCTCAGTCAAGATCTTGTATAGCCCACAACATTGCATTTGTCCCTTGAATGTGTAGTTGATCCCTAGATCTTGCATGGTAGTTATACATGCATATCTAGTGGGGATCACCCTCCTTGTCAAGCACTCTGGGTGGAGAGGCCTCATTATGACTTTTCTTGCCTTTCCCCTTCTGTAGTTGGTTCCCTCTGGTTGTTTTCCCACCCATTTGAACCTATCCTTTTCTAGCCGGGACACAACGTCCATCGATTCATCTTCCATCTCCTCATTTTTAGTATCATATTCCTCCTCTTCTGCATAAGTGTGTGACCCTGAACTTGTGTCTAAGGTCAAGGGCACCCTCTCGTAGCTTGTACTAGGTCGAGCCAAGTAAGAGGAATGCCTTGCTGGAGTTGGTTGTGGCGGTAAGCATGAGGAAGATGCATCATTTGATTTCTTGGCCCTCCTTTCTCGAGCCGGTGCATCAACATTGACGGAGTCCACTATATTTTCCAGCTCTTCTTCTTCCTCCTCCTCTTCGGGGTTGGTGTAGCTTGGATCTATGGTGTGGTCACTATAGGAGGAGTGGTTTCGGGAGGCGCGCATCGATGCCAACTGTCTGAAGGATCGAAAAATGGAATTGGACAGAGATGATGCACTTTCAGACTGTTGTGAATGGGAGGCCCGTTTGGAGCCGCTTTTGCCTCTAATGAGGAGGCCCATAGTCTTCTCTACTCCCTTCTTGATTGCCTTGCCCGTGCTCTTCATATTTGTAAGGGTTTTTGGTGAAAATCAAACAAGAACAACAAGAACCAAACTATCTTATTGTAGGGGCGGATTTTTCTTGGAAGTGGAGAAATTAGTGGTGATGGAGGGTGGAAATCAAAGCTTCAGGTTAGTGAAGATGATTGGGGACCAAGGGGAACTCAAATTCAAAGTTTGGGAGCAAGATAAGTTGATTTGGGGGTGAAGGAGGGTCGTCCTAATCGCCAGGTCGCGCAGAACGAACTTTCTATTGGGTACAAATGAGTTCTAGGTTGTGCTGGATAGGGTGGAGTTGGGAAACATATGTACTAGATTTGGGTCAGCATGGCCGTTCTGGCCAACACAGCCATTCTGGCCAGCACATTTGTGCTGCCCACTTCCAAAACTTGAGTTTTTCCTGTCGAAATCCAACTTAATTCACACGGCCATTCCAAGCCACCACGACCGTTCTGGCTGGATGCCAGCATGACCGTTCTGGCCAGAATGGCCGTGTTGCCAGAGGCCAAATCTTACATTTTCCCTGTTGAAAACTACCTTTTGCTAGCACGACCGTTCTACACCAGCACGACCATGCTGGGCTCTGTCAGTTCAAAAATCTTCATAAATCATCAAATCATTTCATCATTCATAACCCAATGATCTTGAATGATCACTTTGATATTGTATCGACCATTTCCACTAAATGTGCCTCATTTCTCAACTTCCACATGTTTCACCTATCATTTCATAAAAACAAAAACAAAAACTATCAAGCACAAGTGTGTGTGTGTTTTTAGGTATGTGCAAAAATAAAGCAAAAGTATAAAAAATGAGAGGTCGGGCGCATTTCTCAAACCACTGCATCCAGGATCACAAGTGGAATGCCCTGCAAGGGTGGGGAGGCTGTGAGCGGAGCCGGAAGGGGAGAGTCAACATGTTTCCGTAGCATGCATACTCTTCTGTGGAGTCACACGGAACACGTCTTCTTCCCTCTAACGATGCCCTTTCTTGTTCTGGTCCGACAACAACCCTTCTCTTGTCGTGGAAGGACTTCCACCTAAACCTAAGTGGGCTCCCAAAAGTGCTAAGTTTCTTGCCTTCAGCTTGGCTTCTTGGCAATTCTTCAGTAATTCATCCATTTGGTATCCTCATGTGCCCATTCTTACAAAACATGCATCCCTCATTTGCACTCAATCTGTTTTCCTCATCGCTTTGATCACAATAATCATCATCAATTGTTCCATCTTGATCTCCTATTCTCAAATGATCATTCGGACTTGTGAAGTGATCATGTCCAGTATCCCTATCTCGGACCCACCGGGTTGGGGTGTTATACATGTTGATCTTGATCTTCATGTCCATGAATGAAACTGTCATGGTGCCGCTGCGTACATGAATCTCAACATCATCTGTAGATAAGAACAACCTTCTCAAGATTATGGGGTCTTCCTATCCTCTAGCTCCATATCAAGTACAATGAAATCCGCCGGGAACACTGCGCCTTTCTCTTTATCTATCATCACCAAGACATCATCCACTCTACCCCTAGGTACTTTTATGGACCTATCCGCCAATTGGAAAGTGCAATGTGCAAGCTTCAACTTGCCTAAGCCCAGCTCAACATAGACATTGTATGGCATCAAATTCACACTAGATCACAAATCAAGTAAGGACCTATCTATGCGATGTCTCCCTATATAAATAGGTATGAGTGGGGCTCCTAGGTCTTTTCTCTTCACGAGAAGTGAATGTTGTATGATGGAGCTCACTTTTTTAGTCAATTTCACTTTCTTTGGAATCCTCCCCATTGACCTTCTCTTCATAGTGCATAGGTTCTTGAGGAACTTGGCATATGATGGGATTTGCTTGATAACATCCAAGAGTGGAAAGTTCACCTTCACTTGGTGAAACACCTTAAGAATATCCACATTGTGCTTTTGCCTCCTCCTCATTTCTGGTGGCTCATCTAGTGCTTCAATGAATGGAGGATCATTGGCTTTTACCTTGCTTGCATCAATGTGAGGCGGAGCACTAGGGATGGTAGGGCTTGCAACTGAAGTATGAAGTGGAGCACATGGTATCCCAAAATCAACATTATGTATCACCGAATCATCTTCGGAAATTTCAATCACAATATCACCACTTGGCTGCCTTTGCTTTGCTTTGTCAACCTTTCTTTGACTTGCAGGCTGCTTAAGAGATTTCCCACACCTTAGAACTATCACAACACTTCCTTGCTCATGGTGGATAGGGGGATATAATTGTGGCTATGGAGGGGTGGAGTGACACTTGGTGTTGAAATTGAGGTGGAGGGGGAAATTGAGGTTGGAAGGTGAATTGTTTGGAAAATGGTGGTGGAGGGGGAGGTGGAGTATAAGGAATGGAATCACCTTGAAAATGGTATTTGGGTTGCACTTGCATGGGAGGTGGATTATAGAAAACTTGAGAAGAGGGCATGGTTCCACTTTCTTCATGGTATCTCATGATGTGTTTTGAAGACAACTTTTCTTCTTGGAGAGCAATTATGGAAGATAGCTACTCTACTTTCTCTTCTAGCATCACAACATCTTTTTGAACATCATCAAATATTTTCAATCTAGAGAGAACCTCTTCCTCAAACCATGAGCTATATTTTGGACTTTGTGGCTCTTGATAGCTATAGGAGTGAGGCGTCTTCTTTTCCTCACCATAAAACTCAATAGAATTGACCGGGTGGCAAGGAACATTTGTCACCTGGTTCTTCATGAAGCTCACCATGTTACCAAGAATCTTCATCACTTGCGGTATTGAGTCATTATGAGTAGGAAGTGTCACACCAAAGGCATACCCCCCTTCATTCATCATGCTAGAAGCTTGAATTCTTGATCCTTCAGCCAAATGCTCAAACAAAGGCCATATCTCCTGAGGTGGCCTAGCCATGAAAAATCCTCCACAAGAAGAATCCACTGTTTCTTGGTTCTTTAGAGATAAACCAGAGTAAAATGATTGAACTAGCTACCACAAAGGGATCTCATGGTACAAGCACTCTCTCAAAAGCTTCTTAAATCTCTCCCATGCATTGTGGAACTTTTGCTAAATCTACTCAAGTTTAAGGGAAGGTGAAAAAGACGAACTTGTACTTCCTATACAGGATATTGGACAAAGAGAGTGTCAAATTTGGCTCCTTCCTCCTTCTTCATATGATGCATGTGAAGTGCAATGTGCAGAGGATGACACCACTGATGTATAGGGGATTTGTCACCCCAATTGCATTGCATTGCTGCTTCAACTTGTCCACTTTTGCGCCATTGGAGTCTCCGTCGAAGCTAGATGCTCAACACTTCAAGAGGTCTAGCTTATTCAGCATGAAGAACAACACCATGATTTCCAGATGCATGAGGAGAGGAAGATATATGGAGCGTATCCTCCCTGACCCTATCTTCAACTTGCATCACGTGGAGTATCTTAGATGGCCATTGGATGAGGGAGAGGAGGAAGATGATGAGAAAGTTGCAAAGTAGTAGGGAGGCGAGGATGACGATGATAGCAACGATGAGGTTGAGGAGGTGGATCCCACCATCCCCATCACGTGGAGACCGATCATGCACAAGTGGGCCCGCACTTTTGTGGCCTTGACATCTTCAGTCCCACCCCCTTCTCAGGAGGTGACCGACCTGTACAACATGTAGGGCATGTACGAGATACTGTAGTAGATACAAACTGGGCAGCAGCAGCACCAAGAGGCCCTAGCCGGCGTGCGAGACATTCAGGGACAGTTGTACGAGAACCAGTAGGTCATATTTGAGAATGAACGCCTTCTCCTGGCCAACCAGGAGAACATTCAGACACGTCTGTAGAGGATTGAACAGTACCAGCAGTCGTTCTACAACAACTATTAGAACTGTGACTACTTCGGAGAGTATCCACAGCCACCGCCGATTCCTCCATCTGATCTATCATTTTAGGGGATGTTCCCTCCCCATGACCCAAACATGCCACCTCCACTATTTTGATCCATGGTACTGTTGTTCCACTTCTTGGGTGAGAGTATTGACTATGTAGACATAGTCGTATTCAAGCATAGGGGGTGCTGGAATAGGATTCAATCCTAGTTTTTATCTTAGTTTTTATCTTGTTTTCATTTTTTTGCTATTTTAGTTAGTTTGTATGCTTTATTTTTAGTTGTGCAAGTAGGATCCACATCTATCTAGTGTAATTGTGGAGTTCAAAATTTGCATGGTTTCAATCTTGAATGCTTGTAATCTCTGGTGTTAAATGAAAATGAAGGTCATGTTTTTAAAAGTTTGAGTTGCAACATCCTTCTACAACACCTTCTAAGAAAGTGTTTGAATTAGTCAGCTTTAGGACACAGTACATAAAAGGAAGTCTTATTTAATAATGAAATGTGGATGATGAAGATGTTGAGCCAAACTGACCAAACCATAATGAGATCTTAAATGAATAAATGAGAAATAATCCCTTGGATCACCGTGAACACATGTCATTTAAGAGGGACACATCATAATATAATGAAAGGCATTGTCTCTTAGTTATGTTATTCTATCTTTTCCAGTCATTCATTTGACTCACCACCTCAAAATTCTTGAGTTCTCCAAACTATTTTTCTTTGATTGCATTGCATAGCATATAAGGTAGTTTACTTGCATAAAAAGAAAAAAATGTTATGCATTTGTAGTCATTGATAGTCTTACATACCATTTTAGATTGCATAACATAATTCATATAGTGCATTCATTCCACCATTACATGCATTTTCTCATTGGCCATGTGGATTCTTAAACTCGAAATTAAGAAGATGAGATGCAGAAGAAAAAAAATGAGAAATGAAAAAAAAAATCAAAAGCAAAGTTGAGAAGGAAGCGAGAAGCACAATGTGAGACTTACTGAAAAGAAAAAAGAAACAAAATGAAGTATATTCTGCATTTTTTATGAAGAAGAGTATAATCCACATGTGCAACTTTGCAAGTTGAAGAAAGAAAAAAGAAAAAAAATCTTAGCTTGTTCTACATGCATCATCTCATGAAAAAGAAAATTAGGCATTAGGTTCATTCATTACATTCTTGTGCATTCATATAGGTCCATTCTTCTTGTGCATAAATAGATTGGATGTACTCTTAAAATTTTCAATTGCCACCCATTTTCACCATTAATTGCTCTTATTGGTAGGCCACTCTTCATGATTTATCTCCTCATTCATGTTTACATGGAGATCTGCTTCCAGTTAGCTGGTAGTTAGGAAAGATAAATTTAGTGTAGGGAATCACGCAATACACCAAGCAAACACCTGAGTAATTATGATGTTAACTGCTTACTTGACAGTGTCATTGAATGAGGATGGACATCTCTTATTGTAGTTTTTGGTCACTTTAGAGAAGTTAGTGGTTCAGTGGTCAGTGAAGGCCGGTTTAGGGCTTTCTAGGTGGATTGTTTAAGAAAAGAATGTATGTGCTTTATCCTTTTGCTGACTTTTATCAAACAAATCTGAGAGTGTGTTGCTCGAGGATGAGCAACATTCAAGCTTAGGGAAGTTTGATGCATGTGTTTTAGTCACTTTTATAGGCTCATTTTCCTTTGTTTTCATGTGTAGTTTGGACATTTGTATGACCTATTATGCATGGAACGTCATAGTTAGCCTATATTTCCTAGTTTGCATAAAATTATATGATTTCAATCATTTTTTTACTAGCATTTTATGCATTTCAAGCACTTATGATGTTTTATGTGTTTTCAAGTACAAGGAAAATCGACACAACTCGGTACTGTAGAATTGTCTCAAGTAGGCATTCTTCATTGTTTCCCAACTCATGATGTCCCTTCTTGAGTCATACCAATCTTTGGCTCTATCTTTGAGGGAGAACGAGAATAAGGTAAACCAGATTGTATCATCACTAGCCGTCGACGTCCTGAAGGTGGAGCATACTTCAAGAAAGGAATCCAAGTTCTTATAGGGGTTCTCACTCTTTGAGCCATAGAATATGGGTAGGATCCCAAGAAGACCTAGAGGAATAGAGAATTGCTCCCCTGGCATTTGATCAACCCTTCTAGAAATTGGCAATTTATAGTTGCTACACATGAAGTCGTCTTGAAGTGGCTTGTGGGGTGCATTTTGGCCTTCCATCTTGTCTTCTCATGAGTGGATTGTCACATGCACAAAACACAACCAAATAAAAAATAACAAGTTAGTAAACCAATATACACAAAGAATGCAAAGAATAAACAATAAATAATAGCAATGATGAGAGCAGTAGGAAAAGTTAAAGCAAAACTAACTAGCTGGGTCGAGCACCTTTCTCCCTGGAAACGGTGCAGAAAGCTTGGTGCGTCTCTGCCAATGGTGTTACATACTACTCAATTGGAGTTTGAATGGATGCAAACCCATGGATAGAAACACATGATGGATTAAACTTTCAAATTTATAAGGACCTAACTTAACACACTCTCAAAGACTAAAACACTACACTCGCAAGCGCATGGGGTCGTGTCATAGTATAGGAGGGCGAAAAGTATAGGGTCGATCCACAGGGAGAAAAGGGGGCACTAGAGCTAGATTGGTTTTGCTAGGTTCCTACTGTGGAGACTAGGGTTAAGGGTTTAAAGGTGATTTGATTGTTAACTAAGGTGAACAAGAAAACAATTAAAGGCAAGAATGAAATCTAAGTTAACCCTAGACTAGATTAAGACTAATTAAGCAGGAAACGACTAAGCTAGATATGAAAAGGCAATTTACACTAAGGCATGCAAGAAGAACAAGAGAGCAATTAAAGAGCTAAACAAGCAAGAATAAGGCAAAAATAGGTCAAGGAGCTAACTAAGCAAGAAAATAGCTAACTAAGCTAACACTAGCTAAGCAGGATGAAAACTAGGGTTTTAAAGCAATTAAGAGAGGTGTGGGATATTCGGGGGATGCACTTATCACTTAAGTTGGGGTGACATATGAACATTATGATTCCATTTAGATTATTCAAACCAAACAACAAGCTAGAGTCTAATGTAACCTAAGCTACTAACTGACCTTGGATATGCTACGTTGTGTATAGGGGAACTAGTCCCTAACACACCCTACTACCCTTGCGAGGTTCACTTGGGTTAGGGATTAGGTTCAATTCAATTAGAGTCTAATAAAGTCTAGGTTTCTAGATTAGACATTCCTAGGGAAATAAGGGGCCGAGGGTAGTAATGGGGAGGTGAAATTAGGGTTTTGGACACCAATTCCCCCGCATTCTAGCCTTGATAAGGCTCCATGCTAATCACACTAGTCACCTAATCTAGCTACTTAGATATCTCACTTAGGCTTAGGGAGATTGATTAGGATGTATGAATATGGGAGGCAACCTAGGGATCCAAGAATTGGACCTAGGGGCAAATCCTAAAATTCACACATATAAACAATTTCCCTAAATTCCTAAGTGATTTCACACACAAACCAACAAAAAATTCATGTAGAATGAGATATAAATAGAACATAATCATTAGAAAATTTAATTACAAAGTTTACATGTCATTTCCTCCCAACATGGTATCAAAGTAACATTTTACACCCCAAACAACCCACCAAAAGGGGCCTAGCTACTCATGGAAATGGAAAATACAACAAGAAAGGAGAAAGAGATAGAAGAATCCATGGAGCTCACTATAGATGGATCAATTCTCCTCTCCAGCTTCTACAAGATGTCCTCCTCTCTCCTCCAAGGTGTAGGGGCATGGAATGAAGGGGATTATTGGTAGAGACCGGGATAAAATACATTTTTGATGGTGGAAATGGTGAGATGGAGTGAAATGGGGGTGGAAATGGAGTGGAATGGCTAAGGGGAGAAAATGGGGAGCTAAGAGGTGGTAGGAGGTAGCTAACCTCATGCTAGAGCTGCCACCTAGGTATATATAGGTGTGGGGGAAGCACTAGGTTAAGTAAGAGTAGTATGAGAAAAATAGTGCACAAGTAGCTAGTTTTTGTGAGTAGCACGGTCGTGGTGGATCACCACGGCCGTGGTGGATCACCACGGTAGTGGTGGGTAGGGGTGAATACAGTCGTTGTGGGGTAGAACGGCCATGTGAGTTAAAATGTGAAAATCAAAGGTTGAATGATGGTCAATTCTATACTGAAACTGAAACAGCCGTGGTGGTCACCAGAGCCGTGGTGGGGTAAGGGTAGCACGACCGTGGTGGTCACCACGGCTGTGGTGGCTCAAAATGCTCAGGCCGTTCTCTGCTCCACCGTCATTCTACCTCTGCTGTAGCACAATCGTGCTAGGTGGCATGGCCATTCTGGGTCAGTTCACCACGGCCGTTCTCTGTGGCACGATCATGGTGGTTCTAGCTTCAATTGAGGATGACTCTATTGATTTGTAAGTGACCTAGCACTGTTGTTCTGTGGTACGATGGCCGTGTTGAGTTCTAGATCAACACTTTGACTTGATTCTTTGGATTTTCTTGGACTTCTTTGCTTCAATGGATCTTTGGCCACTAGGGTTAGGTTGAGGGAGCATCGGGCTTTAATTTGTGTCTCTTCAAGGGTAGATTAACCCTAATATCACTCCTCTCTCTTCCATCAAGCGTGGTCTAAATGCCTAAAAAACATGCAAATAATGTCCATAAGTGCATTTTACACAAATATGCATATTGAGGGAAATAACATGTAATCTAACAGGTATAGATGTGATTGAAATGCAAAATGACACAAGATGAAGCCCTAAAATAGGGTTGAAACATCTAGAAAGTGTGAGAAAAAGTCACCAATGTATATATAGGTTAGGGATTTTCAATGGTGCTACATAGATGCTCAACCCGACTATGGTGGTCCTACCCTTATCACCTAGTGCTAAATTGGTCACTCCATCTCTTGGTGGTTGTATTCTATATCTCCATGCCCTTTATCCTACTATTCTAAACTTCTATTTCATGCTGAGGACACCATGATTTAAAAGTTTGGGGTGGTAGGGCGGTAAGCCTTTCTTTCACCGCATTTTTATCTATGTACCTTGTGCTAAATTTTTGCAAGATGATCAATTAGTTTGACTAACTTTCATACTTGTATATCCTGACCTTGTGTGCTTGCCTGCATCCATGCATAACATGTGGTTACTCTCATGCATTTTTGCATAATTTTTCAAAAAATTTGCTCTTTTTGTCAGCCCATGTCATGCATTGCATTTCCATGTAGATTTTTTGTAATTTTGTGTGTTTTAACTAGGATTTGCTGCTTTATGATTTAAATTCCATAAAAGTGAGGTTTAGATGTGATTGAATGCAAATTGGCACCATTTTGGCCAATTTTGCCCAAACTTGAATGTTCTTGCCTAAAAGCATGTTTTGACTTAATCTCTACTGTTTGAAATAAAATTTTTAGTCTTTTGACAAATGCATGCTATTTCTTAGAGTTTATTGCTATGTGGTCTTGATTTTTGAATTTTTACATGTGCACCACTTTTCCCAAATTTGTGAATGTTTCGATTGAATTGTGAATTGAGCAAGCTACAAATGCTTAGAGCCTATGGAATCACTTGATATAAATGTAAATGTCATGTTGTTCAATCTTGTGGTGGATATCATTTGATGAAGTGTTGGATTAGCTTTCATGCAGGAAATCTTAGATTGAGAACTACACTAATGATCCCTCTTTGACCCGACTCTTCTTTCACCATCTTCATACATGTCCGCCTCATGAAAAGATGCCCTAGTGCACATAATCAGCCTTGGCCACCTCCCAAAGTTTGGGGTGACCATACCTAAATCTCCCCGCTTCACTCTA
This sequence comes from Alisma plantago-aquatica, assembly GCA_963693085.1. NCBI lineage: Eukaryota > Viridiplantae > Streptophyta > Magnoliopsida > Alismatales > Alismataceae > Alisma > Alisma plantago-aquatica. Next base: position 550,885,729 of record OY856415.1, on the reverse strand, counting down.
TCAACCATGTGCCCTATCTACACCAAGGGAAAAAGAAAAGAAAAGAAGAACAGAAAAATAAAAAAGAAAATAAAAGGATGTTCCTATTTAAGAGCATTCAAATAAAGAAAAGATGAGTGCTCTATGTAATAGCACTCCAAAAATCTTTTCGCAACCCTTTCTTTTATTTTCATACCCATTGAGCTAGAAAACATCAAATCTAGCTCGCTTTACCCTTTTCTACAGCCATGTGGGTCATTTGGTGTGGTTTGAGGCATAAGATTGAATGCATGAAAGTGAAACAACACTCCTAGTCATCTTTGATTAATGCCAACATGAAACAGTTTACTTGGAATGATATGAAGGACATATGGAAAGCTTGTGTATTCTATGCTTTATATTTGAAGTTTGTATGCTCAGTTCTCATTTCATGATTGGTATGTGAAAGAGGAGAGGAGAGAGGTGGAACACATGCACTTAGTCACTTCCAAGACCACTTAGTCAATAACCATCTATTTCTATACATTTATCATTCTTGTTGATTGAAAGAAAACTGAAAAGAGAGATTAAGTTGGAGCATACTTGAGGACAAGTATGTTTTAAGTTTTAGGTGGTGATGCAGCCCTATTTTAGGGCTCCATCTTGTGCCATTGTGTGCTTTATTCACATCTAAACATAGTAGAATTCAAGTTAAATCCCCCAATATGAATATTACTATCAAATGCACTTATGGACGTTCTAAGCACTATTTTCAGGGACTTGAACCATGCTTTGGATGGATGAGAGAGAAGGAAGGAGTTCTAGGGTTTCTCTGCTCATGGAGGGGTCCAAAGAAGGCCTGGAAGCTCCCTCAACCTACCCCTAATGGCCAAGATTCGACAACAAGCAAAGAAGTCCATTGATGATGAAGACTAAAGTTCATTTAGCCACTGAAGACCCCAACACGACAGTGGGCATCCACCACGGCCGTGTGAATTATTGTGAAGAATCAAAAGGGAAGTCAGTGTTTTTTCATCAAACGTACTAGGACCATGGCCATCAGTACGGTGTTGGCCCGTTGAAGACACCATGACCGTGGCCATCAGCACGACCGTGGCCAACAGTAGACAAAATGATCGTGGCCTCTCGCAACGGCCGTTGGAATTATGCACCAAGTACCCCAAAACCAATAGGGAAGTGACCCATTTTGTGCTTGGACGAACATGGTCATGGCCACTCACCACATCCGTGGCCCTTGAAGACCGCCTCGCCCATGCCTCTCCCTACGCTCACGATCTCCTCCTCTAAAATGGCCATGGTACCTCAATAGGGCCGTGGTGCCCCTTACCCAACACGACCGTGGCACCCCACCACAGTCATGGCCACCACATATACTTAGCCTTTCCACTCCCTTTCACACCTTGACTGTGTCCACACCCCCACGACCATTCCATGCTACCCCCACCATGGCCGTGGTACATCAACATGACCGTGGTGACCAACCAACCCTACCCATTTTTACACTACTTTTCCTATTATACCCCTACTTACCCTAGTGCTTCCCCACCACCTATATATATAGGTGGTGACTAGGGCATGAAGGATAGACCCCCTAGCTTCCATTACTCATCTCCACCCACTCCTTGAGCATTCATTGCACTTCCATTGCATTTATACTCTCCATCCACCATTTCCACCTTGGAAACCTAGATTTCTAGGTTTTCTTCCATAATCCCCCATATTCTCATGCCCATCTGCACCATTAGAGGATGGAGGACCTACCCAAGCTGCTAGGAGGTGAATAAGGAGGATTACACTTCAAGCTCCATGGAGTTTTACCCCCTTCTTACCCTTTCTTTTGCTATTTCTTTGACTATTATAACTAAGCCCCTAGTGGTGGGTTGTTTGGGGTTAAAATGTGACTTTGATACCATGTTGGGGGAAAATAACTTGTAATGAACATGATTTCTATCTATGATAGTTGATTCTTGCTTTGTATCTCATTTCCTATTTTATTGCATGTGATTTGTGCTTTTACATGGATTGCTTGTTTTGAGATGTTTGATGACACTTAGCTTCTAGGAGGAATTGGAGTGTATGTAGCAATCTTAGGAATGGCTCCTAGGTCCAATTAGTGGATCCCTAACTAGCCCCATTTTTCCCTACATACACATCTCTCCTTCTACAAGTGAGTGTGAGATCTAAGTGGCTAGTGTAAGTGTGATTAGTGTAATTTCCTAGAGCTTTCTAAAGGCTAGATGGATAGTGGCATGAGGTGAAAAACCCTCATCTCTACTCCCATTTCTACCTTTGGCACTCAACTTCCCTAATACCACTTACCCTAGAAACCTAGACTTGATAAGTCCTACTAGAATTACACCTAACCCTAGTTCTCCAACTAGTAGTATAGGGTACATTCTAATAGCACATGCCTTGTTGTTTGGTTTGGTGATCAAGATTGAATTGTGATAATTGCATGCTATGTTGACATCCTCCAACTAATATCAAAGCACATTCCCAAATGACCCATCTACATAATCTCATTGTTTAAAACCTATCTTGCCTTCTTAGCTTGTTTATGCTAATATAGTTTAGTTTCTTTAGTTTAATCTAGTTAATTGATTAGTCTTGCTATCTCTCTAGTAGTTAGCTTAGCTCTTAGTTGCTAATTGCTCTACTAGTGTAGTGTAGTTAATCTTTGCTCTTGTTTAGCTAATTGCTTAACCTAGTTCCTTAGACTTTCCTACCTAGGATAATTTAGGGTTTGCGATAACTTAGTTTTCATAATTGCCTTTACTAGTTTGTTCAGTTAGTTTAAAAATCAAACAACCCCGTTTTAAACCCTTCAACCCTAGTCTCCATGTTAGGAATGTAGCCAATGCTAACCTAGCTCTAGTGCCCCCTCTGTCCCTGTGGATCGACCCCTACTCTTGCCTATCACATATACTACAATAGTACCCCATGTGCTTGCGGGTGACCTATTTAGTTTTGTGATCTAATCTTGTTTGGGTTATTATAAATTTTGAGAGATCCCATGTGTTCGAGTCCCATGGAGTGCATCTAGTCACCCCATGTTGGCTAGTGTGTACACCTATGGCTTGACGCACCAGTCGATCATCCAACTTGTTGGTGGGTAACCTAACAAGTGATGATGCCGAGTCATAGGGAATCTAATAGACCATCCAGTCTTCACGTCTCTTAACTGTGCAACTAGATTGGCAGACTGGTGATAGTGCTAGGAGTTCCAAGTAGAGGAGATTCGACTGACTAAAGAGTTTGGTTGGTTGATTCACCCACCTAAAAATTCATATGCAAAAGGGACTCTACGAATCAATCAACTAGGTGTACTATTTTATCAACTATACCAATCCAAGTATAATCTAGATCGATACAAGCTTGTTTATGAAATGCATACTACATGAAGTAAATGTTTAATTGACTAAATTTAATTAAACTATTCTAAAATAAAAAATCAAATCTATCCAGGTAACCACCAAGTTGCCTCCTGACAAGTGCCTTATTTTATGTTGTTGGCTTAACGCCTGTTGCTCAAGTTGTATTTGGGTTGAGAGAGAAAGTGGATCCACCTCTCATGTTGTAAGATCCTGAATAGTGAAATAGTTCTTCAATATTTTTCTATTATATACAAAACTTCCCTTTAGCCTTGTTGTATAATATAAATTCTCTGATCAAATAGATGTACTTCACCATATATAGGGCTGTGTAATCTAGAGTTCAAATTTCCTATGAACAATATCAAACTTGTGCTATAGAGAAGTAGTTTTTCACCCACCTGCATGTCCTTCCTCTTCAAGTGACCATCATGCCACATCTTGGCCTAATCCATATAAATACAAGCACTATTGTATTTATGAATGGGGCTCATCCAATTCTTAACCACTTCTATCCAATCAGATATAGATTGAAATTCAACATCTTGATAGCCGATCCCACCTTGTGTTCCATATCCACATGAAGATGTGATGGCTTGCTATAGATTAAGTAGAATGGCATAATCTCCAATGGTGTCTTGAATGCAGTATGGTAAGCCCAAAGTACATTGTCCAGTCTTTCTTTGTGCATCCCACAATATTCTTTAGAATGACCTTTATTTTTCTATTTGAAACTTCTAATTAAATGCTAGTATGTGGATGGTATAGGGAGGCTACACAGTGGTGATTCCCATACTTCCTCAGTATTGATTCAAATTTCTTCTCTAGGAAGTTTGAACCACCGTCAGAAATCACAGTGCGAAGTACCCCAAACATGGGGAAGATAATATGCTTGACCAACTTGATCATGGAGTTGGAGTCACTTGAAATGGTGGAGATTGCTTCAACCTACTTTGTGATGTAATCAAGTGTCACTAGAATATAGGAGTAGCCAAAAGAGGTGGGAAATGGGTGCATGTAGTCCACTCCCCACTTGCAAAGATTTCTACCTCATGCCGTGAAGTTAAGGGCATTTTGTCTCTCTTTGATATATTTCTTATTCTTAGACATTGATCATAAGATAAGATGAAATCATTAACATCCTTGAACAACATGGGCCAATGAAAACTACATTGAAGGATCTTTGTGGCTGTTTTTGTAGGGTTCATGTGTCCACCGGTTGGGCACAAGTGGCATTGCTGAAGAATAGAGTGGCCCTCTTTTTGTGTAGCACATTAGTGATAGAATACATCAACAAAAAGTTGGAAGAGGTACAATTCATCCTGATAGTAGCTTTTTACACCATGCATGAACTGGTTCTTGGAATGACTTGTGTATTTAGGATGTAGGATCCCTGCAATGAGATAGTTCACATAATGTGCAAACTAGGAAATGTCTAAAGAAATCTTGTAAACTTGTCCTAGGACAATGATTCATTGATTAGTACTACATCATTGTTAGTGGAATGAATGCAACTGAAGTGATTCACCACAACATTCTCAATACCCTTCTTTTCTCTAATCTCAAGGTTAATCTCCTATAGAAGCAAGATCCATCTAATCAATCTTGGCTTGGCATCCTTCTTTTTCAATAGGTACCCGATGGCTTCATGGTTGATGTAAAAAATCACATGTGACCCCACATAATAATATCTGAACTTATCAAAAGTATAAACTATAGAAAGTAACTATTTCTCAATAGTAGCATAGTTGCATTGTGATTCATCTAAGGTCTCAAAGGCATACTAAATCACATGATGCCTCTTATCAATCCATTGACTCATAACTGCCTCTACAAGATAGTCACTTGCATCACATATGATATGAAATGGTTGAGACCAGTATGGTGCCCAAATAATAGGTGTAGAAATAAAATCAACTTTTTAGGTACTTGAAGATGTTCATGAAGGATAAATTAAATATGAATTCATCATCCTTCTTAGTAAATTAGTAAGAGGCTTTGTAATATTTGAGAATCATTTATGAATCTCCTATAAAATCCTAATGGCCTAAGAATTTTTCCACCTCATTCACACTAGATGGAGGGCAAGTTTTGTGATGAATTCAATCTTGGCCTTGCCCACTTCAATCCCTCTTCTCTCACTCTATGACCAAGAGCTATCCCTTTTTTAACCATAAAGTGGCATTTCTCCCAATTACCTTGAGATACGCCTCTTCACATCTAGAAAACACAGGTGAAAGATGATTTAGACAAGAATTAAAAGATTCTCCATTAATTAAGAATTCATCCAAAAATATTTCTATGATCATCTATATCAATCTTACAAAGACGACTACCATGTATCAATGAAATGTAGAAGGGGCATTGTAGAGGCCAAATGAAAAATTGGATGGACAAATAAAAGTGGTCTTCTCTTGATCATCTGAGTGGATTTGGATTTGGTAAAAATAGGAATACCCATCAAGATAGCGGAAAAACTCTTGATGTGCTAGATGCTCCAAAAATGGATCAAGGAAGGAAAAGTGATCCTTTCTCTTAGATTTCAACTTGCGGTAATCAATGCAAATTCTCCACCCCATGACTTTGTGAGTGGGAATTATCTCATTATTCTTGTTCAACATGATTCTAGTACCACCCTTCTTGGTGGCCACCTACACTTGGACTCACCCATGGATAGTCTAAAATTGGGTGAATGATCTTGAAAACAAGTAGCTTATAACTTCTAACTGTATGAACTCCTTTATGTTTGGCTCAATCTACATTTAGTATCCCCATACAACTTGTAATCCTCAAGAATGAAAATCTTGTTCATGTATATGGTTTGACTGGAACTTGTTAAGTGTGTCATCTTATACACCAAAACTGACTTCTATTTCTTGAGCTTTCCAACAATCTATCTTCATGCTCCTATGTAAGATTAGAATTTATAATCACATGACAAACCTACAAATCATCAAGAAATACATATTTATGTCCTTCAGACAGGGACTTCAATCTAGATCCTTTAGGACTCGTGTCTCCTTTCTAACAATAGAAATGACCTTCAAATCTTCAAACTCAGAATCAAGTTCTTCTCTATAAGCATATAGATGTACATGACATTGTTCCACATGTGGGTTGTCAAAATTTGAGCCTTCTGAGCAAGTCAAGGCTACATGTAAGGGGTCTTAAGACATATCACCATCCTTCTTGAGCCAAGACAACTTATCAATGCAGTCGAGTAGAAAGAATTCCTCATGTATATTGGGTCCCTTTAGGCTATTAGACACAAAATTCAAGTGTCACTTTCCCTAACCGTAGAAGGAGTGCGCCCACCTCAATGTATGTAAAGGAATGCGATGTATCTAGGAAATGATAGTAAAAAATGAGAGGATATGTAAGATCCTTGTTGGTTTTCATGACTACACATTTGCAAGGTACATAGGAATCCTTTCTTACCTCGAATGACACATCTTCAGTTATCCCCATTAGCTATGTCATAGAGGAATCTTCTATGTAGATTGTCATAGCTTTGGGAACTAGATCTGTGAAACTCAATATTTGAGATAGACTAAATGACATGATAGAAATACTAGCTCCTAGATCTTCTAGTCCTTTCCTACAAGTTTTGTCCCCTATGTAATAACCTAACCCAAAGGAACTGAGGTTCTTCTACTTCTTTGGATTTTTGTTTAGGATAATGTCAAAGATATTCTAGATAGCTTAACTGTGTCTCATACTCTTTAGTTACACACTTCTCGGTAAGAAGAGTCTTATTATATTTGGTCCATGCGGTGATCTCACATGCTTGTAATCTCTGGTGTTAAATGAAAATGAAGATCATGTTTTTAAAAGTTTGAGTTGCAACATCCTTCTACAACACCTTCTGAGGAGGTGTTTGAATTAGTTAGCTTTAGGACCCAGTACATAAAAGGAAGTCTTATTCAATAATGAAATGTGGATGATGAAGATGTTGAGCCTAAACTGACCAAACCATAATGAGATCTTAAATGAATAAATGAGAAATAACCCCTTGGATCACCCTGAACACATGTCATTTAAGAGGGACACATCATAATATAATGAAAGGCGTTGTATCTTAGTTGTGTTATTCTATCTTATCAAATCATTCATTTGACTTGCCACCTCAAAATTCTTGAGTTCTCCTAACTATTTTTGTTTGATTGCATTGCATAGAAAAATGGATAGTTTTCATTCTTAAGTGTTTCCAAAGGCTTCTAGGCATCCTCAACTATAAATAGGATGCCTTGGGCTTCATTCCAAGGTTGAGAATTCAAGCCAAGCACTATGAAGGTCCTATTCTATAGTTGAGTGATCCTACAACCTCCTCTCTCTCTCTCTAAGCTTAATCACTTGCTACATCCATTAGAGTGAGTGGGAGATTGGTAAGAGATCTTATCCTACATGTATATCTTGTGAGGCTATCACTTCGACCACCTCCCTATCTCTCATTTCAACCATGAAGATGGAGGTTCTCTCTCTTGGCTAAGAGAGGTGAAGAAGAGGGAAGGAGTCCCTTGGTGAAGATCAAGGCTGATGACTTGGAGCAAGAGTGGGTAAGCCCTTGGTGAAGGCATAAGACTCCTTGCTCAAGTGGGTAAGTCCTTGGTGGAAGCTTCTTTGAGTGAAGATGAAGTCAAAGCCGAAGATCCAAGAAGAGTGACTAATTCCTAGAAGGCTAAAGACTTTTGAAGGAGTGGGTAAGTCCTTAGAGAAGGCCAAAGACTCGTTGCAAAGTGGGTAAGTCCTTGGGAAGGTTAAAGACTCTTTGTATTGGATTGGTAAGTCCTTTGGTGGGTCATGTATTGTAAGACTTATGAATGAATATAAGAGTGCAATGGTTAAGAAATCTTAGAGGTTTATCTCTCTAGGTAGTGGAATGACATACTCCTAGTTTGGAGTGTGGAACCACTCTACATAGCTTGTCACTTGGTGCTTTTTCAATCTCTATCTCTCCCTTGCTATGTATGTTTTATTTGCACTCAAATTTCCTATTTAGAAACCTTATCTTGTGATATAACTTGAAGCTCTAATGAATTTTGTTTAAGTTCATTCAGCTCTATTCACCCCCCCTCGAGAGCATCCAATCACCCATCTAGGATCCAAAAATTGGTATCAGAGTGGGTTTCTCCAACCATACTTCAACAAGTAGGAGAATATGGGTGACTACCAAGGAGGGAGATACTTGATCAACCTTCCAATATTTGATGGGAGTAACTTTCTTTATTGGAAAAGAAGGCTACAATTCTACATCTAAGGATCAAGTCTTGATCTTTGGCAAATGGTGGACCATCCATACAAGCTACCAGTGACAAAGATAGAAGAATGGGATGAAGCTATCATGAATAAATCCACCTTGAATGTAAGAGCAATCAACATCCTCTATGCCACCATGACCTCCACCGAGTTCAACCAGATTTCTTCTTGTGAGACAACCTATGAGGTATGGAGAAATCTATGCATCACTTATGATGGGACTCAACAAGTGAAGGAAATCAAAGTCTACATACTCAATGGGCTGCTTGAGAACTTCAAGATGGAAAAAGAGGAGAAGATATCCAACATGTACTCAAGGCTCAACACCATTGTGAATGGTCTTGCTGTTCTAGGACATCCTATGAGTAGAGGAGAGATCAACTCTAAGATCTTTAGAACTCTTCCCAAGAGATGGGAATATAAGGAGACTTCCATTGAAGAAGTAAGTTCTCTTGATGATATCCCATTAAATAGATCATTGGAAATCTACAAGACCATGAAGCCACGCCTGAAAAAAGAGAAGAAGTTGAAAGATAAGAGGAGAAAGAGCTAAAGAGAATGAAGAAGGCTGAAATCAAGGCTCATATTGAATCTATTATGGGACAAGCCTCTCCATCCTCTCATGTTGAAGAAGATTCCATGTACTCTAAGGGTAGATTCTACAAAGGCAAGAATTCCTCCTCCATCTGGTGCCTCAACTGTGGAAAGAAGGGTCACTTCAAGATAGATTGTCTACAAGGCAAGAAAACCCATCATCACAAGGAAAGAGAAGAGAAGTACATGGAGAAGGAGAAATGGCACTCAAGCTCAAGTGACTCCTCCAACTCAAGATCAAGTGAATATTCAAGTGGAGGATCAAGCTCAAGCTCTATTGTCGAAGGAGAATGTCATTTTGCACTTATGGCTTCTATAAGAACAGACTCGAATGAGGTAAATCTAAACTCTTTAGATAAAGAACCTTTAATTGCTATAATTAATGCTAATTGTTCCTCTCTTAAGTCTTCTAAAAAGAAAAGGAAAAAAGATTTCTAGAATTATTGATAATATGCATGTAGAATTGATGATCTTGAACAAGCTAACACTTGCTTGCTTGATTATAAGAATGCTTGTCTTAGTAAAGTAGACTCTCTTAAACTTGAATATGCTAGCTTTCTTGATAAGATTAGATTTCTAGAAGCTCAACCTTTTATGAGTAGTTCTAATGAAGAGCATACCTTAATTATTGATTCTCTTGTGCATGATATTGATGTTCTTAAATTTGAAAACAAGGACAAATATTTTGTTTTACAAGGATTAGAATATGATAATTGTGTTTATCTTTCTAATATTGCTTTTCTTGAAATAGAATGCCTACTTGCTTGCTAAAATCAAAGTGCTTGAATATTGTTCTAGTTCTACTAGTAGAGAGAAAAATGTTGTTGATCTTCATATTGATAGAGATTCTTATTTAACTAAAGAACTTTTCCTAGAAAATGATCTTTTACATGCTAGAGATAATATAAATCATTTTTCTTCTACTATTACTTCTCTTATGCAAGATAATCATAGTTTGAGATCTTCCTTGCAAAGATTCTTAGTTGGTAAAAAGAATCTTAATGACATTCTACATCATGCTACTAAACAAATCGGTAGACATGGTTTAGGATATGATAGTACCCAAAGTAACAACAAAGGTAAAAGACCTCCATTCTTCCATGGAGAATCCTCTTGTTACAAGGCTATAGGCACGTGCAACTATTGTAATGATTTTGGCCATTATTCTACTTGTTTTCCTTTTAGTAAAGCACCCAAAAACATGATTGGGGACCATTTCATCTTTCTTCTAGTATGTATCTTCCTAATGGATTGACATGAGTTATGGATTTGCAAATTGACTTCTTAATCCACTTGAAATAAGAAAGGTGGGATGTGTATGAGGTGAAAACAAGTGGAAAAGCAATGGTAAGCACAAAAAAATGTTATTCTTGCTCATATTCAATCATAATGTGTTTTTGCCAAGTTAGTGTGCACTATACATGTGGTGTTTTAGTCAAAGTGGTATTTTGTGTTTCTCTTCACACTCTTGCTCAAAAACTATTTCAATGATTTCATAGTGCATTACTAACTTGCTTACACATGTTTGGATATGACCCATATTTTTATCACGCCTCTAGATATGTTCTTCATATATATGTGCTTTTTGACATTAGCTTTTTCATTTGAGTTTGTCCTATTTGAAACTCGATCGGTAGGCACCAATGGGTGTTGCCAATAGTTGTCATTGCTTGAGCTGTCAATACACAGAACTCGACCAACTACACTGTACACATAATACACGGTTGGCTTATTGAATGCGAATTTACCTCTCAACTATATTTTCTCAACTAGTAACCTTATTCTTTGGCACTCCCTTGGTACCTTTGTATGCATATTGCCATGCTTCAAATTTCCTATCTTGCTTCCAACTCTATCTTTCTAATTGTTATAATTTGATATTCCTATACCTTGGAATTACTTGCTTTAAGTTGTTTTGCAGGTTTTGATGATGATCACTTTTGGATCTCTTGGTTGTGTCTTAAATTGCTTCCTTTGTGCTCAAACTTGCTACATCTATAAAGTTGTATATCTTGTTTGGATACAATCTTGAGGTTCTTAGTGGAAATTATCTTTTGGTAATGATGCATATTTATTAGTGAGATATATCTCTACATCTACTCATAGCTTGCTCTTTAACTCTTGTATCTTTCTATGATCTAGATCCTACTAGTAGTCCTAACTTGTGATATCATCTACTAGTAGTTCATATACATGTAGTTCTAGCCTTGTTCATTAAGTGGTATTTAATTATATGTTATGCTTGTATCTTATTTTGTACTTGCTCCTTAACTTGCATACCTACTATCTTGAGTTGCTAGCATAACATTGTGATGCAGGATACATAGAGCTACATTGTATTTAGAAATTGGAGCATCTTTGGATTTCATGCAGATTTTTCTCCAGTTTTAGTTTTTGATGCAAGACTATTGTTTTTTATGAAGAAATGGCCTTCTGAGCAAGGCTCGTCACTATTCCATGAGCCCTGATGCTTTTTGGACAAATTCCATCATCTTGAGGGTTAAAATTGTGATTTGTTATTTTTCTGCAACATTTTATCTTGCTTTATGGGTTGTTCAAGTGCATGCTTTAACTTGTTTTTGTTTCTATGTTTGGACAAGCCCCTAGATGTGATTTTATACCCTCCTTATATAACTTTTTGTTATCACCTTTCTTTAACAAGTGGTGTTTCTTATTTCTTCATACTCCCACTTTTTAAAATGACAAAGGGGGAGAAGGGACATGTCTTCTTTTGACAAAGGGAGAGAAGAAGCATGTCTCTTATGTAAAGGGGAGAAGGTAAAAGGGATAAGAGATATATGTCTAGAACATATATGAGTAGAAGACATAGTATTCTATAAATGTTATGAAAGCTAACCATGCAGGAGAAATATCATCAATTGAGGGGGAGTATGATAACTCCATGAACATCAATTGAGGGGGGCATATGAACTCAATTATATTAAAACCCCTAGGTTTCTCCAAAGGTATGACTTTACTTAAAAGCTTTCAATACATTTATGGAATGTCTTGTCATCTTCAAAAGGGGGGGGGGAATGTTAACTCAAGGTCTGAATTGATTAAACCCTTGTTTTTATGATTACTAAACCATTCCAATTCTTTGTGTCTAATGCTTCTACTTGAGTGATTTCAGATTAGGTATAGACACACTCCAAATGCCCTAACTTGTGCATCTCAACTTGGAGAAAAGACAAGACAAAGTCAATACAAGTGCACATTTTTGGAATATGAGGTAAATCCATTAGAATCATGGTGTAAATCACTTGTAATGATTGTATGACTTGTAATTAAGCTTAAAAAAAATTAGGAGCGATTAAATCGAATATTTAAGCACTTTAATGACATTTTCCAAAATTCATTATAGGCACTTTATCGGTGAGTTACAATCTCGACCGATCCTTGATGGATTTTGAGAATGTCATGGTTTGGTCAAGTTGCCACTTTATAGAATTCGTTCAATCCATGTATTGGAACAAAAGTGATTTAAGTGATCGGTCGAGTTTCATCTAGGATAAACTCAATCGATTGGTCAAACTAGCTTTGTCGCATAGTGCATTCGGTCAAGTTACCTTTATAGAAACTCGACCGATAGCACTGTGTGGAAAAGTGCAAAAAAGTGTTTCTAGCCATTATGGAGTTGCAACAATCACAAATATATCTGTTGCAAGCCAAAAAATGGATAGTTTTCATTCTTAAGTGTTTCCAAAGGCTTCTAGGCATCCTCAACTATAAATAGGACCCCTTGGGCTTCATTCCAAGGTAGAGCATTCAAGCCAAGCACTATGAAGGTCCCTATTCTATAGTTGAGTGGTCCTACAACCTCCTCTCTTTCTCTAAGCTTAATCACTTGCTACATCCATTAGAGTGAGTGGGAGATTCGTAAGAGAGCTTGTCCTACATGTATATCTTATGAGGCTCTCACTTCTACCACCTCCCTATCTCTCATTTCAACCATGAAGATGAAGGTTCTCTCTCTTGTCTAAGAGAGGTGAAGAAAAATAAGGGAAGGAGTCCCTTGGTGAAGATCAAGGCTGAAGACATGGAGCAAGAGTGGGTAAGCCCTTGGTGAAGGCAGAAGACTCCTTGCTCAAGTGGGTAAGTCCTTAGTGGAAGCTTCTCCGAGTGAAGGTGAAGTTAAAGGCTGAAGATTCAAGAAGAGCGGGTAATTCCTAGAAGGTTGAAGACTTGTGCAAGAGTGGGTAAGTCCTTAGAGAAGGTCGAAGACTCGTTGCAAAGTGGGTAAGTCCTTAGGAAGGTTGAAGACTTTTTGTATTGGATAGGTAAGTCCTTTGGTGGGTCATGTATTGTAAGTCTAATGAATGAATATAAGAGTGTAATGGTTAAGAAATCCTAGAGATTGACCTCTCTAGGTAGTGGACTGACATACTCCTAGTTTGGAGTGTGGAATCACTCTACATAGCTTGTTACTTGGTGCTTGTTAAATCTCTCTCTCCCTTGCTATGTATGTTTTAGTTGCACTCAAATTTCCTATTTAGCAACCTTGTCTTGTAATAGAACTTGAAGGTCTAATGAATTTTGTTTAACTGCATTCAGCTCTATTTACCCCCATCTAGAGAATCCAATCACCCATCTAGGATCCAACAATTATTAGGTATAGTAGGGTGAAGATCAAGGCTGGTGTTGCGGATCAAAAGGTAGGTTTCCCTATTGTGGCTGCTATGGCTACTTTGACTGTGTTGATGAGGAGGTGGAGGACCTGGATGAGCTGGAGGGAACTAGTAATAGTGGCCCCAATATGTGTCCTAAGGGGGAGGGTAAGTCTCTTTATATCTCGAAATACCACCCCATTAGTCTTACCCCATTAGGGGTTTTGTTGTGCCTAAGCATGGTGGTATTGGTATAAGTGGTTGACCTAATGATGCATCTGTTGTTGGTCCTGCCACATGTATTACTGGATGAGCTGTATATATTGTTGTGTCTTATGAATACCTTCAAGTTGTGTCTGGATGGATGACATGTCATAGGCATTAACTAAATTCTCATGCAACTGGGGTGTTTCCTCATCCCTTCTTCTCACCCTTCAAGGTTGTCTTCTTTGCTCTTCTCCCTCTTCTTCTTGCTATTGCACATTTCCATTCCCACCTATTCATGTGTAGTTGTGGGGTTATATTTTTCCCAGGGGTTGGCTTCCACTCATTTCCATATCTCTTCTTATAGTAAGTTGAGGGAGCCCGAGCGAGAGAGCTGTAGGTGAGCATGATAGGGCAGCTGAAAAGTTTTTGATTCCATGGATTTCACATTATATAACTTCTTATTTTTAATCGTGATCATTTGAGAGTGAATGAGGTACTTCAAATCGACAAACTGAGCCCCCTCAGCCTCTTTAAGTCTACTGAGATCAAATCCTAGGGCAATAGTGATTGAGGTCACAATACCTCCCATAAAAATGGAGTTTTTCCTTTGAAGGGTATTGTCCTCATGTGATCTATCAAGAGCGGCCCTAGGTCAATGTGTAACTTCTTATGTATTCCATGTAAAACCAATATGTCCTTTTGTGAAATGTTGCCTTGGTTATCGTACCTCCCCACAATCATGTTGGCAAGGATCTTTTGTGCATATCTGAATAAGGGATTGTTGATTAACATAGTCTTTGACTTTCCAACTGTGTATCTTGGCATCCCTGTCAAATTGTACTAGAATTTACAATAGTCCAAGTCAACCTCTATCCTAATTATGACATCATTCATTTTTTTGGCTTTTTAAGATCCTTTGCAAAGATGCAATTCAATTCAGAAGAAGTCAACTTCTAAATTCTATTGAACATTCCAAACTTGATGGCTTCCTCCCCTTTTACCTTGACCTTCTCTAGTGTGGTGAAAAACTGCTGAGTCAACACCACGTGTGTGGATTGTGTCGTGAAAATCACCTTCCACAAACTAATTTTCTTCAACTTCCTTTCCACCTATACTTTGATGCACATGTCTTCATTTACCTTCTCACACCCATATCTTGTGAAGATAACTCTCCTTGACATGCATTCAGGATAAATGGGTGTGATTTGCATTTTCCTTTGTTCTCTACCATAAGAAGTCCCCTCGTGAGCCTTATCAAATCCTTTCAGTCTGTCTGCCTCCAGGTATGCCAAAGTACCCTCTGGCTCGGAATCCAACTCCTCCTCATAAGTGACATCTTCTTCTTCCTCTACCTGGTAGGATCTTGACCCCAAGCTCATGTCAGGATTGAGCAGTATCCATTGCTTGGGGTATTGTTTTGGATGATCCTCCTCTTCAATCATCAATTTCCATCTTGCCCACGATTTCTGTTGTGGTCTCTCCCCCAATGAAGAGGTTGAGTGGCATGTTGGCGTTGCCCATGGAGGTAATCTCGATGAAGATGGGGCTGCACCCCCTTGCCCCGCTTCTGGCAAGTTGTGATCTCTGGCTCAACCTAGTCAATCATGGTATCGAGGTTCTCCTCAGATGCCTCCTCCTCCTCACTATATCTCTCATTAGTGATGTGGTGGCTATCCAAAAACCGGGTGCAGGATGCACTCACGGATGTCGAATGATGGAGTGATTGTGAAATGGAGTTTGATGGTGATGGAGTGTGGGATGGAATGGAGACTTGAGAAGAGGCCCTCTTGGTGCACACATTGCCTCCAATGATCACCTCAAAGATCTTTTGATCCCCCTTCTTCACATCCTTGGTAATTCCCTTCATTTTATGGAAGCGGTGGTGGTGGTAGAATTGTGATTTTCAAATTTTCTAGGAGAAGGCAAAATGGAGGTTGGGAGATGGGTGGAATGGGTTAGGATGGTTTATGTGATGGTATAGTATGGATTGTTTGAAGGTTTTGGGCAAAAATTGGTGGATTTTTGTGGGTTTTTCATGGGGCAACTATAGGTGGGATGGAGGATGAAAATGGAAATGGTGGCTAGATTGATGAAGGATTTGGGGAGGAAATTGTAGAGGGAGAGATGGTGGAGGTGTAGGAAGTGATTGGAGGTCGATTGGTTGGAGGATTTGGGCTAAGGAAGC
Organism: Alisma plantago-aquatica; assembly: GCA_963693085.1. NCBI lineage: Eukaryota > Viridiplantae > Streptophyta > Magnoliopsida > Alismatales > Alismataceae > Alisma > Alisma plantago-aquatica. The sequence continues at coordinate 550,869,530 of OY856415.1, read as the reverse complement.
AAGATTGGGGTGGCTCATGGTGGCGCACGTCTCCACAACCAAAGGATGCTCGTGGAAGTGAGTTATAATGAGGAGGGGTTTGTAGTGTTTTTGGGAGTTTAAGTGAAAAATAGGTGGGGTCGGGCCCCGCCACGGCCGTGGTGGGGGTTTAGCGACACAACCATGGCGAGTGCCATGGTTGTGGTGGTCATTGAAGGCGGCTGCAATTCGACCCTCAGTATGGTCGTGGTGGGGGCATGGTCATGGTGGCCTCCTCTCGCCTCAGCCCAGGTGGTCACCATAGCCATGGCCGTTCATATACAAAATCACCTCTATCAGTGTAACTTCCTCAAAATTTTTAAATTAAATCACCCTGACCGTGGTGGTCACCACCGTCATGATACCTTCATGTGGCCATGCCCGTGGAGGTTCCTACGGCCATGTTGTCTTGCATGGGCCACGACCATTTTGATCTCCACGTTTGTGGCTATTCCTTCACAAAATTGGCCATGTTACTGTGACTTCCTTGAGTTTTTGCAATTAAATCACCATGGCTGTTTTGAAGCACCATGGCTGTGGTGGGTCTTCATTCTGTACTTTGTCAATTCAATTTCAAAAGCTTTGATATTTTTGCACTATTTTGGCTCTTTGCCACATTTTAACTAGAAAAACCATGCCTTACCCTCTCTTTCTCTCTCTTAAACCTATCACCTACATATCATCAAAACTCAAACAAATAACTATCAAGTACATGTGTGCGTATGTGTATTTTGTGGAAAAAGAAAGAAAAAGTAACAAAAAGTGAAGGTTGGGTGAAAAAGTTCCCAAACCTAGGTGGGTTGCCTCCACTAGCGCTAAATTTTATGCCTTCAGTCAGGCTTATTGATTCTTGAACTCTTTCTTCCTCTAAGAACTCTCAAAGCATCTTTGTAGTAAATATCCTTCTCATGTTCATTCAACTAGATCTCTTCATCAAGTTGGTGTTCCTCAACTAACATCATGATATCAAAACTTTAATGGGCTCTATATGGTCCTAATTCAACAACTACTTTCAATCTTTGTCCATTCACGATAAACTCTCTTGCTCCATCTTTCTCACTTATCACAATAACTCCATATGGATATACATTCTTGATTAGATAAGGTCCTTCCCTTCTAGATCAAAGTTTTCCAGGAAAGAACTTCATCTTAGATTTGTACAACCATACCCATTTCCCGGGCTCAAAATCCTTCTTTGTGATTAGCTTGTCGTGAAAAAACTTTGTTCTTTCCTTGTAGCTTTTAGACAATTCATTGGCCCCATGCCTCATCTCCTCAAGCTCATGCAGCTAAAATTTTCTTTTCAATCTGGCAGTGTCTCCATCCATATCCTTGACTTTCAAATCCCATAAAGCCTTGTGTTGCATTTCTACGGGTAGATGGAAGATTTTTCCATAAACAAGCGTAAATGGTGTGGTGCCAATCGGGGCTTTATATACAGTCCTATATACCCACAAAGCCTCATTGAGACATAAAGACCAATCCTTGCGGTCCGACCTCACCATCTTCTCAAGAATGAGGTTTATCTCCCGATTAGATAACTCGACTTTACCACTCATTTGAGGGTGGTAAGGAGTAGAAACACAATGATTACTCCATGTCTTTTTAGAAATCCTTCAAATGTGTGATGGATGAAATGGCTTTTGCCATCACTAATCATGGCTCTTGGCACACTGAACCGGCTGAAGATATTTGACTTCACAAAATCACATACCACTTTATGATCATTGGTTCTAGTAGAAATAGCTTCAATCCATTTTGATACATAATCGATGGCCAAAAAAATGTACACATACCCAAAGGAGGGAGGAAATGAACCCATAAAATCAATTCCCCAAACATCAAACATTTGAACCACAAAAATGGGTGATAGAGGCATCATGTCCCTCTTGAAGATAGTGCCCACCTTTTGGAACTTCAAACAACACTTGCAAAACTCATGAGCATCTTTGAACAAGGTTGGCCAATAAAATCCACTTTGAAGAATCTTGGAGGCTATTCATTTCCCATCGAAATGTCCTCCACATGCACTGGAGTGGCACATGGCTAGGATCTCTTGTTCCTCACTTTCTAAAACACATCTTCTAATTAGTTGCTTGGGATAATATTTGAAAAGATGTGGGTCATCCCAAGCATAGTTCTTCACCATATCAAAAAGTCTCTTTCTCTCCTCCCTAGTACAAGTACATTATCCTTCCACTAGCTAAGAAGTTAGCTATGTGCTTATACCATGTTCTTTGGGTGGATGAAAGTAAGAAGAGTTGCTCATGCGGCATTGTTTCTTTGATGTGGTTCCTATCATCATACGGTACTTCAATGCGGGAGAGATGGTCAGCTACAAAATTTTCTACTCCCTTTTTATCAACAATATCTAGATCAAACTCTTAGAGTAATAGATTCCATAAGATCAATCTTGGATTAGAATCTTTATTCATCATAAGGTACTTCAAGGTTGCATCATCTGTATAAACCACCACCTTGTTTTGCAAGAGATAAGAGAGAAACTTGTCAAGAGAAAAAAAATCACAGAAAGTAACTCTTTTTCATTGTTAGTGTAGTTCCTTTGAGCTTCATCAAGAGTCTTTCTTGCATAATAAATGACATGTGGAATCTGGCCAATACTTTGGCCCTACATAGCCCCCACTACCATATCTGATGCATTGGTCATGATCTCAAATGGCAAGGAGAAATTTAGGGGCTGCATGATAGGAGCAGAGACAAGCTTGTTCTTCAAGTGGTTGAAAGCTCCAATACACTTGTCATCAAAATTAAATTCCATATCTTTTTCAAGTAAATGACAAAGTGGCCTTGAGATTTTTCTAAAGTCTTTAATGAAACGACAATAGAAACTTGCATGCCCTAAGAAAGATCTGACATGTTTTATAGTAGAAGGAATAGTGAGAGTGGAAATCAGGCCCACTTTGGCCTTATCAACTTCAATTCCAGCTTTAGAAACTCGGTGACCCAAAACAATGCCTTCGGGCACCATGAAGTGGCTTTTCTCCCAAGATAGAACCAAACAGACCTTGACACACCTTTTGAGAATAGCTTCTAGGTGAAGCAAACACTCATCAAATGTCTTACCAAACATAGAAAAGTCATCCATGAAGACTTCAAGCGACAAATCAAGCATATCAGTAAAGATGGACGTTATACATCTTTGAAATGTCAAAGGCACATTGCACAACCCAAATGACATCCTCCTGTAAGAAAAAGTACCACTTGGACAAGTGAATGATGTCTTCTCTTGATTAGTGGGATGAACATCTATTTGGAAGTAACTAGAGCACCCATCAATAATATAATAGAAACTTTGTCCAGCTAATCTCTTCAAAATTTGATCAAGGAATGGGAGAAGGTAATGATCTTTCTTGGTCTTTTCATTCAATTTCCTATAATCTATGCACATCCTCCACTTGGTTTGCTCTCTCACAGGCATAAATTCCCCCATCTTCATTCTCGAAGACTGTGATCCCACCATTCTTGGGTACAACTTGGATAGGACTCACCCATGGGCTATAAAAAATGGGATATATGATTTTGGCATCAAGTAGCTTCACGACCTCTTTTAATACAACCTCTTTCAATTTTGGATTCAATCGTCTTTGAATTTGATAGGTTGGTCTAGCATCATCCTCAAGATAGATTCTTTGGACACAAATAGAAGGGTCAATACCACTCAAATCATCTATGGACCATCCGATGGCCTAAATGTTTTTCTTCAAAACTGCCATCAATGCATGTTCTTATTCTGGTGAAATAATAGAAGAAATGATTATCGAGAGAGTGTCATTGGAGCCTAAGAAAGCATATTTCAACCCTTGAGGAAGAGACTTGAGCTCAAGAATGGGAGTCTCTTCAAGGGAATTCATCAATGGTTCAGAAATGGATGGGAGGTCTTCACTTGCAGTTACTAAGGCCAGTTCTTGTTCTTCATCCTCATCCTCATCATCATCGGGAAATTCCACAATGGGTTCTAGACCTCTACCCTATGTGGCAGTTCAAATCCATGTAGGTAGACACTCTCCTGCTATCTCATCAAGACACTCAATCAGATAAGAATCCTCTTCTATAGAACCTATCACCTCAGCTTTAGCAGAAGACATGAAAATGTTCAATCAGATCTTCATGTGCATGAAAGTCACATACATGGTGTCGGCCCTCACAAGGATCACTACATCAGCTGTAGCCAAGAAGGATCTCCCCAATATGATCTTGGGGAGCACCAGGATCTTTTCTCTTCCTTAGCATGGTGTGCTGTAGAATTAAACTCACTTTCTCAGTGAGCTTGACCTTCCTTGGCATCCTTCAAGTGGTCTTCCTCTTGAACGTGCACAATTCTTTCAAGAACTTATCCTAATACGGAATTTGCTTGATCACATCAAGAAAAGGAATATTGATCTTGACTTGCTTAAATGCCTCCATGATGTCCTTGGTATGTTTCTTCTTCCTTCTTTCAGTGGATGGCTCATCAAGTGCATTAGGGAATGGAGGGAGTTGTGCTCGCAACTGACTCAAGTCAACAGTATCATCAAGCCGTATCACTGGAATCATGGTATCATCTCTTGGTATCATGGTATCAACCCAGGTGCCTATCATAGTATCATCAGCCTAAATCTCAGTATCAACGTCCCTGATCACAGTATCAACCCTGTCATCACTAGTTATGTTATCAACAGAAGTACCATGTGGCTGCTCCAAGGTCCTACCACTCCTCAAAACTATCACTACCTTCACATGCTCATGGGTAGTGGAAGAGTAAGCTTGTAGAGGTGGTTGTGGCTGTTGAGGTGGTGATGGCCTTGAGTGTGGTGGATTTGGGTTTTGGAGGATAAATTTTGGTTGTGGTTGTGGTTGTGGTTGTGGTTGTTGTGGTGGATGGGGGTGATATTATGTAGGGGGTTGTTGGTATGAGTGAGGTGGAGGGTATTGATAGTTGTAAGGGGGTTGTTGAGGTGGAGGATCATATCGATGTGGTTGTCCTTGATACTGGTGAATTGGAGGTACTTGGCCTTGTGGTGGGACATAAGAACCTTGAGTAGTGATTACATAACTTTCATCATAGTTTGGGTTTGCCAGGGGGTTGAGATGGGAGCCTCCCATATTCATGCTGTGCAAGTGAAAGGGAAATTTGATCAATCCTTTGTTCAAGGTAGCTAATGTTTTGTACTTGAGAGGACACATCTTTATTCACTTCATCAAGTCTCATTAGCCTTCCTAGAACTTCTTCCTCAAACTTGGAGTTATACTTGGGCCCTTGGTGTTGCCTTGGTTACCCTTGCTCCTCCTCATTTTGTTGTTTCCATGAGAAGTTTGGATAATTCCTCCACTCAGGAGTATAGGATTTGGACATCAGGCCTTGGTTGTTTCGGTTGTCAAAGGCATGAAAAGCGTGCACTTCTTCTTTCTCAGCATCAACTGTCATAGTGGATTGGCTAGAGGAACCATCAGTTTGGTTCTTCATAATATTCATCATATCCACCATCATCTTGAGCATTTTTGGGTTGGCTTCAGTCTGGGCTTGAACTATAGGAGGAGGTGGAGGGGTGTAATTGCAGTCACAATGTTCTCCTTTAGTTGATGCTCAGTGGCACAAATTCTTAGCAAGGTGCTCGAACAAGGGCCATGATAGATTAGGTGGCTTTGCCATGAAGGTGCCTCCACATGAAGAATCAACATTGTTTTGGCTCAACTCAACTAGCCCGATGTAGAATGATTGAACCAGCTGCCACAAAGGTACCTCATGATGAGGGCAGTCACATAGGAGCTTTTGGAACCTTTCCCATGCCTTGTGGAAGGGTTCATTTTCTTTTTGTGAGAAGGCGGTGATACATCTTTGCCTCTGGGTCAACTTAGCAATTGGGTAGAAGTTCTTAAGAAACTCATTCTTCACTGCTGACCATGTCACCAACTCAGGCTTTGAGATGTACCATTCCTTGGCTTTTTCTTTTAGAGAGAAGGGGAAGAGGGTTATTTTGATTGAGTCATCGGTGGTGGCGGGTGTGCGTAAAGTGGAACAAGTTTCAAGGAAGGCATCGATACAGTGGTAGGGGTTCTCATTCTCCATCCCATAGTAAGTAGGAAGGAGTTCGAGAAGGGCGGGTGGAATGGAGATATGTTGACCCGACATTTGGTCAACAAGGGTGGTAATGGGGGAGTTGTAGTTCCTCGGGGTGAAGTACTCATGGAGAGGGAGGTTGGGTTGTGGTTGAGCTTCACCATCAGCTTCACCATGAGGACCATTATCATCCATTTAGTCTGATTGGTGTTGTTTGCGACGGCTTTGGCGTATCCTTCTACCTATCTCGGGGTCGTATAGCACCAAGTTGGTACAAGTTTAATGCATATTACACATGCACAACTATCACCTACACAATACACAAACAAGCAACAAGAGCCAAGTTAGAACAATAATATGCAAAAGTAAACAAAGAATAGCAATGGTGAGGGCAATAGGAAAATATAAGCTACACTAACTAGCTAGGTCGAGCAACTCTATCCCCGGGAATGGTGCAAGAAAGCTTGGTGTGATCTTCTCAAGGTCACACCATAGCCAACTAAAAGGTGACTAGATGCAACCCAAAGGGAAAACACACAGATCTCTCAAAATTTATATAAGGACCTAGTCCAACGCACAGGCTCAACTAATCACACGTACCTGCAAGTGCACAGGGTCTTGTTTTAGTATAGGCAAGTGATAATATTAGGATTGATCCTCATGGAAAGAGGGGGCACTAGAGCTAGGTTAATGTTAGCTATGTTCCTAAAGAAGAGTCTAGGGTTTGAGGGTTTAAAGTTGGTTTTGTTTGACTACACTATGATTGCAAGTAATTAACAATAAGAAGGAAACTAGTTTAACAGAAACCCTAGATTATGCTAAGCAAGTTAATATTAAGAAACTAGGCAAGATAATCAAGTAAACTAGAGTAACGAGTTACAATACACTAGCAAGCCCAATTATTAACTAAGATGCAAGCTAAGCAATAAGAAAACCAAGATCCTAAGTCATAACTAGCTAGATAAATTAACACAAGCAAGCTCAAAGGAGCCCTAAGTACTTGAGCAAGAACTAACTATCAATAACTAAGCAATTAGCTAAGAGTTAACAAAGGCAATTAACTAAGTTAGCATTAGCAAGCTAAGAATCCAAGAGTGGCTTTTAAGCAATAAGATGGATAGGTGGGTCGTTCAGGAATGGAACTTGATATTAGTTGGGGGAAGGTTAACATAACATTCAATTCTCATATTTCAATCTAGATAACGAAACCAAACAACAAGGCAAGTGCTATTGGAATATTCCCTATACTACTAGTTGGAGAACAAGGGCTAGGTATAATTCTAATAGGACTTGGAAAGTCTAGGTTTCTAGGGTAAGTGGTATTAGGGCAATTGAGAGCCAAGGGTAGGAAAGGGAGTAGATATGAGGGTGTTTCACCTCATGTTACTTGCCATCTAGCCTTTAGGAAACTCTAAGAAATTACACCAATCACACTTACACTAGCTACTTAGATCTCACACCTACTTGTAGAAGAAGGGAGATTTATGTAGGAATAAATGGAGCTAGATAGGGATCCACTAATTGGACCTAGGATCCATTCCTAAGATTTCCACATACATTACATTTTCCATAGATGCTAAGTGTCAACAAGCATCACAAAATAAGCAATCTATGTTTAAAAGCACAAACCACATTCAAGATAATGGGAAATGAGATAGAAGCAAGTGGAAATCATCATAGAATGAAATTATGTTCAATACAAGTTATTTCCCCCCAACATGGTATCAAATTCACATTTTAACCCCAAACAACCCACCACTAGGGGCTTAGCTAGACATGCTCATACAAAAGAGAAAAGAAATGAGAAGAATGGGGTAGGAATCCATGGAGCTCAGAGTAGCTTCTTCTTCTTCACCTCCTAGTTGTTGTAGGACGTGGCTCCTCCTCCAAGGGGGGTGAAAAGTATGGAGATATGGGGGATTATGGTAGGGAACCTAGAAAACTAGGTTTGTATGGTGGAAATTTAGTGGAATACGGAGTGGGAGGTAGGTGAGTGGAGTAAATGCAAGGAAGGGGATGAAGGAGCTCTAGAGTAGCTAGGAAGAGGCTAAGGGAAGCTAACCTTCATGTTGTGGCTACTACCTATGTATATATAGGTGATGGGGAGGCACTAGGGTAAGTGGGGGCAAAATGGGAAAAATAATGGAGAAAATAGGTAGGTTTAGGTGCTCACCACGGCCGTGGTGAGGTGCACGACCATGGTGGGGGTTGCATGGCACGGTCGTGGGTAGTGGAATTGTCAAGGTGGAAGGTGGAGTTGAAGTGCAAGTGTGTATGGTGGCCACGGATGTGGCGGGGTGCCATGGTCATGTTGGGTAGAGGGTACCACGGCCGTGTGGAGGACCACGACAGTGTTGGAGGAGGTAGCCACAGGCGAGGTCATTTTGTCTTCAACTCGCCACGGTCGTGGCATTCACCACGGGCCGAGGTTGTTTTCAAGGGCCATAGTCATGCTGATGGCCATGACTGTGGTCATTCACATGTAAATTGAGCCAAATCCCTGTTGATTTTTATGGTCTTCATGCATAAATTACCACAGTCATTTTGCTGGCCACGACCATTCTAAGGACCACGACCATTTTTCTTACCACGGTCGTGGTCATTCATGTTCAATTTTGGTGACTTCCCTATAACTTTTGGATCTTAATTCCCCACGACTGTGCTGATATGCCATGGCCGTTTTGGGGCTTCGTGGTGCTGATCTCCACTTCAACTTCTTCATATAGCCTCCTCTTGATTTGAATTGCTCTTGTGCATCTAAGGGAAGCTTGGGGAAGAGATAGGTCCACTCTTGGGGTGTAAGAACCAAAGACGTTCTTCATCCCTCTCCCATGAATCAATGCATGCATTAGTGCCCTAAAATACACACAAAAGGAGGCATAAGTGCATTTGTCATAAAAGATCATATTGGAAGAAATTTCTTGTAATCTATGATGTTTAGATGTGATTATAATGCAAAAAGACACAAGATGAAGCCATAAAATAGGGCTGGATCAGTGCCTATATGGTATCTTGGGTAGTGGATCATCTAAGAAGAGAGGTCATGGACTAAATTTTTTTAGGCTAAGGTAGTGGGTAAAATCCACTACATGTAATGCTAGTCGTGTAGGGTCAGGTAGAGGGTTTGGATTGGGTTTTTGCTAACCATCTGTATTTGCATGTAGGAATAGTAGTGTTGGTGTTGGGTGAATTATCTTAAAGAGTATAACCAACATGATAAATATTTCTACATGGATGTTATCCTCCTTAAATATCATTCAATCAACACTGGGGTCAATGGGGGTAATAGGGTTTATTGTGGACTCAACATGTTGCTCTAGTTCCTCATTGAAATATGTACCTATTCATTTGTGGGTTTGGAAGGATTTAGAATATGAATATCATCACTGTATCTACACAATGGGGTCATGTGAACTTCTTGCATTGGCGGTACCTCCCCATCTGTAATAGTCGTATATGTAAAAAAAAATTGGTTGTGGTGGAGTGTAGGGAACTTTATAAGATAGCCCCTCTCCATTATAATATACAAGTATGCATTGAAGATTGGTGGTTTATTGTTCAAAGTAGGCTCAACCGAGGTTGGTTGATCACTATATATGTCTAAAATTGATCCTACAAGTAGAATGGGTTGTAGAGCATAGGGTTTTGTTCATGCATAAGTCTTTATCATGATGTCCTCTTTCATATTGTCGTTTCAAGGCCCCTAATGTAGAGAAATATGGATTACAAGTATACATGTCAAATTCTAACCCCATTTCCTCATATTGTGAGGCTACCATTGTATCATGCAAGTCTCTTTTAAACATGGAATTAGAAACATACTCATTAGTGATAATGACCGTCGGCTGCTTTGTCTTCTCCAGGAAACATTTTGGTTGATCTTAAAAACCTCATATTGTAGGGAGAGTTTGCCTTCAACTTCGCCAGATGTGACTCTAGTTTTTTCCCTCAACCAATTACTCAACTAGAATCATATGTGACCATCTAGGGTCTTCTCTAGGGCATTCAATCTCTCCTATGATTCATTTGAATATTGGTTCTCATAATAAGTCTCTTCACAGTAACCCTTAAAATATTGTTGAGTGTACTTCACTTCTTCTAGACAATCATTTGCATAGTACCCACCAGTATATTGTTGATTGTAGTCTGCTTGGTATCTATAATGAAGGTTCTTGAAATTGAACTCAGAGATGATACTTACATTTCATGCGGTGAAGATCCTACTCATTAGTACTTTTCTACATCCACTTCATAACAAGCATTGAGGTTGGTGGTGATCTTAATGTTGGGTTTGATGGCAATCCTCCGCAAGGCTTCTCCAAATTACAGAGAGGTGCAGGGCAATTCCTTGATGTATGTTTAAAATAGACACATACTTGGTGTTGCACGCACTATGGTGTTGACCAATCAATTCAAAATGGTGCCTAAAGGATAAGAAGTTGTATATAAAGCTAAAGGAGGATTTTGGTACAAAAATATTTTTGATAGAGATTTTTTCCAAGAAGGTTATCAATATTTTTAAAAGATAAGAAAAATATTCCTCACTTAATCCTGACTAAACTAGATGAATTAGACAATTTAGTTGTCCCAAAAGTGGCACCAAAATTTAAAGAGAATTATCAGACTACAAATTCAATGGATAAATAATTGGATGGTTTTCACAAAAATATACATGCAATAATATGTACCAGCCATGAGTGGGCATAAATTATTGAATGGTTTTCACCAAAACAGACATGCAATAATATGTACCATCCATGAGTGGGAAGGACTTATCATAGTATAGTTAATGATCAAACCCCAAGAGACAATCTTATTAAGAATCATGCTAATTTTTATCTAGTTTGATTAAGAATAATATTAATATCAAAATTTGATTGGGTTTGAATTAATCAACTTGAAATAAAAAGAAAATGAAAAAAATGAATCTAAAATTAAATGAAGGGAAACATTGGGGAGGAGTCGGGTTTCACAGTTACAACTCACACTTGCACAATTATTCCATATCTGAGATTATACAAATAAATAAATAATTTCATCTATTGATGAATGCACATTCATTCCATATTTATTGCATATTTTATATTAGATTCATTATCTTTTCACTTCTTATTTACATTTTGTTGCATGACTTAGTCTAAATTGTTTTTGTTCCCAAATTTTGGCTTTTATTGGAAATTCTTCTCTTTTTTAAATACACATATGGACATGATTTCACTACCATATTCTAGGCTAATTTAGGTATGTTTTGAGGGGAAATTTTCATGTGTTTTATGTATCATTTTCCTAAAGAGCTAACAATATCTCTTGTGCATCCATTTTATCTTTTTTTCATGCATTTGGTTTGAAGTTATGTGTTTTGTTATAACCTAGTGCATTGTTTGTGCTATTGCATAAAAATCAAGTGTAAATTGGAGGAAGTAGGTACCACCCACATTACGGCAGTACCACTGACAATGAGAAAAAGAAGTCTTCATCACATAAACATCTTGGTAGCACTGAGATGAGGTTTTATGCTAATGAATATTTCGACTCGGTGATAATGACATCCAGCTTGGTGGCTTTGACAAAAGAGAACAAAAGGCTCAATAAATTATATGTGCCATTAACGGCCAACTCGGTACTACTGAGTTAGCCTTCCCTATTCAAGTAAAAGGACAACTCAGTGGCATCGACTCCCATGTTAGTGGCACCAAGATTTTCCTGATGACCATGATTAACAAATTCAACATCCAAAGGTTTGTTGGATAAGTGGTCTTTTAGCCTCTTGGATAAAAACATTGAGGATGGACACAAGGAGAGCATCAACCCATTTATGAGAGACCAGAGCATGAGGATATGAATATGTGGAGAAAGGTTCATCTTGACACCTCCAAGGAGTAGTTTGACAATGAAGATATGGTTTGGTTGTGGCAATATTCAAAGGGGGTCAACATTACTCCTAGTTACAGGTCTTCTCTTCATTCTCTATGTTGTTCTTTGATGCATGTGTTTTAGTCACTTTTATATGCTCATTTTCCTTTTTTTTCATGTGTAGTTTGGACATTTATATGACCTATTATGCATGGAATGCCATAGTTAGCCTATATTTGCTTATTTGCATTAAATTATATGATTTCAATCATTTTTTACTAGCATTTTATGCATTTCAAGCACTTACGATGCTTTGTTTTATTAGGTACAAGGCAGATAGACACATCTCGGTACTACCGACACCACAAAAGTTGGTGGTACTGACTTGACCTCAAAGAGCCACCTAAAAACAACCCAGATCTCGGTGCTACCGACCCAAGAAGTCGGTGCTCGTGAGATACCATTAGAGAGCCATGCTTGAATCATGAAGATTCTGTGCTACCGACCCTAGAAGTCGGTGCTCTCGAGTTGACATCAGAGAGGCGGCTTGAATTCGCAAGAAGTTGGTGCCACTAAGACATTGTCAATGGTATCGACGGGATCAGGATCGTGCGACCTAACTTAAGTGACTCGGTACCACTGACACATCAAGTTGGTACCACCGAGTCTGCCCGATTAGGCCATCCATAGATCTGCTTCTAATCCAATGGGGGACGAAATTTCACACCCTAAGTTGTGCCTATGTCTTAGGGGTACAACAACCAGAATTAAGAACGACCCATTTTCAATGTACGACAACCGGAGAGAGAGAAGAGAAGGACAGAGGACTAAAAGCTTCACTGGGAGTGATCTGAGCACCTACGAAGGATGTTTCTATCGCTGGAAGATAACAGACCACATGTGCTACGAAGGGGATCATCCAAACAGCCAAAGATCTGGGGGTTGCCTTAGTTTTTACTATGTTCCCCACAATTTTGTTTTTCCCTTCTGTGTGTTTTTTCATGAAAACAATGTAAGGCTAAAAGTCTTTGTTCTTTAGGACTCGGGAGTAGCCCAGATATACACTATAGTTGATTTCTATGCATTAATATCAATTTATCTCTCATTACTGGATATAATTCTATGGATGATGCTTGTTCTATTTATGCTTGATCACCATGAATGGATTTATAGTCACTTAATCATCTTGGGAGAGGGATTAAGGGTTGGAAAACATAGAATTACTCATTTATCGTACCCTTTGGGAAAAGCAGCAAATAGATGAGGGGAGAAACCTAGAGTATTAATGTAAAGAACCTAATTAATCAAACCAATAACTGTGGGAGTGGGATTGGCATTAGTATAGGTAGTGATTTACACTACGGAAGTAAATAATTTTGGCTACATGCTCCTTATCTAGGAATTGAGATAATAGGTAGTAGTGTGTAGGATAGACTGTAAGTGATATATGTGGCAAAACCAACGTCCTAAGGAACTCGTTCTCTTTCTGATTTACTCAAATCATTTAATTCGTTTCCTTTAGTACTAATTTAGTAATTCAACCCAACTCAAACAACCATCATCGACTTAGCTGATTGATCTATAGTTAGTAGTAGTTTCTAGAGAAATGCTTCCCCGTGTTCGACTCGGGCCTCACGGGTCCATTATTACTGCAATATGTTCACTTGCATTTTGCATACAGTAAACACGTGTCAAGTTTTTGGCACCATTGTCAGGGAAGTGGCAACATCCAACACTACGAGTGTTGCTGTCGGCCACTATAGGCCATTTTTTTTATTCAAACCGAATCTTAATTATCTCTTCATTCAAATATAATCTTATGAAGATTACATTCATTCTCTTTGTTTCAGGTACACTAGTGCATGGTGCGAACCAGAGTTCTTGACTATGGTGAACCATCTTCACCATGTTTTGGGAAAGTAGAGTTCTTGTAGGGAGAGCGAGTGCAGGGAAGACCTGTGGATAGGTTCAACAGAATGTCTTCACTGAATCCTCCTATTTTAGAAGAAATAGAGGCACTAGTAGCACCTAAACTGAGAGAAATGGGGGATAGAGCAGAGGAACTGGAAGAGCAAACTATAAGGGAGAAAATCAAAGTTTCACCGTCTACGGCCCAAAAAGGGCCCATCAAAAGATAAGCTATAAATGTGGGAAGCTATAAGATAAAGCCTGGACTCATTGCTCTAGTTAAGGCTCAGGCGTTCCATGGTCATTCTTCTGAAGATCCGATGACACATCAGAAATTTCATAGAAAGCTATGACGTGGTAAAAATAGACAGGATCCCAGCTAGCACAATCTACCTCAAGTTGTTTTCATCTTCACTTGTAGATGGGGTGAATTCATGGTTCAATAATTTAGATGACGAGATCATAGAGTCGTGGGACTAGATGATTAATGTGTTCTTTGAACACTACTTTCCACCACAGAAGACTAATGATCTAGTCAAGAAGATTCACAACTTCAGGCAGCAAGCTGAGGAGTCGTATTCTGAGGCATGGGAGAGATTCCAAAACATGCTTAGGAAAGTGCCTTGTCATGGCATTGATCTGCACAGATAGGCCAAGATATTTTACTGTGGTTTGCATAAAGGGGAGTGAACCACGCTTGACAGTGTAGGAGCAGGCTTCTTTGTAAACAATAAGCATGTTCATTACTTAGACATCCTCATGAACATGTCAAAGAATCAATCATGGGGAGAAGAAAGAGAGACACCAGCCACAATAAAGAGTGTCAGTGAATCTAAAGTGATATCTGCCTTGAATGAGAAGTTGGATCTCATTGCTAAGTCACTATGTGCTCCAGATATAGGCCCTAATGAAGAAGAGGAAGAGGAGTTCAAATACGCGTGCCAAGGTCAGTACAAGAATATTGATTATTCATGGAGGAAAGACCCCAAGTTCTCATGAAAGGACCCCAATAACTTCCAACAAGATCCTTCTCAAGCATAGTAGTAGCCACCAAGACTGCAGCTGTTCAGTGGTCAAGCCCAATACACACCCGAACAATAGAAGATTGATAAGATTGAGCAGATGCTAGGAAAGTTGGTACATCAGAATGAGCTACATATTGCACAAACACAGAGGGACTTACAGAATCAGGGGGCATGCATTCACATTATCAAGACACAAATATCCCAAATTGCAGCAGATGTGAATGCTTTGAAGCAGCCGATGCAGTAGTGTTTTCCGACGAACACCAATGTACCTTCTAGAAACCAACAGGAAAAAGTGGTTCTACTCTGCAGTGGTAGAAAGATACTAAATGGAGAACCATAGAATGCAGTGATAGAAGATGTAGACACTCAAGCTAAGCCAGTGGAAGTACAAGAAGTAGACACTTCAGTCTAAGAGAATACCACAAAGGAACAAGCTGATGAGGTAGGAGGCAACAAGACTCGAGCATACATTCCACCTCACCAGAGGGCACTTGTGATTCCAGTGCCATTTCCAAATAGTTTGAAGGCTACAAAGATGGATAGGCAGTTCATGAAGTTTCTAGATAGCTTTTAGAAACTATCAGTGAACATACCTTTGATTGATGAAATTGAACAAATACCATCTTATGGGAAGTTATTGAAAGATATCATTACTAAGAGGAGGAAGATCCCAGAATATAATGTGGTGGCACTTAAAGAACAAGTCAGTGCTTTTATTTTGGGCACACTGCCACCCAAAAGATAGGATCCTGGCTGGTTTAATATCACAAGCTTTATTGGGAAGACAAAATTCGGAGAAGCTTTGTGCGATTTAGGGGAAAGTATAAATTTGATGCCCCTATATACTTTCAAGAAGCTTGGACTCATAGAAACCAGAAGGAGCATCATGACAATCCAGTTTGTGTACAACTCTGTAGTGAAGCCATATGGAATTTGTGAAGATGTTCTAGTGAAGGTGGACAGGTTCATTTTTCCTGCAGATTTTGTGGTTATGGAGATGCAAGATAACCATGGTAATGAACTCCTACTAGGGAGACCATTCCAAGCTACTGCATACATGATACTTGAGATGGGCAGAGGACTCATCACTATGGGAATCTAGGATGATAGATTTGAAATAAAGATATCGGAGCATTCCCAAGAAATGGGAGATAAGGCACAGTGCAACATGCTTCAGCAGGTAGACAATAAAATTCCTTTGTTTCTGGAGAAGCCATTCTTGGATATGGCTCATGTGATGAAAAGAGTGGATAAAGGCACTCTAGTTGTTGACATCTTGGAGAACACTAAGGTACTTTCTTTGACTCAGGCTATGCTCTATCCAAGAGATGATGGGGAGGATTATGACAAAGCTACAAAAGAAGTAAAGGCTGATTCTGTGATAGGGTCATCTCCATTGTTACCTTTAGAAGCATGCTTGACAAATGGAGTGGATGATAGATTATGCAACAATCATCTAGAGGAGTGCATTTATCTATTAAACAGAGTACCTTGCTATTATGCAAGGCACTTTGAAGATCTAGGACCACCACCCCCTCCTTTGGTCCCATCTCTTTTGACTCTACCAGACCTGGAGCTGAAGTCGTTACCTCCACATTTAAAGTATGTGTTCCTTGCTACTAAATAAAAGCTACCAGTGATCATCTCATTGTCTCTTAGTGATGAGGAGGAGAAGCAGCTTCTCACTGTGTTGAAGAACCACCAAGCTGCATTCAATTGGTCTGTATCAGATATAAAAGGGATCTCGCCAGCCTTATGTCAACATAAGATCCATCTTGAAGAGGGAGCGAAGGAAATTGTTCAGCCTCAGTGGCGTCTCAACCCGATCATGACTAAGGTGGTCAGGAAGGAGGTCGTCAAGCTCTTATCCACATGTATAATTTATGCAATATTTAATTCTATGTGGGTGAGTCCTATGCATGTAGTTTCTAAGAAAGGGGGATTACAGTTACCACAAATGCATCCAATGAACAAATTTCCACCAGACTTGTGATAGAGTGGGGTGTTTGTATTGACTACATAGGTTGAATGCAGCCACCTTGAAGGACCATTTCCCCGTACCCTTTATTGACCAAATCCTAGAACGTTTATCATGTTGATATCACTTTTGTTTTCTCAATGGGTATTCCGGCTACAATCAAAATTTTATAGAGCCTAAGGATAAGGAGAAATCCACTTTCACCTGTCCTTATGGAACTTTTGCTTATCGCCGAATGCCTTTTGGTTTATGTAACTCTCCTACCACATTTCAAAGTTGTATGCTCGCCATTTTTTCTGATATGGTGGAGCAGTTCCTTGAGGTTTTCATGCATGACTTTTTAGTTTATGGGGAGTCGTTTAGTGACTATTTGCATAATTTGGACAGGGTGTTGCAAAGATATGAGGGCACTCACCTAGTTCTTAACTGGGAAAAGTGTCACATGATGGTAAGTGAAGGAATAGTTCTTGGACATAAGGTGTCCAACAAGGGCATGGAAGTTGATCTAGTCAAGATTGAGGTTATTTCCTCACTACCTCCACCGACATCGGTGAAAGGAGTTAGGAGTTTCTTAGGTCATGCATGATTTTATCGCCAATTCATAAAAGACTTTTCAAAAATTTCCAAACCTTTGTCTGAGCTTTTAGAAAAAGACATTGATTTTTCTTTTGATGAACGATGTTTAAAAGCTTTTGAAACGCTAAAAGAAAAATTGATTTCTACACCAATTGTGCAAGCTCCAGATTGGAGCCTCCAGTTTGAACTGACGTGTGAAACATTAGATTTTGCAGTGAGAGTGGTGTTGGCTCAATGATGTGATAAAATTCCTACTCTTATCTATTATGCATCTAAAACTCTAAATGATGCACAAATGAACTACACCACTACTGAAAAGGAGTTATTAGAAGTAGTGTTTGCCTTTGAAATTTTTTGACAATACCTAGTAGGGGCTAAGGTGATAGTCTGGACAGACCACACCGCTTTCAAGTATTTGTTGCAAAAGAAGGATGCAAAACCTAGACTTATTAGGTGGATCCTTTTGTTATAGGAATTTGATATTGAGATTGAAGACAAATGTAGTGGTTGATCATCTTTCTAGGTTAGAGAGGTCTGATGAGAGAGATAAAGCTATCCCCATTGTTGAGGAGTTTCCATATGAGAAACTGTTTGTTGTTCAATCTAATGACCCATGGTTTGCAGATATAGTGAATTACTTGGCTTGTAAGGAGATACCTATAGAATGGGGTTAGCAGGAGAAAAAATATTTTTCCATTCTTTAAGATTTTATATCTGGGATGACCCAATTCTTCTCAAGCAATGCATGGATGGTCTATTGTGAAGGTGTGTTCCCGAGTGTAAAGTAGAAAGCATTCTATCACATTGTCACTCTCTACCCATGGGTGGGCACTATGCTAGCTCCATGATGGTAGCTAAAGTCCTGGAGAGTGGCTTCTATTGGCCCACTTTGTTTAAAGATGCACATAATTATGTTCGTCGTTGTGATGCTTGTCAATGTGCAGGTACAATTTCAAAGAGATATGAGATGCCCTTGAATGTTTTTTAGGAGGTCAAAGTTTTTTATCTTTGGGGTATAGACTTTACGGGTCCGTTTGTGTCATCCAATTTGTACATGTACATTCTTCTTGCAGTTGACTATGTGTCTAAGTCAGTGGAAGTAATTTCAACCCGCACCAACGATGCACAAGTGGTGTGCAAATTAGTGAAGGATTACATTTTCAATAGGTTTGTTGTCCCTTGCCTAATCATTATAGATGGTGTCTCACACTTCACTAATAGGAATTCTGGAGCTCTCTTGAGAAACTACGGGGTGAAACACCATGTGGGTACCCCATATCACCCACAGACTAAAGGTCAGGTTCAGGTTTCAAATAGGGAAGTTAAGCAGATCTTAGAGAGAACATCCTGAACCAATAGGACAAACTGGAGTTATGTGCTTAATGATGCTCTTTGGGCCTATAGAACAGCTTATAAATCTCCAATAGGTACCACACCTTTTCCCCTGATCTATGGCCATGCATGCCATTTACTTGTAGAATTAGAACATAAAGCCGATTGGGCTATGAAGAAACTGAACTTCAAATTAGATGAGTAGGTAAGAAGAGATTTCTAGAATTAAATGAATTAGATGAGCTAAGGATGAATTCTAGTGAAAGCTCTAGGATATATAAGGAGAGGACAAAGAAAATTCATGATAGACACATTCTTAATAGGGTGTTTCTACTTGGGAAGAAGGTCCTCCTCTTTAATTCTAGGCTTAGACTGCATCCAGGGAAGCTAAGGTCCAAGTGGAGTGGACCGTTTGCTATTGAGAAAGTTCACCCCCATGGTGTTGTGACCATTATAGATGGGATTAGGTCATTCCTTATTAATGGCCAAAGACTCAAGCACTATTTTGGAGGGGAGGTAGAGCTAAGGTTAGAAGAGGTGCAACTTTGCACCATTCCTTAGTTTTATGCTCTAAGGACCGTCTAGTCTAGGACGTTAAACAATGATGCTTTTTGGGAGGCAACCCAATGTTTATCGCACTCCTTAGATTCAATTTTCATGTTTAGATGTACTTTCACTTTGATTTTTAGTAAAAAAAAGGTACCTTGATCCATTTTTTAGTGTGCAGGACAAAGCAATGTCGGTACCACCGAGTCAATCAGTCGGTGGTGTACCGACATAGGGTCAACATTTATGCAAATCAGCAGTGCCAACTCTGTGGCACCGACTAGCAATGTCGGTACCATTGAATCTCTGGAAATGCATTGTAGTTTAACTGATAAGGATTCAGTACCACCAACACTTCCCGTCAGTGCTACCGACTTCTGGGCACTCCCAGGCTCAAAACACCTAGTCCATTTTTTATGAGCACCGGAAACAATGCAAAATCTCGGTAGCACTAACCAAGGAAGTAAGTACTACCGACTCAACACATTAGCATTCCAAGTGGTCACGATCCAACATCTCAGATGCACTTCATCGAGCGGTCGGTGGCACCGATCTGCATCATAAGTTGGTACTACTGACGATGTCGTCTGTACCATCGATGAAGGGTGATCCACACACATCATGTCAGCCAATCGTAAGCGTAGTAAGCATCAACCACAAGTTGTGCTCTACAACTTAGTACCATCGACTATCAAGTCCCCCCTAAGTCATAGGAATGACTTAGGGTGTGAAATTTTGTCCACTGTTGGATTAGAAGCAGATCTAAGGCTGGCCTAATCGGGAAGACTCAGTGGTATCGACTTGATGTGTCGGTGGTACCGAGTCAGTTAAGTTAGGTCGCGCGATCCTGATCCCATCAATACCATCGACAATGTCTCGGTGGCATCGACTTCTTGCAAATTCAAACCACCTCTCTGAGGTCAACTTGAGAGCACCGACTTCTAGGGTCGGTAGAACAGAGTCTTCTTTATTTACATGGGGCTCTCTGATGGTATCTGGCGAGCACCGACTTCTTGGGTCAGTAGCACCAAGATCCAAGTTGTTTTCAGGCGGCTCTCTGAGGTCAAGTCAGTAGCACCAACTTTTGTGGTGTCAGTAGTACTGAGCTGTGTCAATCTACCTTGTACCTGAAAACACATAAAGCATCATAAGTGCTCGAAATGCATAAAATGCTAGTAAAAATGATTGAAATCATATAATTTGATGCAAATAAGGAAATATAGGATAACTATGGCATTCCATGCATAATAGGTCATATAAATGTCCAAACTACACATGAACAAAGGAAAATGAGCCTATAAAAGTGACTAAAAGCACATGCATCAAAGAACAACATAGAGAATGAAGAGAAGACCTGTAACCAGGAGTAATGTTGACCCCCTCTGAAGATTGCCACAACCAAACCATATATTCATTGCCAAACTACTCCTTGGAGGTGTCGAGATGAACCTTTCTCCACATCTTCATATCCTCATGCTCTAGTCTCTCATAAATGGGTTGATGCTCTCCCGGTGTCCATCCTCAATGTTTTGTTCAAGAGGCTAAAAGATCACTTATTGAACAAACCTTTGGATGTTGAATTTGTTAATCATGGTCGTCAGGAAAATCTTGGTACCACTAACTTGGGAGTCGATGCCACTGAGTTGTCCTTTTACTTGAATAGGGAAGGCTAACTCAGTGCTACCGAGTTGTCCATCAATGGCACATATAATTTATTGAGCCTTTTGTTCTCTTTTGTCAAAGCCACCAAGCTGACTATCATTATCACCGACTCAAAATATTGATTAGCATCAAACCTCATCTCAGTGCTACCAAGATGTCTATGTGATGAATCCTTCTTTTTATCATTGTCAATGGTAATGCCGTAATGTGGGTGGTATCTACTTCCTCCAATTTACACTTGATATTTTTGCAATAGCACAAACAATGCACTAGGTTATAACAAAACAGATAACTTCAAACCAAATGCATGAAAAAAAGTTAAAATGGATGCACAAGATCTATTGTCAGCTCTTTAGGAAAATGATACATAAAACACATTACAATTTCCCCTAAAACATACATAAATTAGCCTAGAATATGGTAGTGAAATCATGTCCATCTATGTATTTAAAAAAGAGAAGAATTTCCATTAAAACAAAATTTTGGGAACAAAAACAATCAAGACAAATTCATGCAAAAAATATAAATAAGAAGTGCATAGATAATGAATCTAATATAAAATATGCAATAAATATGGAATGAATGTGCATTCATCAATAGACACATTTATTTATTTATTTTTATAATATCAGATATGGAATAATTGTGCAAGTGTGAGTAGTAGCTGTAAAACCCGACTCCTCCCCAATGTTTCCCTTCAATTAATTTTAGATTCATTTTTTCCATCTTCTTTTTATTTCAAGTTGATTAATTCAAACCTGATAAAATATTGATTTCAATATTAGTCTTAATCAAACTAGATAAAAATTAGCATGATTCTTAATAAGATTGTCTCTTAGGGTTTGATCTTTAACTATACTATGATAAGTCCTGCCCACTCATGGCTGGTACATATTATTGCACGTCTGTTTTGGTGAAAACCATTCAATAATTTCTGCCCGCTCATGGCTGGTACGTATTATTGCATGTATGTTTTGGTGAAAACCATCCAATTATTTCTCCAGTGAATTTGTAGTGTGATAATTCTCTTCAAATTTTGGTGCCACTTTTGGGACAACTAAATTGTCTAACTCATCTAGTTAATTTAGGATTAAGTTAGGAATATTTTTCTTATCTTTTAAAAATATTGATAACCTTATTGGAAAAAATCTCTATCAAAAATATTTTTGTACCAAAATCCTCCTTTAGCTTGAAATACAACTTCTTATCCTTTAGGCACCATTTTGAATTGAGTGGTCAACACCATAGTGCGTGCAACACCAAATATGTGTCTATTTTAAACATACATCAAGGAATTGCCCTGCCACCTCTCTGTAATTTGGAGAAGCCTTGTGGAGGATTGCCATCACACTCAACATTAGGATCACCACCAACCTCGATGCTTGATATGAAGTGGATGTAAAAAAGTACTAATGAGTAGGATGTTCACCGTATGAAATGTAAGGATCATCTCTGAGTTCAATTTCAAGCAAATTCATTATAGATACCAAGCAAACTACAATCAACAATATACTGGTGGGTACTATGCAAATGATTATCTAGAAGAAGTGAAGTACACTTAACAATATTTTGGGGGTTACTGTGAAGAGACTTATTATGAGAACCAATATTCAAATGAATCATAGGAGAGATTGAACGCCCTAGAGAAGACCCTAGATGGTCACATATGATTCTAGTTGAGTAATTGGCTGGGGGAAAAAAACTAGTGTCACATCTGATGAAGTTGAAGGCAAACTCTCCCTACAATATGAGGTTTTTAAGATCAACCAAAATGTTTCCTGGAGAAGACAAAGTAGTCGATGGTCATTATCACTAATGAGTATTATTCTAGTTCCATGTTTGAAAGAGACTTGCATGATACAATGGTAGCCTCACAAGATGAGGAAGTGGGGCTAGAAGTTGACATGTATACTTGTGATCCATATTTCTCTACATTAGGGGCCTTGAAATGACAATATGAAAGAGGACAACATGATAAAGACTTATGCATGAACAAAAACCTATGCTCCACAACCCATTCTACTTGTACGCTCAATTTTAGACATATATAGTGATCAACCAACCTTGCTTGAGCCTACTTTGAATAATGAACCATCAACCTTCAATGCATACTTGTAGATTATAATGGAGAGGGACTGTCTCAAAAAGTGCCCTACACTCCACCACAACCAATTTTTATTACATATACAACTATTACAGAGGGGGAGGTACCTCCAATGCAAGAAGTTCACATGACCCCATTGTGTAGATACAGTGATGATATTCATATTCTAAATCCTTCCAAACCCACAAATGAATACGTACATATTTCAAGGAGGAACTAGAGCAACATGTTGAGTCCACAATAAACCCCATTGTCCCCATTGACCCCAGTGTTGATTGAATGGTATTTTAGGAGGATAACATCCATATAGAAATATTTATCATGTTGGTTATACTCTTGAGATAATTCATCCCACACCAACACCACTATTCCTACATGCAAATACAGATGGTTAGCAAAGACCCAATCCAGATCCTCTACCTGACCCTGCACGACTAGCATTACATGTAGTGGATTTTACCCACTACCTTAGCCTAAAAAAAGTTAGTCCATGACCTCTCTTCTTAGATGATCCAATACCTAAGACACCATATAGGCACTGATCTAGCCCTATTTTATGGCTTCATCTTGTGTCTTTTTGCATTATAATCACATCTAAACATCGTAGATTACAAGAAATTTTCTCCAATATGATCTTTTATGAAAAATGCACTTAGGCCTCCTTTTGTGTGTATTTTAGGGCACTTATGCATGCATTAATGTATGGGAGAGAGATGAAGAACGTCTTTGGGTTCTTATACCCCAAGAGTGGACCGATCTCTTCCCCAAGCTTTCCTTAGATGCACAAGAGTAATTCAAAGCAAAAGGAGGCTATATTAAGAAGTTGAAGTGGAGATCAACACCAAGAAGCCCCAAAACAGCCATGGCATATCACCACAGTCATGGAGAATTAAGATCCAAAAGTTACACGGAGGTCGTCAAAATTGTACATGAATGACCACGACTGTGGTCAACAAAATTGCTGTGGTCCTCAGAACGGCCGTGGTCAGCCCTTTCCACTTCGTGGTCAGCAAAATGAATGTGGTAATTTATGCATGAAGACCACAAAAATCAACAGGGATTTGGCTCAATTTACATGTGAATGACCACGGTTGTGGCCATCAGCATGACTGTGGCCCTTGAAGGCAACCTCGCCCCATGGTGAATGCCACAACCGTGGTGAGCTAAAGAAAAAATGACCTCAAAGTGACCTCACCCGTGGTTACCTACTCCAACACTGAAGTGGTCCTCCACACGACCGTGGTACCCTCTACCCAACACGACCATGGAACCCCGCCACGTCCGTGGCCACCATACAAACCAACACTTCAACTCCACCTTCTACCTCGACCATTCCACTGCCCATGACCGTGCCATGCAACCCCCACTACAGACGTGCACCTCACCACAGCCGTGGTGACCACCTAAACCTACCTATTTTCTCCATTGTTTTTCCAATTTACCCCCACTTACCCTAGTGCCTCCCCATCACCTATATATACATAGGTAGCAGGCACAACACGAAGGTTAGCTTTCCTTAGCCTCTTCCTAGCTACTCTAGAGATTCTTCATCCCCTTCCTTGCATTTACTCCACTCACCTACCTCCCACTCCATATTCCACTCCATTTCCACCATACAAACTTAGTTTTCTAGGTTCCCTACCATAATCCCCCATATATCCATGCTTTTCACCCCCGTTGGAGGAGGAGCCACGTCCTACAACAACTAGGAGGTGAAGAAGAAGAAGCTACTCCGAGCTCCATGTATTCCTACCCCATTCTTCTCATTTCTTTTCTCTTTTGTATGAGCATGTCTTGCTAAGCCCCTAGTGGTGGGCAGTTTGGGGTTAAAATGTGAATTTGATACCATGTTGGGGGGAAATTATATGTATTGAACATAATTTCATTCTATGATGATTGCCTCTTGCTTCTATCTCATTTCCCATTATCTTGAATGTGGTTTGTGCTTTTAAACATAGATTGCTTATTTTGTGATGCTTGTAGACACTTAGCTTCTACAAAAAATGTAATGTATGTGGAAATCTTAGGAATGGATCCTAGGTCCAATTACTGGATCCCTAGCTAGCTCCATTTGTTCCTACATAAATCTCACTTCTTCTACACGTAGGTGTGAGATCTAAGTAGCTAGTGTAAGTGTGATTGGTGCAATTGCTTAGAGTTTCCTAAAGGCTAGATGGCAAGTAACATGAGGTGAAACACCCTCATATCTACTCCCATTCATACCCTTGGATCTCAATTTCCCTAATACCACTCACCCTAGAAACCTAGACTTGCCAAGTCCTATTAGAATTATACCTAGCCCTAGTTCTCCAACTAGTAGCATAGGGTATATTCGAATATCACTTGCCTTGTTGTTTGGTTTGGTTATCTAGATTGAAATATGAGAATTGAATGTTATGTTAACCTTCACCCAACTAATATCAAGTTTCATTCCTGAATGACCCACCTATCCATGTTATTGCTTAAAATCCACTCTTGGATTCTTAGCTTGCTAATGCTAACTTAGTTAATTGCCTTTGTTAATTCTTAGCTAATTGCTTCGTTCTTGATAGTTAGTTCTTGCTCAAGTAGTTAGGGCTCCTTTGAGCTTGCTTGTGTTAATATATCTAGCTAGTTATGACTTAGGCTATTTCTTGTCTTATTGCTTAGCTTGCATTTTAGTTGATAATTTGGCTTGCTAGTGTATTGTAATTCCTTGCTCTAGTTTAGTTGATTATCTTGCCTAGTTTCTTAGTCTTAACTTGCTTAGAGTAATCTAGGGTTTTTGTTAATCTATTTTCCTTCTTGTTGTTAATTACTTGCAATCATAGTGTAGTCAAACAAAGCCAACTTTAAACCCTCAAACCCTAGGCTCTGCTTTAGGAACATAGCTAATATTAACCTAGCTCTAGTGCCCCCTCTTTCCATGAGGATCGATCCAAATATTATCACTAGCCTATACTACAACATGACCCCGTGCACTTGCAGGTATGTGTGATTAGTTGAGCCTGTGCGTTGGACTTGGTCCCTATATAAATTTTGAGAGATATGTGTGTTTTCCTTTTGGGTTGCATCTAGTCACCTTTTAGTTGGCTATGGTGTGACCTTGAGAAGATCACACCAAGCTTTCTGGCATCGTTGCCGAGGATAGAGGTGCTCGACCTAGCTAGTTAGTGTAGCTTATATTTTCCTATTGCCCTCACCATTTCTATTCTTTGTTTACTTTTGCATATTATTTTTCTAACTCGGCTCTTATTGCTTGTTTGTGTATTGTGTAGGTGACACCTATGCATGCACAATACATGTTCGACTTGTACCTACTTGGTTCTATAAAACCCCAAGATAGGTAGAAGGAGATGCCAAAGCCGTCACAAAAAACACCAATTAGACTAAATGGATGATAATGGTCCTCATGGTGAAGCTGATGGTGAAGCTCAACCACAACCCAACCACCCTCTCCATGAGTACTTCACCCTGGGGAACTACAATTCCCCCATTTCCACCCTTGTTGACCAAATGCTGGGTCAACATATCTCCATTCCATCCGCCCTTCTCGGACTCCTTCTTGGTTACTATGGGATGGAGAACGAGAACCCCTACCACTATAGGGATGCCTTCCTTGAAACTTGTTCCACTTTCCTCACACCCACCACCACCGATGACTCAATCCGAATAACCCTCTTCCCCTTCTCTCTAAAAGGAAAAGCCAAGGAATGGTACATCTCAAAGACTGAGTTGGTGACATGGTCAGTAGTGAAAAATGAGTTTCTTAAGAACTTCTACCCAATTTCCAAGTTGACCCAGAGGCAAAGATGTATCACCACCATCTCAAAAAAAGAAAATGAACCCTTCCATGAGGCATGGGAAAGGTTCCAAAATCTCCTACATGACTGCCCTCATCATGAGGTACCTTTGTGGTAGCTGGTTCAATCATTCTACATCGGGGTAGTTGAGTTGAGCCAAAACAATGTTGATTCTTCATGTGGAGGCACCTTCATGGCAAAGCCACCTGAGAAGTCATGGCCCTTGTTCGAGCACCTTGCTAAGAGTTCGTTCCACTGAGCTTCAACTAAAGGGGAACATTGTGACTGCAATTACACCCCTCCACCTCCTCTTGTAGTTCAAGCCCGGACTGAAGCCAACCCAGAAATGCTCAAGATGATGGTGGATATGATGAATATGATGAAGAACCAAACTGGTGGTTCCTCTAGCCAATCCACTATGACAATTGATGCTGAGGAAGAAGAAGTGCACACTTTGCATGCCTTTGACAATTGAAACAACCAAGGCCCGATGTCCAAATCCTATACTCTTGAGTGGAGGAATTATCCAAACTTCTCGTGGAAAAAAAATGAGGAGGGGCAAGGGAAGCGAAGGCAACACCAAGGGCTCAAGTATAACTCCAAGTTTGAGGAATAAGTTCTAGGAAGGCTAACGAGGCTTGATGAAGTGAATAAAGAGGTGTCCTCTCAAGGAAAAAACATTAGCCGCCTTGAACAAAGGATTGATCAAATTTCCCTTTCACTTGCCTACCATGAAGATGGGAGGATCCCATCTCAACCCCCTGGAAAACCCAAACAATGATAAAAGTTATGTAATCACTACTCAAGGTGCTTATGTCCCACCAAAAGGCCAAGTACCCCCACTTCACCAGTACTAAGGACAACCACATCCATATGCTCCTCCACCTCAACAACCCCCTTACAACTATCAATACCCTCCACCTCACTCATACCACCCCCCTATACAATTTCACCCCCATCCACCACAACAACCACAATCACAATTTATCCTCCAAAACCCAAATCCACCACACTCAAGGCCATCACCACCTCAATAGCCACAACCACCTCCAAAAGATTCCTCTTCCACTACCCATGAGCATGTGAAGGCAGTGATAGTTTTGAGGAGTGGTAGGACCTTGGAGCAGCCACATGGTACTTCTGTTGATAACATATCTAGTGACGACAAGGTTGATACTGTGATCAGGGACGTTGATACTGAGATTCAGGTTGATGATACTATGATAGGCACCTGGGTTGATACCATGATACCAAGAGATGATACTGTGATTCCAGTGATATCTCTTGATGATACATGTAATGACCCCATCTCCCGGTAACCCCCAATTAAGGGAGACCAGAAGGTCAGAGCCGTTATTTAATCAACATGATCAAAGGTTTGACAAATAATCAATAACAATTAATAAACTTTACCAACTAAACTGAAAACTGGTATAAAATAAAACTACATTTACCTTTTAAAAACTGGGATTTCTATCCCTGAAGACACTAATCTAACTAATCCTCTTGTGCACATTACTTCTCATTCGTTTCCACATGTTCCACTTTACTGTTTGTTCTTTTCATTTGTACCTAAAACGCCGACAAACAAAACGTCGGTCAGAACTAAGCTGGTATGTTGGGGAAACACTAATCATGCAACCACAATAACAAAGTAATCAACCAATTATCATTTAACAGTCAACATTACAATTTAAACCATACTACTCAATCCTTTCCTATCCCCTATCTCTGTACTGTCCCTACAGCGGATTGAGTTACTACCTCTCTCTAGGTAGATCCTTATTAGACCCTGCATGATCCTACCTAACAGGTAGATCAATATCTATGGTTGAGTCGCATGGCACTCCCCATAGGTAGCCCAATCTCTAACTCAATGTGACTTGATGGACCTACCCCATTGGTAGCCATTTACTAAGTCATTTAGTGACCTGATGGGCCTACCCCATTGGTAGCCCTTTACTAGGTCAACCCATTAAGCTACAGAGGGGACTAGGATCTGAGCTAGTAGGCATATCTCTTATGTGATAGTCATATTCACATTATACTTTGCATGAATTAAATACATTCAACAGTTTAATTCAAGTCACGATGGAAACATCGACAAAATCCCGGAAAACTAATTCAGGTAGTCATAAGCGTAACCACATACCTGTACATGTAGATTCAGGTGCAGGAATAATCCAAACAACAACAAGCAAGCAAGCATTCAATAAGATCCTGAAACAATTATACAATTTCCTTTTATTACTAATGTCATTAAGATCTATTAACTCTAACTCGCTTCTTAGGGTTTCTAGTCCACTTTTAGGGTTTTGTTTTGCAATTAGGGTTTCCCTTCATCTTTTACTATTTTAAACCCTACTTTAACATAATTGATTACAAACCCTAATTATTTTCACATCTAATTATCAATTCTGGATTAAAGTCATAATTAACCATTAATTAAGCTCATTAATCCTCTTTATTAAAGGTACTATTTTTATCCTTTTAATCCATGACAATATCATTATATGTATTTAACATCAATTCATAGTTCATTGTCATCCTAATCACATATGAACTCAATTTGTGATTAATTCCACCTTTTATTCATGTGAAAACCCTAATTACTACATTTAGGGCATTTATCAACAAATTAGGAACTTAATGCTTGAAATAGCTTAGATTCAACATATTCCAACTTTAATCATTAAATTAATCAATTTAAGCCATTAATAGTCAAATTAATCAACATTAAGGTTTCAAGGCTCATTAAAGTATATTCATGCATATGAAACATTAAATTAACTAATTATATACAAGGTTCACCCTTTTTGTTCCTAATGTTCCTTTTTATCTTTAACATGCTAATACCAACTTTAATCATCAATTAAACCCTACTAATCACATTAATCATTCTCAATTAGGGTTTCTTTAATCATTATTATGTTAAAGTTGATAAATTACATTAATTTTCAAATTGCAAGAGGAATTGGCTTATAAACATATTTTATTTAGATTCCTCTCAATTTTCTGAGAAAAATTCATATATTACTTGTTATCATCGGAGCTACCCATATTTATCTATGAATTTTGCATTAAAACACTTACTTGGCCAATAGGGAAGTGCCACGTCATCAACCCATGCAACCTTGCTTTTGGGAAAACATAACGAAAGGACGCTATTGCCCTTGGTTAAGTGGTCGGTGATGTACACCACAGAGGGGCAGCAACGTCATTTGCACTTGCTTCATCTCCTTCCTCGCGAAGCAGCGCGCTGTGCGCCGACCAGGCCGACCTGTGGCATTTCGGGAGTCCGCCCTGCCTTCCTGGGGCTCGAGGGCTGCTTCCGATCACTCCTTTAGCTTCGCCTCCCACCTCCGCGCTTGGGGCACCCCCAAACTACGATCTTACTAGCTGTGTTGGGCCACACAGACCTGCAACCCACGGCTAACATTGCAGCCATGCGGCTACTGTTGCGCCCTGTTTAGGGTAGTGCCGTGATGGCAAAGCCTCTTTCGGAGTCGTGGGGCATCGTTCTTCCACCTCAGACCCTTCGTAGCTTCTCATAGCTCCCTGGTCACGTCGTTCTTCTAGGTTAGGGTTTATAGGCGGAAACGAAGAAGAAGAAGAAAAAGAAAGGGATGGATGTGTGGGACTTTCCTGGACTCGAACTGGAGGGTCTACCCTTTATATAAGGGGGTATCCACGCCCCAGATTGCTTGCCCACAAAGAAAACAAGGCTTCTCCAACTTGGAAACCTATTCCTTCATGAAGAAGAAATCTTCTCTCTCCTCTCCATTCCTTTTAATTTTTCCTTTTTCTCCCAAATATATTGGAATACGAAAATTCCTTCCCTTATTCTTTTTAGTCTTTGCTTTTAAACCATTGATCACGAAATCATGATTTCCTTTGTTAGAAAATACCACTTTTTAACAAAGTCACAAAAACCATAATAATATATTACATTATTCTTTTATTTTTGCTTTATTGGTATTTTCTGTTTCCTCTTTATTGGGGCTCCTTGGACCCCAAGAAACTCAAAGAATTCGAAATTACTTTTTAAGGAATATTCATTATCCTTAAATGCATCAATATGCATTATTCTTCATTATCATGTGTATTAAAATATTTCTTTTTGAGGTTTTCTCTTTATTTCTCTTTTATTTTCCTCATTGGCATTCCTTTTATAATGAGGAATCCTTGGAATATGAAATTCCACCAAGGATGACTTAATTATACATCTTTCCACATATTTTCCACATTTCATCAATACTTTCAATTTCTTTCTTAATAAAGATATACTTATTTGATCTTTTCTTTTATTATTGCCTTTTCTTTGCAATCTTGGATTCCTTGGCACCCAAGGAACCTAAAGGTACGAAATCCATCCTTGGATTACATTCTTTTGCCTTCTAGAGGTTTCCATATCTTTCTTTTCTCGAATTCTTAATTAATTGACTTTCCTTGTTATTGGGCCCAATAGCCAATAAAGCCCACAATACAATCATCAAGGCTATTGTAAACATAATTACATCATTAGTTATCCAATATGAGAGTTCACATTTCTCACCATATGAACCCAAAATTTGGGGTTATAACATCCTTCCCCTCTTATGAGAATTTTTCCCTCAAAATTCCATCAAGCAAACAAACAAAACAGGATAAGCCTTTCATTTGTCCATCATGGCTCCCACGTGGCTTCACCCTTTCCATGGTGCTTCCTAAGAACCTTCATTATCTCATTTTCTTCCATCTGATTTCTTTCTTACCTTGGTATATTGTACCCTCATAGGTGACTCAGGATTTTTCAGCCTTTCAAAAGCTGAATAGGTTCAGGGCACAACACATGGCTTGGGTACCTCACATAGTGCTCTAGACCGGACTCATGCAACACATCATGTTATCCTGAGGGGTAAGGTTAACACAACCATCTCCACCAATCCATCTCAAATGGACCCATATATCGAGAACTCAGCCTTCTCAGCAGTAGCTTAGAGGGGTCAGATTTTCACATCACATATTCTCCCATAGTGAACTTCATGTCAGTCTGCTTTGCATCAGCTCGTGACTCATGTCACCTCTGGGCTCTCTCTCAGCCTTTGCACAATCAAAGCGACTTCATCTGCACACACTGTGGTTCTTTTCTGACCTTCGCGAGGCCTCCTTCACCAACATCATTATAATGAAGTGGTGACCGACACAACCTCCCTATAGAACTTCTTGCATCCCGATAAATGCTATGGTGGTTAACATCACATCTTAAGAATTGTCTCTATGTATCACCCTAAATGAGCACACATGCTCTCGTCAGACCCTCTAGTCCGGATCATACTGTCCGTAAGTATGGGGTGATAAACTGTACAAACATTGAGCTCTTCGTGTATCTACTTCCACCTCATGGAAGTGAACCTTTAGGTCACATCAAAACTCTTGTATCGCATCATGGTGTAGTTTAACCATCTCTTTTCATAAGTAGTTCAACCAGATCTGTCCCTTGATAGAACTCTTCCTTTCTCATGTCATCTAGGTAAGGTGATCTACCATAACCCATATTGTATCTTGACCTTCTTGGTCTAGGAGAGACTCACAACATCCATAGTGATGAACTCCCATCCCCTCTCGGGAACTCTTTATACTTTATATCCATGCACTGGGTTAATGGTGTTCGTCCTTCACCTCCTGGCTTGCATGGCCACATGCTACATGCAACTTTTTTTCAGCATTCAGAATGCTACCATCACTTACTATCTTTGTAGTATCAAGGTATATCATGACCTCCTGTATTGTTATGATTCCTCAAGATTGATACCTCGAAAACCCTAAACCACTCTCAAAAGGGTTTTATTACCTTCCTATCCAAAGAAGTGTATCTGAGTTTCTATCACCATCCTTTTACTACATCAAGAACTAAACTGGCTACCCCAAGCATCCATTAACTTATCTTATTACATCCGAGTGTTAGCCAAAACACATCTTCTTTCCAAACTTAGGGTTAGCCAAACAACCTCAACTTCTTCTAGCTTCCAGCTAAACTAGGCAGCTATATCTCAACCTGAGCATTCATTACCACTTCTTATCCTTAGGTGTTGAGTAACAAACACCTCCCTTTATTATACTTATCATCTCATCTCAAACTCTAAGTTCATCCTCAGGGTGATCAAACTCAACCTTGGTTAACTTGTAAATTCCTCATATCTCTTGATAAAACATCCTCATAAGATGACTACACTATTCCTCTTAGTATTTGTAAACCATCCATGTATCATCCACTTCACAAGAGTATGTTATCATCTCTATCCTTATACCTTAAAGAAACACTCCAACTTACATCATCTTTATCCTTGGTGTAAGGCATGCGTACTGTCCTATCTCTCACCCCCATAACAAGAAGAAATAAGCATTTGGCGGCCGTCCAAATATAGAGTTCTTCCCATTCCAAGAGTAGAGATGGTACAGTCCACCTTGCCAGTACACCTTCAAATCTAAGTTGAAACGTGAAACTCATGTCTCCACATCACAAACATCATGATATCAAAAATTACTTTCATGGAAAAGTGGTCTCTAACCTACTGGGGTTTACACACAATCCTTGGTCGTCTCCTCTGGGTCTATAGGGTGCCGAAACTTTTAGGGTCATCCCTCTTCCCTCATGCATCAGAGAGTGCCCTACTCATCTGCCCTTTGGATCCCATGAGTTCGTGAAGGTGATCAATATCCTAACCCATGGTCTTCAGACAATGATAGCTGTTACCTCCCGACCCTATGGTCATGTGCAACTTTGGGAATTAGGCAACTCCTTCTTCCATCGGTCCTATCCCTACCTGACCCTAGGATAGACTCATGGTTCTATTATAGTACATGTTCAAGTTAGAAACTTACCCAATCCTTCATCATCTCTCCCTGTATTCATGATTGACTTTCATCCCTTCATAGGGGTCATGGCATCCTGCCTACCTTGGTCAGGCCCCATATCAGTTACCTCCATGGTAACATATCCACATGTACTTTAGAGATGACTATGTATGGGTCTACAGGTTCATTCTCACGCCATGTACTTTTCACTTAGCTTCACAAGATCCTCTGAAACCTCTTTAGATTACTCCAAAACCAACAAATCTGGTGTACACCCTACCAACGGGTCTCTCTCCCAGGATGGGAGGAAACTACACCTGGATAACAAAGGTCACAAGCATCCTTATGTTTAGGGGATACTTTCAAATGAGCATGCTTAACTCAACAGCTGCTAAGGCACACCTATTGAATAAAGATAGGTCATACTTATTCTCATTCTCAACATTAGACCAACTTAGTTGTGAGGGGTTCGTCTAACATACCCTTACCTTGAGGGGTTTCCTTTACCTCTACACATTAAGAGTACCCTGCTCTACTCAAATTCACCATGAGCATTGGATACACTGCTTCCCCTCTTAGGCCTAGGAACCCTATGTTCACCTTTGGGTATCCAACTGCATGCTCAATCCCTTAACCACGAATCAAGCATGTCCAAGATACGTCATGTACTTCTACTCGAGAAACACTTCGGAGTTGAGTCCTCTTCCAGGACAACCAACTAGGTATAAAGCCTCACAACTAATTACTTGACCCTCCCCAGGGTTTAAGGCACTCTTTATCTCATCCAGCAGGTAGTTACTTATACCATGGGTACCAGAAGCATCATCCTCCCTCTAAGGTTTGGTTCCTCTAAATGCAACCAAGATATCATCAGCCTTCAGGGATCAAACATAAGGCAACCACTATCATCCACTTAGGTCGCATCATCCTCAACTACCCACTTTCCTTATGTCTCAGAATCTAAGCTTCCAATCCTCTTGCTTAAGCCCTGCTTTTTTTCTCTCTAGAGCTAACTCCACATCCAACCTTACTACTAGAGGTCCTCTCTCCATGAAGTTGGATCAAGCTCACAAGCATATCCCTATCTGGGTGAAGCCTATGCTCAACTCACATTTTGCTCAAGATTATCCTTAGCTCTTTATGCTTATCACATGAGCTAACATACTCCCTTGACCAGAGTTTGAACCTACTGTCAGCACTGCTGACGCACTCTGGGTGCAAGCTATACCCCACTTTCCTACGCCCATAGGATTTCTATAGGTTCTCCTCCAACCTCATCCATGAAGGATCTACCCTTCTCTCAAGCATGTACGACCCTCTCCAGGGTTGGGTCGCCCAAGGTACAAGGTCATTTACCCTCTTATGGCATCCCAAAGGCATGTCCAACCAAACACTCGGTCTAACTCATCATGTCATCTCTATCTCTAACCTTCACTTAGGGTTAGGGTTAGCATCATCCTCAAAGGTTGTGCTAGGTATCTACTGTAGATGGAGGTCTCTACCTCCAAGACTAACCCTCTCTACTCATCCTCCTGCCAAGGAGGTCTATCCTCAGGTCTCTCCTGAGGGCAAAGACAAATCATGTCATACGACCTAAGCATGTATCTACTCCTTTACGCTTACTCTATTAAGCTTATGTCCATGACATCTTATTTACATGCTTTTTATTAATTTGGTGGAGGATTCCTTAATCCTTATCAACCTTACCCATACCTCAAGAGGGCGAGGAGAAGAGAGGAAACCCTAATCCCTAAGGTCCTTAATAGAATTTGAGTTGAGAAGGGATGAACAAGATGAGAGAGTACTAAAGGTATCTTATTTCGAATCATACCCTAAGACTTTGGCCAGGCAGTCACACGGATCCGGGAGTCCTCATATTCCGACTAGCGGTGCGGAGGAAAATATTGCCAGCCCCCAGTCGTGATCCTTTTCTAGACACCTCTATCTTTCAGATAATCATCTAATAACTCCCTCGGTTCTATGGAATTTGTAAAATTTAATAATTATTAATGATTAGGTGAGGAACCTATGCTCTGATACCAATTGTAACGACCCCGTCTCCTGGTAACCCCCAATTAAGGGAGACCAGAAGGTCAGAGTCGTTATTTAATCAACAGGATCAAAGGTTCGACATATAATCAATAACAATTAATATACTTTACCAACTAAACTGAAAACTGGTATAAAATAAAACTTCATTTACCTTTTAAAAACTGGTATTTCTATCCCTGAAGACACTAATCTAACTAATCCTCCTGTGCACGTTACTTCTCATTCGTTTCCACATGTGCCACTTTACTGTTTGTTCTTTTCATTTGTACCTAAAACGCCGACAAACAAAACGTCAATCAGCACTAAGCCGGTATGTGGGGGAACACTAATCATGCAACCACAATAACAAAGTAATCAACCAATTATCATTTAACAGTCAAGATTATGATTTAAACCATACTACTCAATCCTTTCCTATCCCCTATCTCTGTGTTGTCCCTGCAGCGGACTGAGTTACTACCTCTCTCTCGGTAGATCCTTATTAGACCCCACATGATCCTACCTAACAAGTAGATCAATATCTAGGGTTGAGTCGCATGGCACTCCCCATAGGTAGCCCAATCTCTAACTCAATGTGACTTGATGGATCTACCCCATTGGTAGCCATTTACTAAGTCATTTAGTGACCTGATGGGCCTACCCCATTGGTAGCCCTTTACTAGGTCAACCCATTAAGCTACAGAGGGGACTAGGATCTGAGCTAGTAGGCATATCTCTTATGTGATAGTCATATTCACATTATACTTTGCATGAATTAAATACATTCAACAGTTTAATTCAAGTCACGATGGAAACATCGACAAAATCCCGGAAAACTAATTCGGGTAGTCATAAGAGTAACCACATACCTGTACATGTAGATTCAGGTGCAGGAATAATCCAAATAACAACGAGCAAGCAAGCATTCAATAAGATCCTGAAACAATTATACAATTTCCTTTTATTACTCATGTCATTAAGATCTATTAACTGTAACTCGCTTCTTAGGGTTTCTAGTCCACTTTTAGGGTTTTGTTTTGCAATTAGGGTTTCCCTTCATCTTTTACTATTTTAAACCCTACTTTAACATAATTGATTACAAACCCTAATTATTTTCACATCTAATTCTCAATTCTGGATTAAAGTCATAATTAACCATTAATTAAGCTCATTAAGCCTCTTTATTAAAGGTACTGTTTTTATCCTTTTAATCCATGACAATATCATTATATGTATTTAGCATCAATTCATAGTTCATTATCATCCTAATCACACATGAACTCAATTTGCGATTAATTCCACCTTTTATTCATGTGAAAACCCTAATTACTACATTTAGGTCATTTATCAACAAATTAGGAACTTAATGCTCGAAATAACTTAGATTCAGCATATTCCAACTTTAATCATTAAATCAATCAATTAAAGCCATTAATAGTCAAATTAATCAACATTAGGGTTTCAAGGCTCATTAAAGTATATTCATGCATATGAAACTTTAAATTACCTAATTATATACAAGGTTCACCCTTTTTGTTCCTAATGTTCCTTTTTATCTTTAACAGGCTAATACCAACTTTAACCATCAATTAAACCCTACTAATCACATTAATCATTCTCAATTAGGGTTTCTTTAATCATTATTATGTTAAAGTTGATAAATTACATTACTTTTCAAATTGCAAGAGAAATTGGCTTATAAACATATTTTATTTAGATTCCTCTCGATTTTCTGAGCAAAATTCATATATTACTTGTTATCATCGGAGCTAGCCATATTTATCTATGAATTTTGCATTAAAACACTTACTTGGCCAATAGGGAAGTGCCACGTCATCAACCCATGCAACCTTGCTTTTTGGAAAACATAAAGAAAGGATGTTATTGCCCTTGGTTAAGTGGTCGGTGATGTACACCACAGAGGGGCAGCAACATCATTTGCACTTGCTTCATCTCCTTCCTCGTGAAGCAGCACGCTGTGCGCCGACCAGGACGACCTGCGGCGTTTTGGGAGTCCGCCCTGCCTTCCTGGGGCTCGAGGGCTGCTTCCGATCACTCCTTTAGCTTCACCTCCCACCTCCGCACTTGGGGCACCCCCAAACTACGATCTTACTGGCTGTGTTGGGCCACACAGACCTACAACCCACGGCTAACATAGCAGTCGTGTGGCTACCGTTGCGCTCTGGTTAGGGCAGTGCCGTGATGGCAAAGCCTCTTCTGGAGTCGTGGGGCATCGTTCTTCCACCTCAGACCCTTCGTAGCTTCTCATAGCTCCCTGGTCACGTCGTTCTTCTAGGTTAGGGTTTATAGCCGGAAACGAAGAAGAAGAATAAGTAAAATAAAGGGATGGATGTGTGGGACTTTCCTGGACTCGAACTGGAGGGTCTACCCTTTATATAAGGGGGTATCCACACCCCAGATTGCTTGCCCAAAAAGAAAACAAGGCTTCTCCAACTTGGAAACCTATTCCTTCATGAAGAAGAAATATTCTCTCTCCTCTCTATTCCTTTTGATTTTTCCTTTTTCTCCCAAATATATTGGAATACGAAAATTCCTTCCCTTATTCTTTTTAGTCTTTGCTTTTAAACCATTGATCACGAAATCATGATTTCCTTTGGTAGAAAATACCACTTTTTAACAAAGTCACAAAAACCATAATAATGTATTACATTATTCTTTTATTTTTGCTTTATTGGTATTTTCTCTTTCCTTTTTATTGGGGCTCCTTGGACCCCAAGAAACTCAAAGAATTCGAAATTACTTTTTAAGGAATATTCATTATCCTTAAATGCATCAATATGCATTATTCTTTATTATCATGTGTATTTAAATATTTCTTTTTGAGGTTTTCTCTTTATTTCTCTTTTATTTTCCTCATTGGCATTCCTTTTATCATGAGGAATACTTGGAATATGAAATTCCACCAAGGATGACTTAATTTTTTTTTTGATCAGTGAGCGTGCTTCTCTTCCAATAAACCAAAAAAGTATGTACAAGTGGGGGTGAGATAGGAATATCTCACAAACAAGGATAAAGAACCCTATCTATATAGGTTCTTGCTATCACTTTCTATTCTATTCCACGCTGCATTGGCAGAAGTGGGAGTTCTTTCAAAAATGGTTTTGTTTCTATAGAACCATATGTAGTAGATAATAGAAATGGTCAGAGTATTTTCTTTGTCTCCTTTAATCAGCAGAATATCTTCATGGCATGCTGGGATGTGGGTCATGGTGGCACGACCCCACAGTTCTGTGATGAACTTGCAAGCCCACAGGAGATGCGAGGCAGTCTCTTCCTGTTCTTGGAAAAGGCTACATCTAGATGCCATACATATCCCTTTTCCATTTAAAAACTCCTCTGTGACAAGCTTTCTTTTCATCACACGCCAGCAATGGAGTTTGTATCTCTGCGGAGCTTTTGATTTCCAAATCCAACGAGCCCAAGGGGGCTCATCAGATTTGTTTCTGCATACGTCCCAAGCTTTCTTTAGAGAGAAAGGATTTTCTCCATGAAAGTAGAACAAATCATCCTCACAGCTTACATTTATCTTCGAACAGATATCAGCTATCTCCCTGTAGCCTCTACCTTTTGGAATATTCCATTCTCCATCCTGAATGATGGAGTTCAACTTTCTATCCCTGGTTAACCCATTTCTCAGCGATAATCCTGGTTCAACACAGTTAGACAGAAAATCACCTTTGACCCACAGATCTTCCCAGAGTGAAATATGATCCCCTTTGCCAATCCGCACTCTGACCATAGGCAAAAACTGATCTCTGAATTTAAGTAGAACCCTCCACATCCAGCTGTGATACTGTTGGGGGCGACAAGTCCATAGAGTGTTCTTTTTAATATATTTAGAATGAATCCATCTTATCCAGACTGAGTCCTTGCGGTTTGCAATATTCCACAGATTCTTCATCATACCTGCCTTCATCCAATCCTCCACTTTTTGGATGCCAAGGCCCCCTTCAAGTTTTGTCTTGCAAATTTCCTCCCATTTGACAATATGAAAATGCTTGGTCTCTTCAGTATCATTCCACAGGAACGTTCTACATAATCTTTCTATTTCGTCCACTATACTTATTGGAAGTGGAAAAACCCCTGTCCATAATAAGTGGTAGGCTGAGAGTGTGGATACAATCAACTCTACTCGACCAGCCATAGAAAGAAGTCTAGACTTCCAAGAGTCTAGTTTTGCCTTTATCTTATCAATGAGAGGGTAACAATGCCTCTTTGTTAATTTACCAGAAAACAAAGGGAGCCCTAGGTATCTTACCGGGAATCTTGTTTTCTCAATGCCCATAGCTGAAGAGCAATTGACATAGGTGCTAGCAAAGAGCTGGCTCTTTGCTGGATTCAGATTTAGACCTGAGATACCAGTGAACAGCCGTAGACACTTGTGAATACCATCTATATCTTCTTGGGAGCCTCTTGAGAAAATCAGGAGGTCGTCTGCAAAAAGAATGTGAGATACTTGAGTGTCCCTAGCCTTGAGAGGTTGTATTAGCTTGTCCTTTACAGCTTCATCAAGAATAGACGTGAAACCTTGCATCCCAATAACAAATAAGTATGGTGCAAGGGGATCGCCCTGCCTGATTCCTCTAGAAGCGTGGAAAATCTATGAGGGAGCACCATTAACCAACCCTTGGAAGGAGGATGAATTCATACATTCCTGGATCCACCCTAACCAACAAGGAGGAAATCCCATTTCTTTCATGATGTCCAAAATGTAATCACGATCAATCGTGTCATATGCCTTGCTTAAGTCTGCTTTGATACATATTTTTTCTTTTGTGTTTGGCATATCAAAATCATGAACCAGTTCGTTTGCTAGAAGAATTGCATCAGTAATAGACCTCCCACTTACAAAGGCGCATTGGTTGGCGCTTATGAGGTAGGGCATGATGTTCTTGAGTCGATTTGATAGAATCTTAGAGATGACTTTATATACAAAGTTGCACAGCGAGATTGGTCTCCAATCACCTATCTTCTGAGGTTGTTTAACCTTTGGAATCAACGTGATGAAAGTTTTGTTTATCTCTCTGAGCATTTTCCCTTTCAATAAAAAGTCTTTGACCACAGTACAGAACTCCTTGCCCACTATGTCCCACGTAGACTTGAAGAAGTGAGCATTAAGACCATCCAGCCCTGGTGCCTTATCTTCGTTGTAATTTTTGACTATATCAAAGATTTCATCATCCGTGACTAGCCTACACATTGAGTCAATTTGTTCAGGATTGAGTTTATTTAGACCATACCATTGATCTTTTCGAATTCTGCTCCACGAAGTTTGGTTAAAGAGGGCTTGATAATGCTTCATAAGGCACTCCCTAATCATCTCCTCATCCCTGATTTGCACAACATTATCTTCAAGGATTTTAATTTGGTTCCTGCTCCTCCTTGTTTTCAAAGATGCATAGAAAAATTTTGTGTTGCTGTCTCCATGTTTAAGCCACATAATCCTCGATTTCTGTCGAATCATGGATTCCTCAGAAGATCTAGCAGTCAGAGCTTCTTCTTTCTTTTGTCTTGCTATATCCCATAAGAGCGGGTTATTGGGATCTTCATCATACTTATCTTGGGCCTCCAGAGCTTCCCTCTCAAGGTTTTTTGCACTATTCGTCATGTCACCCAGAGTCTCCCAGTTCCAGGTTTGTAATTTCCTCTTTGTTAGCTTCAGCTTTTGACACAGCCTAAACATAGGGTTGCCATTTTGGTGAACCCCCCATGCTTCCCTGACTGTCGCCTTGAAACCCTCCTTTACTGACCAGGCATTAAAGTACCTCGTAGGGTATTTAATGTTCTTCTGCTCCTCATTTAAATGAACCACTTGGATGTAGTGATCGCTGTAAATGGTTGGAAGAATTTTCACCCATAAATGGGGAAACTTTGTCATGAGTTGCAGCTGACAGAATGTCCTGTCGATTTTACTTCTAGAATTGTTTGCACCTTCTTGCTGATTATTCCACGTGAATTAGGGGTCCTTTGGCAGGTATCTCCATGAGGTCCGCAGTAGCAATGGCGAGGTTGAAGTCTCCCATGGATCTAGCTGAAGGTAGGGTTCTCCCCATTCTCTCAGTAGCTGCCCTGACTGCATTGAAGTCGCCAAGGACAAACCAAGGTGCCGTTACTTGGATTTGATATGAATGAGATCATTCCAGAGAGTTTCTCCCTTACAATCGTCATTTTCCGCATACACAACAGTGCATTCAAAGCAAGTATCCTCATACTCCACCTTACAGTGAAGAAGCTGCCTGGATTGAAAAGTAGTTGTGATTTTGTACGCTTGGTTCTCCCAAATGATAAGGATTCGAGTCTTGTTCGAACTCTGTGAGTTATCCAGCCAGTTTGCATACGGCCATGATCTTCTCATCATCTTCCTTATATTTTTTCTTCTTATCTTTACTTCAAGAAGGAAAGCAATATCACACTTTGCTCTCCCTAGTTCAGCTCGGACCATGTCATGCTTGTGTAGTTGAGACAAGCCCCTGACATTCCAAGCTATCATGGTTGGGTGTTCAACCATTTGCACTGTGGGGGGCTGTATTGCCGCCCGCCTATGCATTTGAACTTTCAGACTCCAGTGCCTTGTATCTGTTGTCCTGGTGGTTTTCTCTCTTTGTCTTTGAGTTATTCTGACTCCTCGTCTGCCTGGGACTGACTGTCCTTCTTGGGTTCATGAATCCATCATCTTCGTTTACCACAGGTTGGTCTTGAGTAACAGGCCTTTGTTCCACATTTTGTCGAGCAGGCTGAGCGCCAGGGATAGTAGGTGGAACTTCAGGGATAGTCGAAGCAGCGATCACTGTCTCCTTTGCTTGATTTTGCTCAGGTTGCGGCACCGGCCTGCAAAGAGCTTTATCGTGTCCAAACGTTCCACAATGTGGGCATTTCTCAGGCACCCACTCATATTCCACTTGGACAGAGTAGTCGTTGCCTTTATCACTTCGAAGCTTGATTGATTTTGGAAATGATGATTTGGCTGACATGAGAACGTTGACTCTGGTGAAGTCGATTCTGACCTTAGCCTTCGTCTATCTGTCAAGGCATTGAGGTTTACCCAGATACGAGGCGATCCGAGCAATCATCTTTTCGCTCCACAATTCAAGCGGCAGCTTTTGGAGTTTCAGCCAAACTGGGACAGATGCGAGTTTTTCTTGCTCCAGCGGCTCCCCTTTTTCCCATCTTTTGAGAACCATCAGCTTCCCTTTAACATACCACAGACCACCTTCAAGCGCATTGTTCATATCCGTCTCATTCTGAAACTTGATAATGAAGCTGCCGCTTGCTCTCCCCATCACCTCCATCGCTCCTTCTGGATGCCAGGTTTTGGTTAGATGGTCTTACAGGGTTGCTATATGGGGTCTGAACCCGATGATGTAGCCCGCCAATGTATTTTTCCACAGGTTCTCTATGGAATCGACTTCCTCATGCGTGATGATTATCGTGTCATCTTCAACCACGATTTCCTCCTGCGCGATTCTTGTATTGATGTCTCCAACAGGGACTTTTGTGAGAGCCGCCCATTCCTTTGTCGTCTCCACCACGCAAACCTGATCCACATTGGGTGGGCGAGGTTGTCGTCCCCCTCGAGCATTAGGGGTTCGTTGATCTCCCCCTGCACCGCCTCCCCTCGCAGGCATCGCAGGCATAGGTCTAGAATAAAGAGGTTGACTTAATTATACATCTTTCCACATATTTTCCACATTTCATCAATACTTTCAATTTCTTTCTTAATAAAGAAATACTTATTTGATCTTTTCTTTTATTATTGCCTTTTCTTTGCAATCTTGGATTCCTTGGCACCCAAGGAACCTAAAGGTATGAAATCCATCCTTGGATTACATTCTTTTGCCTTCTAGAGGTTTCCATATCTTTATTTTCTCGAATTCTTAATTAATTGACTTTCCTTGTTATTGGGCCCAATAGCCAATAAAGCCCACAATACAATCATCAAGGCTATTGTAAATGTAATTACGCCATTAGTTATCCAATATGAGAGTTTACATTTCTCACCATATGAACCCAAAATTTGGGGTTATAACAATACTCTTGACTTGAGTTAGTTGGGAGTACAACTCCCTCCATTCCCTGATGCACTTGAAGAGCCATCCAGTGAAAGAAGGAAGAAGAAACATACCGAGGACATCATGGAGACATTTAAGTAGGTCATGATCAATATTCCTTTGCTTGATGTGATCAAGCAAATTCTATCTTAGGCTAAGTTCTTGAAAGACTTGTGCACATTCAAGAGGAAGACCACTAGAAGGATGCCAAGGAAGGTCAGGCTCACTGAGAAAGTGAGTTTAATTCTACAACACACCATGCTAAGGAAGAGAAAATATCCTGGTGATCCCATCATCTCATACTACATTGGAGCACAACACATAGACCAAGCTCTTCTTGACTTGGGTTCTAGTATAAATATGATGCCTTATGATGTGTTTGCTGAACTATAAATGGGACAATTGCATCCTGCTCACTATACTTTGCAGTTGACCAATAGATATGTGAAAACACCTAAAGGGAGTGTTGATGATGTGTTGGTCAGACTTGATGATGAGACCTCCACATTATTTCATGCTGATGTTATTGTTTTGGACATGGAAAAGACTCAAGGAAAGTTCCTATAATCTTGGGGAGATCCTTCTTGGCTACAACTGATGTAGTGATCCATGTGAGGGCCGACTCCATGTATGTGAATTTCATGTACATGAAGATTCGATTGAACATTTTCAAGTCTTCTGCTAAAGCTAAGGTGATAGGTTCTATAGAAGAGGATTGTTATATGATTGAGTGTCTTGATGAAATAGAAGGAGAGTGTCTACCTACATGGATTTGAACTGCCACATAAGGTAGAGGTCTAGAACCCATTGTGGAATTTCCCGATGATGATGAGAATGAGGAACAAGATCTGGCCTTAGTAACTGCAAGTGAAGACCTCCCGTCCATTTCTGAACCATTGATGAATTCCCATGAAGAGCCTCCCATTCTTGAGCTCAAGTCTCTTCTTGAAGGGTTGAAATATGCTTTCTTAGGCTCCAATGACACTCTCCCGATGAACATTTCTTCTATTCTTTCACCAGAACAAGAACATGCATTGATGGCAGTTTTGAAGAAGAACATTCAGGCCATTGGATG
This sequence comes from Alisma plantago-aquatica, assembly GCA_963693085.1. Classification (NCBI taxonomy): domain Eukaryota; kingdom Viridiplantae; phylum Streptophyta; class Magnoliopsida; order Alismatales; family Alismataceae; genus Alisma; species Alisma plantago-aquatica. The sequence goes on along the minus strand of OY856415.1, from coordinate 550,824,673 downwards.
GTCCATAGATGATTTGAGTGGTATTAACCCTTCTATTTGTGTCCAAAGAATCTATCTTGAGGATGATGTTGGATCAACCTATCAAATGCAAAGACGATTGAATCCAAAATTGAAAGAGGTTGTATTAAAAGAGGTCGTGAAGCTACTTGATGCCAAAATCATATATCCCATTTCTGATAGCCCATGGGTGAGTCCTATCCAAGTTGTACCCAAGAAAGGTGGGATCATAGTCGTCGAGAATGAAGATGGGGAATTGATGCCCGTGAGAGAGCAACCCATGTGGAGGATGTGCGTAGATTATAGGAAATTGAATGAAAAGACCAAGAAAGATCATTACCTTCTCCCATTCCTTGATCAAATTTTGGAGAGATTAGATGGACAAAGTTTCTATTATATTCTTGATGGGTACTCTAGTTACTTCCAAATAGATGTTCATCCCACTGAGTAAGATAAGACACAGTTCACTTGTCCAAGTGGTACTTTTTCGTATAGGAGGATGTCATTTGGGTTTTGCAATGTGGCTTTGACATTTCAAAGATGTATAACATCCATCTTTGCTGATATGCTTGATCTGTCGCTTAAAGTCTTCATGGATGACTTTTCTATGTTTGGTAAGACATTTGATGAGTGTTTGGTTCACCTAGAAGCTATTCTCGAAAGGTGTGTCAAGGTCTATTTGATGCTATCTTGGGAGAAAAGCCACTTCACGGTGCCCGAAGGCATTGTTTTGGGTCATCGAGTTTCTAAAGCTGGAATTGAAGTTGATAAGGCCAAAGTGGGCCTGATTTCCACTCTCACTATTCCTTCTACTATAAGACATGTCAGATCTTTCTTGGGGCATGCAAGTTTCTATTGTCGTTTCATTAAAGACTTTAGAAAAATCTCAAGGCCAATTTGTCATTTACTTGAAAAAGATGTGGAATTTAATTTTGATGACAAGTGTATTGGAGCTTTCAACCACTTGAAGAAGAAGCTTGTCTCTGCTCCTATCATGCAGCCCCTAAATTCTCCTTGCCATTTGAGATCATGACCAATGCATCAGATATGGTAGTGGGGGCTATGCTGGGCCAAAGGATTGGTAAGATTCCAAATGCCATTTAATATGCAAGAAAGACTCTTGATGAAGCTCAAAGGAACTATACTACCATAGAAAAATAGTTTCTTTCCGTGATTTTTTCTCTTGACAAGTTTCAGTCTTATCTCTTGCCAAACAAGGTGGTGGTTTATACAGATCTTACAACCTTGATGTACCTTATGATGAAGAAAAATTCTAAGCCAAGATTGATCTTATGGATTCTATTTCTCTAAGAGTTTGATCTAGAGATTGTTGATAAAAAGGGAGTAGAAAATTCTACAGCCGACTATCTCTCCCGCATCGAAGCATCATATGATGATAGGAACCACATCAAAGAAACAATGCCGCATGAGAAACTCTTCCTACTTTTATCCACCCAAAGACCATGGTATAAGCACATAGCTAACTTCTTAGCTAGTGGAAGGATACTGTACTTGTACTAGGGAGGAGAGCAAGAGACTTTTTGCTATGGTGAAGAACTATGCTTGGGATGACCCACATCTTTTCAAATATTATCCCAACCAACTAATTAGAAGATGTGTTCTTGAAAGTGAGGAGCAAGAGATCCTAGCCATGTGCCACTCCGATGCATGTGGAGGACAATTTGTTGGGAAACAAACAACCTCCAAGATTCTTCAAAGTGGATTTTATTGACCAACCTTGTTCAAAGATGCTCATGAGTTTTGCAAGTATTGTTTGAAGTTCCAAAAGGTGGGCACTATCTTCAAGAGGGACATGATGCCTCTTTCACCCATTCTTGTGGTTGAAATGTTTGATGTTTGGGGAATTGATTTTATGGGTCCGTTTCCTCCCTCCTTTGGGTATGTGTACATTTTTGTGGCCGTCGATTATGTATCAAAATGGATTGAAGATATTGCTACTAGAACCAATGATCATAAAGTGGTATGCGATTTTGTGAAGTCAAATATCTTCAGCCAGTTCGGTGTGCCAAGAGCCACGATTAGTGATGGCAAAAGCCATTTCATCCATCATACAATTGAAGGATTCCTAAAAATACATGGAGTAATCATTGTGTGGCTACTCCTTACCACCCTCAAATGAGTGGTCAAGATGAGGTATCTAATCGGGAGATAAAGTTCATTCTTGAGAAGATGGTGAGGTCGGACCACAAGGATTGATCTTTATGTCTCAATGAGGCTTTGTGGGCATATAAGACTGTATATAAAGCCCCGATTGGCACCACACCATTTAAGCTTGTTTATGGAAAAAGCTGACATCTACCCATAGAAATGCAACACAAGGCTTAATGGGCTTTGAAAGTCATGGATATGGATGGAGACACTTCCGGATTGAAAAGAAAATTGTAGCTGCATCAACTTGAGGAGATGAGGCATGAGGCCTATGAATTGTCCAAAAGATACAAGGAAAGAACAAAGTTTCTTCATGATAAGCTAATCATGAAGAAGGATTTTGAGCCCGAGCAATGGGTATGGTTGTACAACTCTAAGATGAAGTTCTTTCCAGAAAACTTTAGTCTAGATGGGAAGGACCTTATCTAACCAAGAATGTATATCCATCTCGAGCTATTGTGATAAGTGAGAAAGATGGAGCAAGAGAGATTACAGTGAATGGACAAAGATTGAAAGCAGTTGTTGAAGTAGGACCATATAGAGACCATAAAAGTTTGATATCATGATGTTAGTTGAGGAACACTAACTTGACGAAGAGATCTGGTTGAATGCACATGAGAAGGATATTTACTACAAAGATTCTTTGAGAGTTCTTAAAGGATGAAAGAGTTCAAGAATCAATAAGCCCGATTGAAGGCATAAAATTTAGCACTAGTGGAGGCAACCCACCTAGGTTTGGGAACTTTTTCACCCAACCTTCACTTTTTGTTACTTTTTCTTTCTTTTTCCACAAAATACACACACACATGTGCTTGATAGTTATTTGTTTGAGTTTTGATGAGATGTAGGTGATAGGTTTAAGAGAGAGAGAAAGAGAGGGTAAGGCATGGTTTTGGTAGTTAAAATGTGGCAAAGAGCCAAAATATAGCAAAAATATCAAAGTTAATTGACAAAGTACAGAATGAAGACCCACCACGGTCGTGGTGCTTCAAAACAACCATGGTGATTTAATTGCAAGAACTAAAGGAAGTCACAGTAACATGGCCAATTTTGTGAAGGAATGGCCACAAACGTGGAGCTCAAAATGGCCATGGCCCATGCAAGACAACACTGCCGTGGGCACCGCCACGGGCATGGCCACATGAAGGCAACACGACCGTAGAGACCACCACGACTGTGGTGATTAAATCTCAAAATTTTGAGGAAGTTACACTAATGGAGGTTATTTTGTATATGAACGGCCATGGCCATGGCGACCACCTCGGATGAGGCCAGAGGAGGCCACCATGACCATAGTGAGGGTCAAATTGTAGCTGCCTTCACTGACCACCACAACCGTGGGACCCACCATGTCCGTGTCACCAAACCCCCACCACTGGCGTGGCGGGGCCCGACCCCACCTATGTTTCACTTAAACTCCCAAAATACCACGACCCCCTCCTCATTCTAACACTTCCATGAGCTTCCCTCAGTCGTGGAGACGTGTACCATTGTGAGCCACCCCAATCTTGCTTCTTTAGCCCAAATCCTCCAACCAATCGACCTCCAATCACTTCCGACACCTCCACCATCTCTCCCTCTACCATTTCCACCCCAAATCCTTCATCAATCTAGCCACCATCTCCATTTTCGTCCTCCATCCCACCTACAACCGCCCCATGCAAAACCCATGAGAATCCACCAATTTTTGCCTAAAACCTTCTACCAATACATCCTTCACCATCACATAAACCATCCTAACCCATTCCACCCATCTCCTAACCTCCATTTTGCCTTCTCCTAGAAAATCTAAAAATCACAACTCTACCACCACCATCACTTCCATACAATGAAGGGCATAACCAAGGCTGTGAAGAAGGGGGCTCAAAAGAGCCTTGAGGTGATCACTGGAGGCAAAGTGTGCACCAAGAGGGCCTCTTCTCAAGTCTCCATTCCATCCCACACTCCATCACCATCAAACTCCATTTCACAATCACTCCATCATTCGACATCTATGAGTGCATCCCGCATCTGATCATCAAATAGCCACCACATCACTAATGAGACATATAGGGAGGAGGAGGAGGCATCTGAGGAGAACCTCGATACCATGATTGATGAGGTCAAGCCAGAGATCACAACTTGCCAGAAGCGGGGCAAGGGGGGTGTAGCCCTATATTCATCGAGATTACCTCCATGGGCAACACCAGCATGCCACTCTACCTCTTTATTGGGGGAGAGACCACAATAGAAACTGTAGGCAAGATGGAAATTGATGATTGAAGAGGAGGATCATCCATAATGATACCCCAAGCAATGGGTACTTCTCAATCCTGAAACAAGCTTGGGGTCAAGATCCTACTGGGCTAAGGAAGAAGAAGATGACACTTATGAGGAGAAGTTGGATTATGAGACAGAGGCTACTTTGGCATACTTGGAGGCAGACAGACTGAAAGGATTTGATAAGGCTCATGAGGGGACTTCTTATGGAAGAGAACAAAGGAAAATGCAAATCACACCCATTTATCTGGAATGCATGTCAAGGAGAGTTATGTTCACAAGATATGGGTGTGAGAAGGTAAATGAAGACCTTTGCATCAACGTAGAGGTGGAAAGGAAGCTGAAGAAAATTTGTTTGTGGAAGGTGATTTTCATGACACAATCCACATACGTGGAGTTGACTCAACAGTTTTTCACCACACTAGAAAAGGTCAAGGTAAAAAGGGGAGGAAGCCATCAAGTTTGGACTGTTCAATAGAATTCACACGTTGAATGCTTCTGAATTGAATTACATCTTTGCAAAGGATCTTGAAAAATCCAAAAAAATGCATGATGGAATAATTAGGAGAGAGGTTGAGTTGGACTATGGTAAATTCTAGTACAATTTGACAGGGATGCCAAGATATACAGTTAGCAAGTCAAAGACTATGTTAATCAACAATCCCTTATTTAGATATGCACAGAAGGTCCTTGCCAACATGATTATGGGGAGGTACGATAACCAAGGTAGCATTTCACAAAAGGGCCTATTGATTTTACATGGAATACATAAGAAGTTACACATTGACCTAGGGCTGCTCTTGATAGATCACATGAGGACAATACCCTTCACAAGAAAAACTCCATTTTTTATGGGAGGTATTGTGACCTCAATCACTATAGCCCTAGGCTTTGATGTCACTAGACTTAAAGAGGCCGAGGGGGCTCAGTTTGTCGATTTGAAGTACCTTATTCACTCTTAGATGATCATGATAAAAAACAAGAGGTTATATAATGTGAAATCCATGGAATCAAAAACTTTTGAGCTACCCTATCATGCTCACCTACTCCTCTCTCGCTTGGGCTCCCTCGACTTACTAAGAGAAGAGATATGGAAATGGGTGGAAGCCAATCCCTGGGAAAAATATAACCCCACAACTGCACATGAAGAGGTGGGAGATCAAATGCACAATAGCAAGAAGAAGAGGGAGAAGAGAAAAGAAGACAACCCCGAAGGGTGAGAAGAAGGGATGAGGAAACACCCTAGCTGTAGTAGCCTTCAGTTAATGCCTATGACATGTCATCCATCCAGGTACAACTTGAAGGTATTTATAAGATACAACAATATATACAACTCATCTAGTAGTACACGCGGCATGATCAATAATAGATGCATCATCAGGTCAACCACTTGTACCAATACCACCATGCTCAAGCACAATAAAACCCCTAATGGGGTGAAGACTTATGGGGTGGTATTTCGAGATATCAAGAGACCTACCCTCCCCCTCAGGAAACATATTGGGGCAACTATTACTAGTTCCCTCCAGCTCGTCCATGTCCTCCACCTCCTCATCAACATAGTCATTGTAGCCAGACCAGCCACAACAGGGAAACCTACCTTTTGATCCTCAACACCAGACTTGATCTTCACCCTACTATCCCTAAGCATTGTTGGATCCTAGATGAGTGATTAGATGCTCTAGAGGGTGGGTGAATAGAGCTGAATGCACTTAAACAAAATTCATTAGACCTTCAAGTTATATTACAAGATAAGGTTTCTAAATAGGAAATTTGAGTGCAACTAAAATGTACATTGCAAGGGAGAGGGAGAGATTGAATAAGCACCAAGTGACAAGCTATGTAGAGTGGTTCCACACTCCAAACTAGGAGTATGTCAGTCCACTACCTAGAGAGGTAAATCTCTAGGATTTCTTAACCATTACACTCTTATATTCATTCATAAGACTTACAATACATGACCCACGAAAGGACTTACCTATCCAATACAAAAAGTCTTCAACCTTCCTAAGGACTTACCTACTTTGCTATGAGTCTTTGACCTTATCTAAGGACTTACCCACTCTTGTACAAGTCTTCAACCTTCTAGGAATTACCCACTCTTCTTGGATCTTCATCCTTTGACTTCACCTTCACTCGGAGAAGCTTCCACCAAGGACTTACCCACTTGAGCAAGGAGTCTTATGCCTTCACCAAGGGCTTACCCACTCTTGCTCCAAGTCTTCATCCTTGATCTTCACCAAGGGACTCCTTCCCTTCTTCTTCTTTACCTCTCTTAGCCATGAGAGAGAACCTTCATCTTCATGGTTGAAATGAGAGATAGGGAGGTGGTAGAAGTGAGAGCCTCACAAGATATACATGTAGGACGAGCTCTCTTAAAAATATCCCACTCACTCTAATGGATGTAGCAAGTGATTAATCTTAGAGAGAGAGAGAGAGGAGGTTGTAGGACCACTCAACTATAGAATAGGGATCTTCATTGTGCTTGTCTTGAATGATCAACCTTGTAATGAAGCCCAAGGGGTCCTATTTATAGTTGAGGATGCTTAGAAGCCTTTGGAAACAGTTAAGAATGAAAATTATCCATTTTTTTTTGGCTTGCAACAGATATATTTGCGATTGTTGCAACTCCACAATGGATAGTTTGCACTTTTCCATACAGTGCCATCGGTCGAGTTTCTATAAAGGTAACTTGACCGAATGCACTATGTGACAAAACTAATTTGACCAATCAGTTGAGTTTATCCTGGATGAAACTCGACCGATTACTTAAATCAGTTTTGTTCCAGTACATGGATTGATTGAGTTCTGTGAAGTGACAACTTGACCGAACCATGACATTCTCAAAATCCATCAAGGACCGGTCGAGATTGTAACTCACTGATAAAGTGCCTATAATGAATTTTGGAAAATGTCATTAAAGTGCTGAAATATTCAATTTAATTGCTCTTGATATTTTCTAATCTTAATTACAAGTCATACAATCATTACAAGTAATTTAGACCATGATTCTAATGGATTTGCATCGTATTCCAAAAATGTGCACTTGTATTGACTTTGACTTGTCTTTTCTCCAAGTTGAGATGCACAAGTTAGAGAATTTGAAGCGTGTCTATGCCTAATATGAAATCACTCAAGTAGAAGCATTAGACATAAAGAATTGGAATGGTTTAGTCATCATAAAAACAAGGGTTTAGTCAATTCAGACCTTGAGTCAACATTCTCCGCCTTTTTGAAGATGACAAGTCATTCCATAAATGTATTGAAAGATTTTAAATAAAGTCATACCTTTGGAGAAACCTAGAGGTTTTAATATAATTGAGTTCGTATGCCCCCCTCAATTGATGCTCATGGAGTTATCATACCCCCCCTCAATTCATGCTATTTCTCCTACATGGTTAGCTTTCATAACATTTATAGAATACTATGTCTTCTACTCATATCTGTTCTAGACATATGTCTCTTCTCCCTTTTACCTTCTCCCCTTTACATAAGAGACATGCTTCTTCTCTCCCTTTGTCAAAACAAGACATGTCCCTTCTCCCCCTTTGTCATTTTAAAAAGTGGGAGTATGAAGAAATAAGAAACACCACTTGTTAAAGAAAGGTGATAGCACAATCTTATATAAGGAGAGTAGAAGAGCACAACTAGGGGCTTGTCCAAGCATAGAAACAAAAACAAGTTAAAGCATGCACTTAAAGAACCCATAAAGCAAGATAAAATGCTGTAGAAAAACAACAAATCACAATTTTGACCCTCAAGATGACGAAATTTGTCCAAAAAGCATTAGGGCTCATGGCATAGCAATGAGCCTTGCTCATAAGGCCATTTTTGCATAAAAAACAACAGTCTTGCATAAAAAACTGAAACTGGAGCAAAAACTGCATGAAATCCAAAGATGCTCCAATTTCTACGTACAATGTAGCTCTATGTATCCTGCATCACAATGTTATTCTAGCAATTTAAGATAGTAGGTATGCAAGTTAAGGAGCAAGTATAAAATAAGATACAAGCATAACATATAGTTAAATACCACTTAATGAACAAGGCTAGAACTACATGTATATGAACTATTAGTAGATGATATCACAAGTTAGGACTACTAGTAGGATCTAGATCATAGAAAGATACAAGAGTTAAAGAGCAAGCTATGAGTAGATGTAGACATATATCTCACTAACAAATATGCGTCATTACCAAAAGATAATTACCACTAAGAACCTCAAGATTGTATCCAAACAAGATATACAACTTTATAGATGTAGCAAGTTTGAGCACAACGGAAGCAATTTAAGACACAACCAAGAGATCTAAAGTGATCTTCATCAAAACCTACAAAACAACTTAAAGCAAGTAATTCCAAGGTATAGGAATATCAAATTATATCAATTAGAAAGATAGAGTTGGAAGCAAGATATACAATTTGAGGCATGGCAATATGCATACAAAGGTACGAAGGGAGTGCCAAAGAATAAGGCTACTGGTTGAGAAAATCTAGTTGAGAGGGAAATTCTCATTTAATAAGCCAACTGTGTATTCTGTACATAGTGTAGTTGGTCGAGTTTTGTGTATTGATAGCTCGACCGATGACAACTGTTGGAAACACCCATTGGTGCCTACCGATCGAGTTTCAAACAAGACAAACTCAAACGAAAAACTGCTATAAAAAAGCACATATATATGAAGAACATATTTAGAGGCGTGATAAAAATATGGGTCATATCCAAACATGTGTAAGCAAGTTAGTAATGCACTATGAAAGCATTGAAATAGTTTTTGAGCAAGAGTGTGAAGAGAAACACAAAATACCACTTTGACTCAAAAACCACATGTATAGTGCACACTAACTTAGCAAAAACACATTATGATTGAATATGAGCAAGAATAACATTTTTCTGTGCTTACCATTGCTTTTCCACTTGTTTTCACCTCATACACATCCCACCTTTATTCTTTCAAGTGGATTAAGAAGTCAATTTGCAAATCCATAGCTCATGTCAATCCTTTAGGAAGATACATACTATAAGAAAGATGAAATGGTCCCCAATCATGTTTTTGGGTGCTTTTGTAAAAGGACAACAAGTAGAATAATGGCCAAAATCATTACAATAGTTGCATGTGCCCATAGCCTTGGAACTAGAGGATTCTCCATGGAAGATTGGAGGTCCTTTACCTTTGTTGTTACTTTGGATACTATCATATCCTAAACCATGTCTACCGATTGGTTTAGTAGCATGATGTAGAATGTCATTAAGATTCTTTTTACCAAATAAGAATCTTTGCAAGGAAGATCTCAAACTATGATTATCATGCATAAGAGAAGTAATAGTAGAAGACAAATGATTTATATTATCTCTAGCATGCAAAAGATCATTTTCTAGGAAAAGTGCTTTAGTTAAATAAGATTCTCTATCAATACGAAGAGCATCAACATTATTCTCTCTACTAGCAGAACTAGAACAAGATTCAAGCATTTGATTTTAGCAAGAAAATAGGCATTCTATTTCAAGCAAAGCAATATTAGAATGATAAACACAATTTTTCAGAGTCTAATCCTTGCAAAACAAAATCTTTGTCCTTGTTTTCAGATTTAACAACATCAATATCATGCATGAGAGAATAAATAATTAATGTATGCTCTTCGTTAGAACTACTCATAAAATGTTGAGCTTCTAGAAAACTAATCTTATCAAGCAAGCTAGCATATTCAAGTTTAAGAGAGTCTACTTGACTAAGAAAAGCATTTTTATAATCAACCAAGCAAGTGTTAGCTTGTTCAAGATCATCTAATTCTACATGAATATTCAATAATTCTAGCAAGATTTTTCCTTTTCTTTTTAGAATACTTAAGAGAGGAACAATTAGCATTGATGATATCAATTAAAGGTTCTTTATCTAAAGAGTTTAGATTTACCTCATTTGAGTCTGTTCTAGTAGAAGCCATAAGAGCAAAATGGCATTCTCTTTCAAAACTAGAGCTTGAGCTTGATCCTCCACTTGAATATTCACTTGATCTTGAGTTGGAGGAGTCACTTGAGCTTGAGTGCCATTTCTCCTTCTTCATGTAATTCTCTTCTCTTTCCTTGTGATGAAGGGTCTTCTTGCCTTGTAGACAATCTATCTTGAAGTGACCCTTCTTTCCACACTTGAGGCACCAGATGGAGGAGGAATTCTTGCCTTTGTAGAATCTACCCTTGGAGTACATGGAATCTTCTTCAACATGAGAGGATGGAGAGGCTTGTCCCATAATAGCTTCAATTTGAGCCTTGATTTTTGCCTTCTTCATTCTCTTTAGCTCTTTCTCCTCTTATCTTTGAACTTCTTCTCTTTTGTTAAGTGTGGCTTCATGGTCTTGTAGATTTCCAATGATCTCTTCAATGGGGATATCATTAAGAGAACTTACTTCTTCAATGGAAGTCTACTTGGGTTCCCATCTCTTGGGGAGAGTTCTAAGGATCTTAGAGTTGATCTCTCCTCTACTCATAGGATGTCCTAGAATAGCAAGACCATTCACAATGGTGTTGAGCCTTGAGTACATGTTGGATATCTTCTCCTCTTTTTCCATCTTGAAGTTCTCAAGCATCCCATTGAGCATGTAGACTTTGCTTTTCTTCACTTGTTGAGTCCCATCATAAGTGATGCATAGCTTTCTCCATACCTCATAGGACGTCTCACAAGAAGAAATCCAGTTGAACTCGGTGGAGGTCATGGTGGCATAGAGGATGTTGATTGCTATTGCATTCAAGGTGGCTTTCTTCATGGTAGCTTCATCCCATTCTTCTATCTTTGTCACTGGTAGCTTGTATGGATGGTCCACCATTTGCCAAAGCTCAAGAATTGATCCTTGGATGTAGAATTGTAGCCTTCTTTTCCAATAGAGAAAGTTACTCCCATCAAATATTGGAAGGTTGATCAAGTATCTCCCTCCTTGGTAGTCACCCATCTTCTCCTACTTGTTGAAGTATGGTTGGAGAAACCCGCTCTGATACCGATTGTTGGATCCTAGATGGGTGATTGGATGCTCTCGAGGGGGGGGTGAATAGAGATGAATGCACTTAAACAAAATTCATTAGAGCTTCAAGTTATATCGCAAGATAAGGTTTCTAAATAGGAAATTTGAGTGCAAATAAAACATACATAGCAAGGGAGAGAGAGATTGAAAAAGCACCAAGTGACAAGCTATGTAGAGTGGTTCCACACTCCAAACTAGGAGTATGTCAGTCCACTACCTAGAGAGATCAACCTCTAGGATTTCTTAATCATTGCACTCTTATATTTATTCATAAGTCTTACAATACATGACCCATGAAAGGACTTACCTATCCAAAACAAAGAGACTTCAACCTTCCCAAGGACTTACCCACTTTGCAATGAGTCTTCGGCCTTCTCTAAGGACTTACCCACTCCTTCACAAGTCTTTATCCTTCAAGGAATTACCCAGTCTTCTTATATCTGCAACTTTGACTTCACCTTCACTCAGAGAAGCTTCCACCGAGGACTTACCCACTTGAGCAACGAGTCTTATGCCTTCACCAAGGGCTTACCCACTCTTGCTCCAAGTATTCATCCTTGATCTTAAGCAAGGGACTCATTCCCTTCTTCTTCACTTCTCTTAGCCAAGAGAAAGAACCTTCATCTTCATGGTTAAAATGAGAGATAGGGAGGTGGTAGAAGTGAGATCCTAACAAGATATACATGTAGGACGAGCTCTCTTTCAAATATCCCACTAACATTAATCGATGTAGCAAGTGATTAAGCTTAGAGAGATAGAGAGGAGGCTGTAGGACCACTCAACTATAGAATAGGAACCTTCATAGTGCTTGGCTTGAATGGTCAACCTTGGAATGAAGCCCAAGACATCCTGTTTATAGTTGAGGATTCCTAGAAGCCTTTGGAAATACTTAAGAATGAAAACTATCCATTTTGTGGCTTGCAACAGATATAGATGCGATTGTTGCAACTCCACAATGGCTGGAAACACTTTTATGCACTTTTCCATACAATGCTATTGGTCGAGTTTCTATAAAGGTTACTTGACTGAATGCACTATGCAACAAAGCTAATTTGACAAATTGGTCGCGTTTATCCTGGATGAAACTCGACCGATCACTTAAATCAGTTTTGTTCCAGTGTAGAGATCAATCGAATTCCGTGAAGTGACAACTTGACTGAACCATGAAATTATCAAAATCCATCAAGGATCAGTCAAGATTGTAACTCGATCGATAAAGTGCCTGTAATGAACTTTGGAACATGTCATTAAAGTGCTTAAATATTTGATTTAATTCCTCCTAATTTTTTCTAAGATTAATTACATGTCATACAATCATTACAAGTGATTTACACCACGATTCTAATGGATTTACATCATATTCCCAAAATGTGCACTTGTATTGACTTTGACTTGTCTTTTCTCCAAGTTGAGAAGCGCAAGTTAGGGCATTTGGAGTGTGCCTATACCTAATATAAAATCACTCAAGTAGAAGCATTAGACACAAAGAATTGGAATGGTTTATTCATCATCAAAACAACGGTTTAGTTAATTCAGACCTTGAGTCAACATTAGTTTCATGCTGAGGACAACATGATTCAAAAGTTTGGGGTGGTAGTACGACATGCACCACCCTGACTCTATCTCTCATTTTGCTTATACATGTTCCACTTGATTTTGGATTATTTAATTTACTCCTTTTAGTGTATATTTCTTCTTGTTAGCATTCATGCATACATGTAGTTTAATTTCATGCATTATTGCGTGATTTTCAAAAATTTTACACTTTTTGCTCTTCCATGTCATGCATTGCATCTCCATGTAGATTTTGGTAATTTTTGTATGTTTTAACTAGAATTTTCTACTTTTTGTTTTAAATTTCCCTAATGTAGGTTTAGATGTGATTGATTGCAAATTGGCACCATTTTGGCCGATTTTGCCCAAATTTGGATGTTCTTGCCTAAAAGCATGTTTTAACTTAATCTCCACTTTTTGAACTAAAAATGTTGATCTTTGACAAATTCATGCCACATTGTTAGAGTTTATTTCCATATGGTCTTGATTGTTTACTTTTTACATGTGCATCAACTCTCTCAAGTTTGTGGATGTTTTGGTTGAATTGTGAATTGAGCAAGCTATGAACGCTTAGAGCCTATGGAATCGTAGGATATAAATGTGAATCTCATGTTGTTCAATCATGTGGTGTGATATCATTTGATGAAGTGTTGGATTATCTTTAATGGAGGAGATTTTATGTTGAGGACTATACTAATGACTCCACTTTGACCCGACTCTTCTTTCACCATCTTCATACCTCTCCGCCTCATGAAAGGATGTCTTAGTGCACATATTTATCCTTGGCCACCTCTAAAAGCTTGGGGTGGCCATATCTACATCTTCTTGCTTCACTCTATCCACCATATGCCCTATCTACACCAAGGGCAAAAGAAAAGAAAAGAATAAAAGAAAAAAAAGAAAATAAAAGATTCTCCTATTTAAGAGCATCTAAATAAAGAAAAGATGAGTGTGTAAAAGCACTCCAATCTCTTACCGCAATCATTTCTTCCTTTTTCATACCCATTGAGCTAGAAAACATCGAATCTATCTCACTTTACCCTTTTCTACTGCCATGTGGGTCATTTGGTGCAATTTGAAGCATAAGATTGAATGGATGAAAGTGAAACAACACACCCAGTCAACATTGATTAACACCAGCATGAAATGGTTTACCTAGAATTCTATGAAGGACATATGGAAAGGTTGTGTATTCTATTCTTTATATTTGAAGTTGGTATGCTTAGTGATCTTTTCATGATTGGTTTGTGAAAGTGGAGGAGAGAGGTGGAATACATGCACTTAGTCACTTCTAAGACCACTTAGTTAATAATCTTCTATTGCAATGCATTCAATCATTCATGTTTAATTGAAAGAAATTGAAGAGAGAGATTAAGTTGGAGCATACTTGAGGACAAGTATGTTTTAAGTTTGAGGTGGTGATGCAACCCTATTTTAGGGCTTCATCCTGTGTCTTTTTGCATGATAATCACATCTAAACATCATAGATTACAAGAAATTTCCTCCAATATGATCTTTTGTGACAAATGCACTTATGCCTCCTTTTGTGTGTATTTCAGGGCACTTATGCATGCATTGATGAATGGGAGATAGATGAAGAACATCTTTGGGTTCTTACACTCCAAGAGTGGGCCTATCTCTTCCCCAAGCTTCCCTTGGATGCACAAGAGAAATTCAAAGCAAAAGGAGGCTAGATGAAGAAGTTGAAGTGGATATAAACACCAAGAAGCCCCTAAATGGCTGTGGTATGTCACCATGGTCGTACAGAATTAAGCTCCAAAAGTTATAGGGAAGTCGCCAAAATTTTACATGAATGATCACGGTCGTGGTCAAGAAAACAACTGTGGTCACTGAAAACCTCACAGTCATGGTTAGAAAAATGGCCATGGTCACTGAAGACCCCATGATCATGGTCCTCAGAATGGCCGTGGCTAGCGCTTCCCACCTCACCCGTGGTCAGCAAAATGACCATGGTGATTTATGCATGAAGACCCCAAAAATCAACATGGACTTATCACAATTTACACGTGAATGACCACGGTCATGGCCATCGACACGATCGTGGCCCTTGAAGGATACCTCACTCGTGGTGAACACCATGATTGTGGCGAGCTAAAGACAAAACAACGTCAGAGCGACCTCGCCCGTGGCTACCTCCTCCAACATGGATGTGATCCTCCACACGGCCATGGTACCCTGTACCCAACACGATCGTGGCACCCCACCACGACTGTGGCCACCATACACAACTACACTTCAACTCCACCTTCCACCTCGGCCATTCCACTGCCCACGATCGTGCCATGCAACCCCCACCACGGTCGTGGCACCTCACCACAGCCGTGGTGACCACCTAAACCTACCTATTTTCTCCACTGTTTTCCCCATTTTCTCCCACTTACCCTAGTATCTCCCCACCACCTATATATACATAGGTGGCATCCACAACACAAAGGTTAGCTTCCCCTTAGCCTCTTCCTAACTACTATAGAGCTCCTTCATCCCCTTCCTTGCATTTACTCCACTCACCTACCTCCCACTCCATATTCCACTCCATTTCCACCATAAAAACCTAGTTTTATAGGTTCCCTACCATAATCCCCCATATCTCCATGCTTCTCACCCCCTTAGAGGAGGAGCCACTCCCTACAACAACTAGGAGGTGAAGAGGAAGAAGCTACTCCGAGCTCCATGGATTCCTACCTCATTCTTCTCATTTCTTTCCTCTTTTAGTGCTAGGTTGTTTGGGGTTAAAATGTGACTTTGATACCATGTTGGGGGAAAATAACTTGTATTGGACATAATTTGATTCTATGACGATTTCCTCTTTCTTATATCTCATTTATTATTATATTGCATTTGGTTTGTGCTTTTAAACATACATTGCTTGTTTTGTGATGCTTGATGACACTTAGCTTCTAGGGGAAAATGGAATGGATGTGGGAATCTTAGGAATGGCTCCTAGGTCCAATTAGTGGATCCCTAGCTAGATCCCTTTATTCCTACATACATCTCCCTTCTTCTACAAGTAGGTGTGAGATCTAAGTAGCTAGTGTTAGTGTGATTGATGCAATTTCCTAGAGTTTCCTAAAGGATAGATGGAAAGTAACATGAGGTGAAACACCCTCATATCTACTCCTATTCCTAACCTTGGCTCTCAATTTCCCTAATACCAGTTACCCTAGAAACCTAGACTTTCCAAGTCCTATTAGAATTACACCTAGCCCTAGTTCTGCAACTAGTAACATAGGGTATATTCCTATAGCACTTACCTTGTTGTTTGGTTTGGTTATCTAGATCGAAATATGAGAATTGCATGTTATGTTAACCTTCCCCCAACTAATATCAAGTTTCATTCCCAAATGGCCCACTTATTTCATCTTATTGCTTAAAATGCACTTTTTCCTTCTTATCTTGCTAATGCTAACTTAGTTAATTGCCTTTGTTAATTCTTAGCTAATTGCTTAGTTCTTGATATTTAGTTCTTGCTCAAGTAGTTTGGGATCCTTTGATCTTGCTTGTGTTAATTTATCTAGATAGTGATAACTTAGTCTCTTACTTGTCTTATTGCTTAGCTTGCATCTTAGTTGACAATTTGGTTTGCTAATGTAGTGTAACTCCTTGCTCTAGTTTGGTTGATTATCTTGCCTAGTTTCTTAGTTTTAACTTTCTTAGGGTAATCTAGAGTTTCTATTAATCTAGTTTCCTTCTAGTTGTTAGTTACTTGTAATCATAATGTAATCAAACAAAACCAACTTTAAACTCTCAAACCCTAGACTTTGCTTTTGGAGCATAGCTAACATTAACCTAGAGATAGTGCCCCCTCTTTCCCCGAGGATCAACCCTAATCTCACCACTAGACTATACTATAGAACGACCTCATGTGCTTGTGGGTACGTGTGATTAGTTGAGACTGTGCGTTGGACTAGGTCCTTATTTAAATTTTAAGAGATCCACATGTTTCCCCTTTGGGTTGCATCTTGTCACCTTTTAATTCGCTAGTGTGTGGCCTTGAGAAGATCGCACTAGGCATCATTCCCATTGTATTCCCTTCCCCATAAATGCACTCACATATCTTACACTTCCTCTATTGAAGGAGGAATATCGATTGATATTACTGGATGGATTGAAAGGTGATATTTTTATTGCAATTGTGTAGAAAGCCCTTTGAGTTTCCAAGTCCATGCAATCACTGGGCACATTATAACACTTTACTATTCAAGGTTTGAACCATGGTATATATTCCTTTTAATTGAACCTTATGTCACAAAACCATGTATTACCCAAATCCTTACTCCAAAATACTACAAAGTCAATGCCAATGGGATCTTGGCATCCATACCTAGCATGGTATTATCAAAGCACAAGTATGAAAGCAAAAAATCTTAGCATATACAAACAAATAACAAGATAAAAGCACCAATCATAATCTCAACATTCAATGAGTATTATTGAACAACATTGTTTTATTACAAGATTTCAGTTACATATTCAAGAGTCAAGTTGTACAAGTCTGTTCATGTACACCAAGGATCTTACAACAAGTACACCTAACATAGCTCACCAAGACCATCAACTTCTATCCATCTCTGAACCTATAAAATACTCAAAACAAGATGGGTCAACACATGATGTATTGAGCACAGAGCTAAAAGATACATATACATACACTTTGCATATTTGAAAAGAGTTGCAGAAGTAAAAAAAAGAATAAATGTATTAAGTATTTAGCAAAGTGAGAGGCCGTGTTTGATATCATTTTCATCCAATTATACCAAAAAAATCATATATCATAAGGAATTTTTGACTAACTTCCCATTGGAAGTGTCCATTAGGGTGCTCAAGATTAAATAACCCTTTTCTATGTAAGGGATCTCAAGGACATTGCCAAGATCTAACCCTTTTATTGACATGGTTCACCCTATCATGACAACTCAAGTAGAATACCCAACCTCGTGTCCTTACCCCAAGAATACAGGTAGGTGCACATGGTTTGTATAATGGAGTTTCTATATTATGTTTGCAAGTTATAAAACAATGGCATAAGACAAACATCAAGTACAGTACTAGAGTACTACATGGTAATATTTGTGCAAGTAAACAAGCATACATATGCAGCACATTTCAAGCAAGAAATCCATAGTCATATAATTATTAAAGCTTGTACATGATTTAGAGATTTTATATCTTATCCTTGACCATCTATCTCACAAGCAATCACCTGGTTAAGCGTAAGATTAGATACATACTCATCATTAACCCTGATTAGCTTCATGTATGGGGTTTGACCAAATTATGTTTAAAGTTTCTTAATTATATGTTAGATGATCTTGTACTGATTTAGGGTCCATAATAAAAGTGGGGTTCAAGTTTCATGTTAGTCCGAGGTTTCATATGGACATTACAACATTTGTGCACTAGTACAGAAACATCGTTCAATGTCACTTTTCTGGGCGTCGGTTTTTAAGGAAATCCGACGCCTATAACATTTAACGTCGGTGATGTAGGTCATCCGACGTCTATAGTCAAGACATGGGTACTGCTTTGTATTCAGCATCGGCTGCATAACAAACAACTGACGCATAAAATCACCCGCGAAATCCAATTTTCGAGCGATGGCACATACATCGTCAGTTTTTTACCAACAAACCGACGCCTATATAAGATGAAAAATTGCGCGAAAAGTTCCAGATTAGGTGTCGGGTATCCATTGATAACCGACGCCGATAATGGTTCCCACCATATTATTTAGGGCAAAATTTGTCTAATTGGACGTCAGTTATTTAAGTAGAACCGATGCCGAAGACGTTAGGTGTCGGTTGTATTTTATAACCGACATCTTTTACCAACTTAATAGACCCTCGAACGGCCACTATCCCCTTTCTTCTATTTCATCGTTTTCTGTTTCATCGCCCACTGCTGCTCGCCTCCTGGTGCCTGCTGCTTCTCGCTCGCCACCGACGCTACCTGCTGCTCCTCGCCGTCGATGGCGCTGCTGCTGCTCTGCGTCGCCACCACCACCCGCCGCCTTCCTCCTTGCGTCGCCGCCGCGCCGCCTTCCTCCTTGCCGCCGCCCACCGACGCCGTTGCTCCTGCTATTCCTTCCTACCGCCACCCACTGCCGACGTCACCCTCATGCCCTACTTTGGCTGCTGGTCTGTCTGCCCTGCCGCCTGGAGCTCGCCGACCACCGCTGCACCTGCCTGCCCTGCCGCCTGGAGCTCACCGGTCACCACCACCACTGCTGGGAGGTCAGTTGCTGTTGCTCGCCTACTTGTCCGCCGCCGCTACCGAAAGGTATGCTTCCTCCAGTACCGCTCCGCCACAGTTGTCTAGTTGTGCATACCTGCGAGTTATCAGGAACACCTAAATGAATGTCTAACACCTAAATGAATATCTAGTTGTGTATTTAATTTGGATGTATATGCTGAACCTAGATTTAGAGAGGACATGCTATAGTATTTTCCTAGTATGGTGAAAGATTCTCAATCGTGTGTATCACATGGGATTCTTATCTCAACACAATGGACTGCAATATATGCCTCTAATGCCTTAAATGGAAGACTCGAATGTTATAAAATCCCATCAAAGTAGGTAGAAACAACTTATATATATTCAGATCTTAATAATTCCATGAAGTGCACATTATCTTACTCAGGAAAAGTATGTGTATAATGTAGGATTAGTTTCCATATAATGGTTCTATTTTAGTGAGATTAGGTGTTCAAGGATGGGATAGGTGGTACACATTTATTATATATAAGAATGACATCACATGTGTTTGTTGGCCTAGAAAGTGAACAATCATTGTTCTTTATATTACTTGTACATTGGTATAAATTAGAATGAACAATCACTAAATTATATACTATTTGTATGGAGTCCGACTTCATTGTAGATAATAGGAGTAAATCTTGGATAGGATGTAAGTGTATACCCTAATCTTGTCCTAATATATACTTGTTTTCTCTTTGATCATAGAATGGATAGGTCATGGATGTCCATTCACAATCGCTACACCCCAGAGTTTATATCTGGTCTTGATCAGTTTATTAGATTTGCCGAGGAACATAGGAAAAAACCTACAGATATGTTCTACTGTCCATGTAGGCATTGCGATAACAACTTGAAAGTCAACACTGGTGAGGAAATCAAAAGTCATGTAATGTGCAACGGGATTGTACAAGGCTATACAAAATGGCACTGGCATGGAGAGATTTCAAACTCGAAACTAGTAGATGTCGATAGCAGTGCTTGGGTGGAAGAAGAAATTGCCTCTGATGTCGTAGATGTGAACGAACCAGTTCCAGTAGACATCGTTGATGCGATGCTGGATAGTTGTAGGGTAGAACACACCGATCCACCTCCTATCTTTAGAAACATTGTGCATGATGCTGAGATACCATTATACACATGTTGTGCTAAGTTTACGAAGCTTAGCGCTGTGTTGAGATTGTATAAGTTGAAAGCTAACAATAGATGGAGCGACAAAAGCTTCACTTCATTGTTGACTTTGTTGAAAGAAATGCTTCCTGAAGGAAACGAGCTACCAATATCAACATACGAGGTAAAGAAAATGTTGTGCCCAATGGGAATGGAGGCCAAGAAGATACACGCATGCCCAAATGATTGTGTATTATTTCAAAAGGACTATGTAGATTTGAAAGATTGTCCAAAATGTGGTGCGTCACGGTATAAACTGATGACTTCGGGGGAGTCAAAAACTGGTTCTCCTGCCAAGGTGTTGTGGTATCTACCTATAATATCACGGTTTCAACGCTTGTTTGCAAATCCAAAAGATGCAAAGAATTTGAGGTGGCATGCAGATGTTAAGAAAAATAATGATGGGATCCTACGACATGCGTCTGATTCACCATAGTGGAAGAAGATTGATCTATTGTACCCCAAATTTGGTGAAGAAGATAGGAATCTAAGACTTGGGCTTTGTACATATGGGATGAATCTATACGGGACATTGAGCAGCCAACATAGCACTTGGCCAGTCATGCTTGTTATATACAATCTTCCTCCCTAGCTGTGTATGAAAAATAAGTACGTTATGTTGTCGTTGTTGATATCGGGCCCTTAACAACCCAGAAATGATATCTATGTTTATCATGAACCTCTGATTGATGACTTAAAGAAACTTTGGGCTGAAGGTGTGATGACCTATGATGCTTCAGGAAGAGAGACATTTCGTTTGCATGCTATGTTGTTTTGCACTATTAATGACTTTCCAGCATATGGGAATTTGTCTAGATATAGTGTCAAAGGAGCTAAAGCGTTTTCTATATGTGAAGAAAACACTGATTCAATAAGACTAAAACATGGCCGCAAGACTGTATATCTTGGTCATCGAAGGTTTCTTTCAAAATTCCATCCATATCTTAGGAAGCGCAAAGCATTCAATGGATGGAATGATGAATGGAGTACACCTAAACCTATACCGGGGGATGTTGTTGTTGGTATGTATGCCCTGAGAGCCAATCATGGGATGATTGGTGGGATACATTAAGATTGATTTGATAAACATAAAAGGCGAGCTTCCAATTCTTTCTGGTTCAGTCATATGAGATAGTGATAGAACATATTGAATGTCTAGAGAATGACATTACTCAATGACGTATGCCTTCAGGTTCATGACCTGAACGATGAGATCATACGAATGCTAAGAGTTTGTACATTCTTGTTATGTCCCTAGTCGGATGTCATTGTGGAAGGTAGATAGACAACAATGACACACAAGACTAGATTGTGGTGTTGGTTGATGACAGAATCTCATTAGTCATGATATAGAGATATCAAACCAAACACATAGGTACTTGTTAGAGAACAAGGTACCGGACAGACCCACCGTGAGTTTGACACATGGAACCATGAGATGGTAGTCACAGTCAATACTCACAGTGATGGTGGTGAGTGTGATTCTTAGACCTGAAATCACTGCACTCAACACATGTCGTTGGGCACACTTTGACATCATCAAACGCAGTCCTGAAACATGGGTTGTTATAAAGGTGATTATTGGGTGGCTTTGACACATGGGGCTTTTGAGGGGTGAGTGATAGATATGAGATTTGTCCCTCCTGAGGGAGTTTGATATCCATGGCCACTTGATGAGTAGGATTGAGAAAGGTGTGCACGCATGTGTGAATCAGTATATGATACTGATGTCATACATATCTCTTCCAGTCTACTCTAAGATCAAGGAAGTGAATGAACGTTGACAGGATGACTGTTCCATGCCTCGAGTTCATTTGGGATATCAGTGACAAAGGAATTATACATTCGCTGTAACACCAGTCACGGATTGTAGGATGAAAGTTGTTCTCCAACTTTCTACTTTCACTTGGGTAGCACTGATGTGTGACTAGGCACCGCTCTTTGCTTGTGAAGTCATAAGTGTTATGGACTTTCACTGCCAACGTGAAATGGACCTGCAGGGTCACACACATAGGATTTAACCAGGAAGAGGAGTTTTGTCCACAAAGCAATGTTTAGATTGATTACTAAAGGAGTTTTGTAGTTCAATTAAACACTCAATCAGTCGATAGCTTAATATCGTATGGTTCAAGGTGTTGGACGCATTGATTGGAGTATCGGATTGATTGAAATCGCATTTGACTGATTTTGCCCAACCTGTGCTCCCAACCGATCGGCTCATGTGATGAACCGGTCGGCTGAGGTTGTTGAACCGGTCGGATGGAGTGTCCAGGCCGATCGGCTCATGCCCAGGTTGAAATGACTGGTTCAAGGGTTGAACTGATCGGCTCAATTGGTGCAACCGACCAGTTGGGAAAGTCACGTCGGCAAGAATTTTCCTTTGGTTTCAAATTGCCCAATTCGATTGGGAATAACATTGGTATTCGATACCAATTGGGAAAGAAACAAGGAAAGTCTTTTTGAGTTGGATTAGGACCATGAACCGATCGGTTCAGGGCACCAACCGATCGGTTGGAGTGCCCCAAACGATCGGCTCAGGTCCAACCGATCGTCTCAATGGCCGAACCGATCGGTTCAGTTGTGAACCGATCATTTCAAGTTGTGAACCGGTTGCTTTTTGTGGAAAATTCTCGAACCCTTCTACTCCTACTTTAGTCCCGCATTGCCCGAGATGGAGAACCCTGTCCCATGACTCTCCTATATATATAGGGGTATTGGGGGCTTCTCAAAGTACAACTCAGTGCAACCAGTTGCTCTGTAAGTTGTCGTTCTCTCTGGTTTTGGTAACCGTGAGAGAGCCCGAGCAAGTGCTTCCCGCAAAAGGGAGGTGCAGCAAGGGAAGGACAACTGCAGTTGCAACAGGAGGCAGGAGAGCGTGTTGGCGACTAGTACGTCAACAGGAGGGTACGACTCCTTCCACTTCCTTGTGGGACAAGGAGAGTGGAGTTCCAGGTGGTCCGTGTGGACTGCTACAGAGGCGGGAGGACACTGCCGCTTAGGAGGACAACTGTCATCCGACAGTCCGGTTCGAGTAGGAGTTGTCAGTCCTGGTGTGACCAGGAGCTGCACAGACACCGTCGAAGTCCGGAGTTGAAGACCGTGCATTGCGCGAGGTATTGTCGCCGAGCAAGCCTCGGGACAAGGTATGATTCCGCAAACCATCCTTTCCTATTATATAGACGTTGACGCGTTTCCTCGGTATGGGTTGGGGGAGAATTTTTTGTTTCCGCTGCCTTCTTTGTCTCCCCTAAAAACCAACAGTGGTATCAGAGCCACGTCAACTGCTCTATATTTTAGGAATATCGATATGATCGATTTTGGTTTGTCGCCTTTATTTATTGCATACGATGCGAATAATATCGGCTTTATGCATGTCCAATCCTAAATCCACAAATCCCTAATTACATATATGATATGTATTATTAATGCACTCGATACGCGTCGCCCTTAAACGAGTTTTGTGGTGGATGTGTGTAGCGTGATTATGGCCTATAAACCCCTATCTGTGATTGGTTGTGTGTGGTTGCTTGCATCTCGGTCTGCGCACCGATCTTCCCTCTCTTATTCCTGATGTAACTCGAAATAATTCAAGATTCTTTCCTACCTTTGCTCCCCCCGAATGTAACTCGGGGTTTCTCCTTTTTAAAGCAATGTAATAAATAGGATATATTTTATTTCCTGTTATGTCAAAGACCGGCGGACATCAAGACGACTGCTCAGACGATCGGTTCAAGGAGTGAACCGATCGGTTGACCTTCTAAAAGGTCGGTTCAAGGAGTGAACCGATCGGTTGATGACCGGTTTGAGGAGCGAGATGAGCGGGTGGCGGACATGACGAGATGCATGACGACCAGGCGAACCGATCGGTTGAAGGAGCCAACCGATCGGCTGGTGGCACCCAGACGACCGGCTGGAGAGTATAGATCATTCATGTGATGAGTTGATCAACTCGGAAGGTAAGGCACAGAGTTCATCTTGTACATGTTGCATGTGATGTAGACCTAGATGACCGTGATTCCTCTTGGCTCGAGGAATCACATTAGGATGGCCATAATCATCGCTTTTTATCGTTTGTGCATGTTTTCTGTGGGATATAGCATGTATATGATACATACTATGTATTGTGGTGATTGGATATGTATATGTATATAAAACCAAATCCCTCATTAAAATATTAAGTTTTAGATGCCTTCCAAATGCGACACACGTGAAAAGCTTGTTCGACCAAGTGTGGGCACGCCCTAGCGTGGTGCACCGTCTACCTCGTGGAAGCGTGAAGGATGAATGTGTGGGTCTGCCATAGCAGGGTGCATGTTCATCGTGTTTGCTTTGGGTCAGACTTAACAAGGTGATCTAGATGGGATCTAGTACCTTGAGGCATGGAGATGATCATTGCAAAGAGTTGTATATGACATCTTATCAAGAGTTGCATATGATGCAATTGGCAAAAGTTGCCTACCTGAGAGATCTATGTTGTGGGTGACAGCCCTAGCTGGTCCATGGCTTACAGGATTTCAGGATCTTGCCCACTAGAAGGTTGTACGCTGCAATCTTCCGAATTGATGGTGAGGGCTATCGATTTGAAGTAATATAGTGGGAGCGATAATTAATTAAAGGCCTAATTTTATCGTCAAATTTTCAAATCAATCAAATAAGTCAAAAATGATTTTTGGACTAAAATTGCATATTTTCCTTTTGTAGTTCAAATGGCAACAAACAACAACAACTTTTCTTTGTGATCGGTCCTTGACAAGGACAAGCTAAATTGGACAAACTTCCACGACTGGTATCGGACATTGAGAATTGTTCTCACTCAAGAGCGTAAGCTCTATGTCCTGGATACTCCAATTCCAGAGGAACCCGCTCCTAATGCACCAAGGACAGAAAGGGATGCTTACAAGAAGCATTCTGATGATGCCATTGATGCAAAGTGCTTGATGCTATGTTCAATGAACCATGAGTTGCAGAGGCAACATGAGAACATGGGTGTCATAGAGATGATTCTGCATCTCAGGAACATGTATGAAGATCAGGCACGGCAAGAGAGGTACAATGTTTCTAGGACACTGTTCAAGTGCGTCATGACAGAAGGAGATCCAGTTGGTCCTCACACACTCAAGATGATTGGGTATGTGGAGAACCTGCAGAGACTGGGATTTCCACTGAGCCAAGAGTTGGCTACTGACGTGATACTGCAATCGTTGCCAGAATCTTACAGTCAGTTTGTGATGAACTACAACATGAACAACTTTGATAGGCCACTGTCAGAGTTGTTGGGCATGTTGAGGACATCCGAGTTACAGATGAAGAAGGACAAGCCTAAGTCCGTGATGGTGATCACGAGCAAGAAAGGCAAGTCCAAGCGCAAGGGCAAGGGCAAAGCTAAGAAAGGTTCTGAAGCTAGCCAGGAGTCCAAGCCATCTTCAGCTCTCAAGGCCAAGGGAGGCGTGACCAAGAAAGGAAATTGCCACCATTGTCAAAAGCCAGGACATTGGAAAAGGAATTGTCCTCTCTACCTGGAAGAACAAAAGAAGAAGGAGGCGACTGAAGCCTCTACTTGAAGGTGTCATGTAAATAAACTTGTAACACTTTTTGAGATATATTATATCAAGATGTAAAGTGTAAATCATTCTTACTTGGGGCAAGTGTTGCCTTTATAGATAGGAATACTTTAGTTTATTTTCAGCCAATAAGGCATGTAATACAGTTATGAACTGCTATTTCATACTTGCCAATAGATAGAAACACTTTATTTTTGCATATTGTATGACAATGATGGCAATTAATAAAGAGATGTTTCAATTTATAAAGATGTGATCTTTGTGGCAATGCCTTATTTATCTTGTGATATTTGATATGCATAAGATAAGACGATACCTAAAAGTTATAGATAACTCAAACAATTTAATTAGCATTAATCATGAGAAATTCATTTCTAGTTTCCATGTGATGGATAAAACTAGACTCTTTTGGTTAGAGAACCAGTAAGGGACATGAATATCTTGGACATGATTAATCAATCTTCACTAATATAGTGGGAGAGTGATTATCCTATTAGGTATAATACATGTGATGTATTTACATACCTATTGGAATAAATGCTAATACTTCAAATGGTGTTTAGAGAAATACCAATATGAATATCTTGAAGTGTTCAAGATTATCATAAATGAAGTACAAATTTGGTAAAGTATTAATTCTTGATGAGATCAAGGAATGAAATACTTGGACCAAATGTTTGAGATCCTTATGAGTAATTATGATAGTGTATCATAGTGAACTCATGATTAAGGCATGATGATGTCTGAATCAAGAAGGAATCATACTCTAAGGAGTTAGAGAATGATTATCAAATAACAAAATTCTTCTTAAAAGAATACCCCACACTAATAAAAGAAATTAAGAATCACAAGGGTTGTGAGTTCTTATATCTTTAACAGATACACCTCAATTATCTATGTGATGAGTTGTTCATGTGATGAGTCAACTATCAAGATGAATATGAGGAACTGAATCTTGAGTTATGGTTTATGACCTTTACATCCTAAATGACATCCATGTGAACCATAAGGTATGACCTTGATGGTAGCACTCATTGGATCATATCCATAAGTGCAGATGAGTCTTAAGTGTTAAGCTACATGGATAACATTTTGATAAGGATGATGCTTGTTGATTGCAAATTAATGGCTAAGACATTTGGCATATGGATACTAAAACCGCATTCCTATGAGGAATAAAAACAAAATGTGTACGTGACACAGCCTATAAGGTTTATGAATCCACTAATGCAAATTAAGTCTATAAGTTACAATGGACTAATAAATGTGATTGATTGAGTACAAGCAACTCAAAATTGGATCTTTACTTTGATGATATAGTCAAAGGGTTTGACTGATATGTCAAAGATAAAGAAGGGATTTGTGATTTAGTGGGAGCGTATTCACATTCCACATATTGATGTGAAATGGAAATGTTCTAGAATGGAAATCCGAATGTGGAAATTATCTTTAAGGAAGATAGAGATGTTTCCTATGTGATTGGAATAGAGATCTATAGAGATAGTTCTCGAAAATCTCTTGACCTGGAAAGAGAGAGCATACATTGGCAATCTGTACTGAAGTGTTCAGTATGCACAGATTCATTGGGAGAAAACTTGTCCATGTTACATGGAGTTAGTATCCCAAGGCCAAGTGTCCAATTCTTATGAAGAATGGGAACACTAAGAATAGATATGGATCTATCATGTATGTAATCATCCCATTATCTTGCATGTATGACATAGCAAGAATAAAATGCATTCATCATCTTGTATGTAGGACATGGCAATATGATGTGCTCATCCTGATAACTCGTATGTGGGACATGACGAGTGGATGTCTGTCTGCTTCCAGTAAACGTTACTGGAATACCATGAGAACTTGATGAGTGCTTGTGAAGTACTAGTTCTATGGAGATAAGGAAGAGTTCGATGTAAAGAGTTACATTGATGCGAACTTCCAAAAGGACAGAAAATTATTTGCAAAAATATACATGAGATGTATAAAAGTGAAAGTTTGTTGATGATTGGAAGTGTTCCAATAAAACCATTTAAAAAGGGATATTCCGAGTATCTATGTGTTAGAGAACAGCAATGGATACTATATGGATCTGAAAGTTCATAAGATGAACTTATATTCCACTCATTGATGACAAGTCTGGAATCCTTGATCATACAATGTGGCTAAAGGTTAGCAAATGGAATGCTAGATCGCATATTACGGCAACTCCATCTCATACGTGTGACGTACAGCGAAGAGATGCGAGACATGCAATTTGTACAGACTTTGGCAAGGTGTTGTCATTACTCACTATGTTGGCACTAGAGCACAGTAACATGTGGGACATGTTTGAAGATCACTATGAATATGATTCATGGGTGATTGGCTCGCAGTGCAAGTGGGAGTCTGTTGGTATGTATGCCCTGAGAGCCAATCATGGGATGATTGGTGGGATACATTAAGATTGATTTGATAAACATAAAAGGCGAGCTTCCAATTCTTTCTGGTTCAGTCATATGAGATAGTGATAGAACAGATTGAATGTCTAGAGAATGACATTACTCAATGACGTATGCCTTCAGGTTCATGACCTGAACGATGAGATCATACGAATGCTAAGAGTTTGTACATTCTTGTTATGTCCCTAGTCGGATGTCATTGTGGAAGGTAGATAGACAGCAATGACACACAAGACTAGATTGTGGTGTTGGTTGATGACAGAATCTCATTAGTCATGATATAGAGATATCAAACCAAACACATAGGTACTTGTTAGAGAACAAGGTACCGGACAGACCCACCGTGAGTTTGACACATGGAACCATGAGATGGTAGTCACAGTCAATACTCACAGTGATGGTGGTGAGTGTGATTCTTAGACCTGAAATCACTGCACTCAACACATGTCGTTGGGCACACTTTGACATCATCAAACGCAGTCCTGAAACATGGGTTGTTATAAAGGTGATGATTGGGTGGCTTTGACACATGGGGCTTTTGAGGGGTGAGTGATAGATATGGGATTTGTCCCTCCTGAGGGAGTTTGATATCCATGGCCACTTGATGAGTAGGATTGAGAAAGGCATGCACGCATGTGTGAATCAGTATATGATACTGATGTCATACATATCTCTTCCAGTCTACTCTAAGATCAAGGAAGTGAATGAACGTTGACAGGATGACTGTTCCATGCCTCGAGTTCATTCGGGATATCAGTGACAAAGGAATTATACATTTGCTGTAACACCAGTCACGGATTGTAGGATGAAAGTTGTTCTCCAACTTTCTACTTTCACTTGGGTAGCACTGATGTGTGACTAGGCACCGCTCTTTGCTTGTGAAGTCATAAGTGTTATGGACTTTCACTGCCAACGTGAAATGGACCTGCAGGGTCACACACATAGGATTTAACCAGGAAGAGGAGTTTTGTCCACAAAGAAATGTTTAGATTGATTACTAAAGGAGTTTAGTAGTTCAATTAAACACTCAATCAGTCGATAGCTCAATATCGTATGGTTCAAGGTGTTGGACGCATTGATTGGAGTATCAGATTGATTGAAATCGCATTTGACTGATTTTGCCCAACCTGTGCTCCCAACCGATCGGCTCATGTGATGAACCGGTCGGCTGAGGTTGTTGAACCGGTCGGATGGAGTGTCCAGGCCGATCGGCTCATGCCCAGGTTGAAATGACTGGTTCAAGGGTTGAACTGATCGGCTCAATTGGTGCAACCGACCAGTTGGGAAAGTCACGTCGGCAAGAATTTTCCTTTGGTTTCAAATTGCCCAATTCGATTGGGAATAACATTGGTATTCGATACCAATTGGGAAAGAAACAAGGAAAGTCTTTTTGAGTTGGATTAGGACCATGAACCGATCGGTTCAGGGCACCAACCGATCGGTTGGAGTGCCCCAAACGATCGGCTCAGGTCCAACCGATCGGCTCAATGGCCGAACCGATCGGTTCAGTTGTGAACCGATCATTTCAAGTTGCGAACCGGTTTCTTTTTGTGGAAAATTCTCGAACCCTTCTACTCCTGCTTTAGTCCCGCATTGCCCGAGATGGAGAACCCTGTCCCATGACTCTCCTATATATATAGGGGTATTGGGGGCTTCTCAAAGTACAACTCAGTGCAACCAGTTGCTCTGTAAGTTGTCGTTCTCTCTGGTTTTGGTAACCGTGAGAGAGCCCGAGCAAGTGCTTCCCGCAAAAGGGAGGTGCAGCAAGGGAAGGACAACTGCAGTTGCAACAGGAGGCAGGAGAGCGTGTTGGCGACTAGTACGTCAACAGGAGGGTACGACTCCTTCCACTTCCTTGTGGGACAAGGAGAGTGGAGTTCCAGGTGGTCCGTGTGGACTACTACAGAGGCGGGAGGACACTGCCGCTTAGGAGGACAACTGTCATCCGACAGTCCGGTTCGAGTAGGAGTTGTCAGTCCCGGTGTGACCAGGAGCTGCACAGACACCGTCGAAGTCCGGAGTTGAAGACCGTGCATTGCGCGAGGTATTGTCGCCGAGCAAGCCTCGGGACAAGGTATGATTCCGCAAACCATCCTTTCCTATTATATAGACGTTGACGCGTTTCCTCGGTATGGGTTGGGGGAGAATTTTTTGTTTCCGCTGCCTTCTTTGTCTCCCCTAAAAACCAACAGTGGTATCAGAGCCACGTCAACTGCTCTATATTTTAGGAATATCGATATGATCGATTTTGGTTTGTCGCCTTTATTTATTGCATACGATGCGAATAATATCGGCTTTATGCATGTCCAATCCTAAATCCACAAATCCCTAATTACATATATGATATGTATTATTAATGCACTCGATACGCGTCGCCCTTAAACGAGTTTTGTGGTGGATGTGTGTAGCGTGATTATGGCCTATAAACCCCTATCTGTGATTGGTTGTGTGTGGTTGCTTGCATCTCGGTCTGCGCACCGATCTTCCCTCTCTGATTCCTGATGTAACTCGAAATAATTCGAGATTCTTTCCTACCTTTGCTCCCCCCGAATGTAACTCGGGGTTTCTCCTTTTTAAAGCAATGTAATAAATAGGATAGATTTTATTTCCTGTTATGTCAAAGACCGGCGGACATCAAGACGACTGCTCAGACGATCGGTTCAAGGAGTGAACCGATCGGTTGACCTTCTAGAAGGTCGGTTCAAGGAGTGAACCGATCGGTTGATGACCGGTTTGAGGAGCGAGACGAGCGGGTGGCGGACATGACGAGATGTATGACGACCAGGCGAACCGATCGGTTGAAGGAGCCAACCTATCGGCTGGTGGCACCCAGACGACCGGCTGGAGAGTATAGATCATTCATGTGATGAGTTGATCAACTCGGAAGGCAAGGCACAGAGTTCATCTTGTACATGTTGCATGTGATGTAGACCTAGATGACCGTGATTCCTCTTGGCTCGAGGAATCACATTAGGATGGCCATAATCATCGCTTTTTATCGTTTGTGCATGTTTTCTGTGGGATATAGCATGTATATGATACATACTATGTATTGTTGTGATTGGATATGTATATGTATATAAAACCAAATCCCTCATTAAAATATTAAGTTTTAGATGCCTTCCAAATGCGACACACGTGAAAAGCTTGTTCGACCAAGTGTGGGCACGCCCTAGCGTGGTGCACCGTCTACCTCGTGGAAGCGTGAAGGATGAATGTGTGGGTCTGCCATAGCAGGGTGCATGTTCATCGTGTTTGCTTTGGGTCGGACTTAACAAGGTGATCTAGATGGGATCTAGTACCTTGAGGCATGGAGATGATCATTGCAAAGAGTTGTATATGACATCTTATCAAGAGTTGCATATGATGCAATTGGCAAAAGTTGCCTACCTGAGAGATCTATGTTGTGGGTGACAGCCCTAGCTGGTCCATGGCTTAGAGGATTTCAGGATCTTGCCCACTAGAAGGTTGTACGCTACAATCTTCCGAATTGATGGTGAGGGCTATCGATTTGAAGTAAAATAGTGGGAGCGATAATTAATTAAAGGCCTAATTTTATCGTCAAATTTTCAAATCAATCAAATAAGTCAAAAATGATTTTTGGACTAAAATTGCATATTTTCCTTTTGTAGTTCAAATGGCAACAAACAACAACAACTTTTCTTTGTGATCGGTCCTTGACAAGGACAAGCTAAATTGGACAAACTTCCACGACTGGTATCGGACATTGAGAATTGTTCTCACTCAAGAGCGTAAGCTCTATGTCCTGGATACTCCAATTCCAGAGGAACCCGCTCCTAATGCACCAAGGATAGAAAGGGATGCTTACAAGAAGCATTCTGATGATGCCATTGATGCAAAGTGCTTGATGCTATGTTCAATGAACCATGAGTTGCAGAGGCAACATGAGAACATGGGTGTCATAGAGATGATTCTGCATCTCAGGAACATGTATGAAGATCAGGCACGGCAAGAGAGGTACAATGTTTCTAGGACACTGTTCAAGTGCGTCATGACAGAAGGAGATCCAGTTGGTCCTCACACACTCAAGATGATTGGGTATGTGGAGAACCTGCAGAGACTGGGATTTCCACTGAGCCAAGAGTTGGCTACTGACGTGATACTGCAATCGTTGCCAGAATCTTACAGTCAGTTTGTGATGAACTACAACATGAACAACTTTGATAGGCCACTGTCAGAGTTGTTGGGCATGTTGAGGACATCCGAGTTACAGATGAAGAAGGACAAGCCTAAGTCCGTGATGGTGATCACGAGCAAGAAAGGCAAGTCCAAGCGCAAGGGCAAGGGAAAAGCTAAGAAAGGTTCTGAAGCTAGCCAGGAGTCCAAGCCATCTTCAGCTCTCAAGGCCAAGGGAGGCGTGACCAAGAAAGGAAATTGCCACCATTGTCAAAAGCCAGGACATTGGAAAAGGAATTGTCCTCTCTACCTGGAAGAACAAAAGAAGAAGGAGGCGACTGAAGCCTCTACTTGAAGGTGTCATGTAAATAAACTTGTAACACTTTTTGAGATATATTATATCAAGATGTAAAGTGTAAAGCATTCTTACTTGGGGCAAGTGTTGCCTTTATAGATAGGAATACTTTAGTTTATTTTCAGCCAATAAGGCATGTAATACAGTTATGAACTGCTATTTCATACTTGCCAATAGATAGAAACACTTTATTTTTGCATATTGTATGACAATGATGGCAATTAATAAAGAGATGTTTCAATTTATAAAGATGTGATCTTTGTGGCAATGCCTTATTTATCTTGTGATATTTGATATGCATAAGATAAGACGATACCTAAAAGTTATAGATAACTCAAACAATTTAATTAGCATTAATCATGAGAAATTCATTTCTAGTTTCCATGTGATGGATAAAACTAGACTCTTTTGGTTAGAGAACCAGTAAGGGACATGAATATCTTGGACATGATTAATCAATCTTCACTAATATAGTGGGAGAGTGATTATCCTATTAGGTATAATACATGTGATGTATTTACATACCTATTGGAATAAATGCTAATACTTCAAATGGTGTTTAGAGAAATACCAATATGAATATCTTGAAGTGTTCAAGATTATCATAAATGAAGTACAAATTTGGTAAAGTATTAATTCTTGATGAGATCAAGGAATGAAATACTTGGACCAAATGTTTGAGATCCTTATGAGTGATTATGATAGTGTATCATAGTGAACTCATGATTAAGGCATGATGATGTCTGAATCAAGAAGGAATCATACTCTAAGGAGTTAGAGAATGATTATCAAATAACAAAATTCTTCTTAAAAGAATACCCCACACTAATAAAAGAAATTAAGAATCACAAGGGTTGTGAGTTCTTATATCTTTAACAGATACACCTCAATTATCTATGTGATGAGTTGTTCATGTGATGAGTCAACTATCAAGATGAATATGAGGAACTGAATCTTGAGTTATGGTTTATGACCTTTACATCCTAAATGACATCCATGTGAACCATAAGGTATGACCTTGATGGTAGCACTCATTGGATCATATCCATAAGTGCAGATGAGTCTTAAGTGTTAAGCTACATGGATAACATTTTGATAAGGATGATGCTTGTTGATTGCAAATTAATGGCTAAGACATTTGGCATATGGATACTAAAACCGCATTCCTATGAGGAATAAAAACAGAATGTGTACGTGACACAGCCTATAAGGTTTATGAATCCACTAATGCAAATTAAGTCTATAAGTTACAATGGACTAATAAATGTGATTGATTGAGTACAAGCAACTCAAAATTGGATCTTTACTTTGATGATATAGTCAAAGGGTTTGACTGATATGTCAAAGATAAAGAAGGGATTTGTGATTTAGTGGGAGCGTATTCACATTCCACATATTGATGTGAAATGGAAATGTTCTAGAATGGAAATCCGAATGTGGAAATTATCTTTAAGGAAGATAGAGATGTTTCCTATGTGATTGGAATAGAGATCTATAGAGATAGTTCTCGAAAATCTCTTGACCTGGAAAGAGAGAGCATACATTGGCAATCTGTACTGAAGTGTTCAGTATGCACAGATTCATTGGGAGAAAACTTGTCCATGTTACATGGAGTTAGTATCCCAAGGCCAAGTGTCCAATTCTTATGAAGAATGGGAACACTAAGAATAGATATGGATCTATCATGTATGTAATCATCCCATTATCTTGCATGTATGACATAGCAAGAATAAAATGCATTCATCATCTTGTATGTAGGACATGGCAATATGATGTGCTCATCCTGATAACTCGTATGTGGGACATGACGAGTGGATGTCTGTCTGCTTCCAGTAAACGTTACTGGAATACCATGAGAACTTGATGAGTGCTTGTGAAGTACTAGTTCTATGGAGATAAGGAAGAGTTTGATGTAAAGAGTTACATTGATGCGAACTTCCGAAAGGACAGAAAATTATTTGCAAAAATATACATGAGATGTATAAAAGTGAAAGTTTGTTGATGATTGGAAGTGTTCCAATAAAACCATTTAAAAAGGGATATTCCGAGTATCTATGTGTTAGAGAACAGCAATGGATACTATATGGATCTGAAAGTTCATAAGATGAACTTATATTCCACTCATTGATGACAAGTCTGGAATCCTTGATCATACAATGTGGCTAAAGGTTAGCAAATGGAATGCTAGATCGCATATTACGGCAACTCCATCTCATACGTGTGACGTACAACGAAGAGATGCGAGACATGCAATTTGTACAGACTTTGGCAAGGTGTTGTCATTACTCACTATGTTGGCACTAGAGCACAGTAACATGTGGGACATGTTTGAAGATCACTATGAATATGATTCATGGGTGATTGGCTCGCAGTGCAAGTGGGAGTCTGTTGGTATGTATGCCCTGAGAGCCAATCATGGGATGATTGGTGGGATACATTAAGATTGATTTGATAAACATAAAAGGCGAGCTTCCAATTCTTTCTGGTTCAGTCATATGAGATAGTGATAGAACAGATTGAATGTCTAGAGAATGACATTACTCAATGACGTATGCCTTCAGGTTCATGACCTGAACGATGAAATCATACGAATGCTAAGAGTTTGTACATTCTTGTTATGTCCCTAGTCGGATGTCATTGTGGAAGGTAGATAGACAACAATGACACACAAGACTAGATTGTGGTGTTGGTTGATGACAGAATCTCATTAGTCATGATATAGAGATATCAAACCAAACACATAGGTACTTGTTAGAGAACAAGGTACCGGACAGACCCACCGCGAGTTTGACACATGGAACCATGAGATGGTAGTCACAGTCAATACTCACAGTGATGGTGGTGAGTGTGATTCTTAGACCTGAAATCACTGCACTCAACACATGTCGTTGGGCACACTTTGACATCATCAAACGCAGTCCTGAAACATGGGTTGTTATAAAGGTGATGATTGGGTGGCTTTGACACATGGGGCTTTTGAGGGGTGAGTGATAGATATGGGATTTGTCCCTCCTGAGGGAGTTTGATATCCATGGCCACTTGATGAGTAGGATTGATAAAGGCGTGCACGCATGTGTGAATCAGTATATGATACTGATGTCATACATATCTCTTCCAGTCTACTCTGAGATCAAGGAAGTGAATGAACGTTGACAGGATGACTGTTCCATGCCTCGAGTTCATTCGGGATATCAGTGATAAAGGAATTATACATTCGCTGTAACACCAGTCACGGATTGTAGGATGAAAGTTGTTCTCCAACTTTCTACTTTCACTTGGGTAGCACTGATGTGTGACTAGGCACCGCTCTTTGCTTGTGAAGTCATAAGTGTTATGGACTTTCACTGCCAACGTGAAATGGACCTGCAGGGTCACACACATAGGATTTAACCTGGAAGAGGAGTTTTGTCCACAAAGCAATGTTTAGATTGATTACTAAAGGAGTTTAGTAGTTCAATTAAACACTCAATCAGTCGATAGCTCAATATCGTATGGTTCAAGGTGTTGGACGCATTGATTGGAGTATCGGATTGATTGAAATCGCATTTGACTGATTTTGCCCAACCTGTGCTCCCAACCGATCGGCTCATGTGATGAACCGGTCGACTGAGGTTGCTGAACCGGTCGGCTGGAGTGTCCAGGCCGATCGGCTGGAGTGTCCAGGCCGATCGCCTCATGCCCAGGTTGAAACGACCGGTTCAAGGGTTGAACCGATCGACTCAACTGGTGCAACCGACCAGTTGGGAAAGTCATGTCGGCAAGAATTTTCCTTTGGTTTCAAATTGCCCAATTCGATTGGGAATAACATTGGTATTCGATACCAATTGGGAAAGAAACAAGGAAAGTCTTTTTGAGCCGGATTAGGACCATGAACCGATCGGTTCAGGGCACCAACCGATCGGTTGGAGTGCCCCAAACGATCGGCTCAGGTCCAACCGATCGGCTCAATGGCCAAACCGATCGGTTCAGTTGTGAACCGATCATTTCAAGTTGCGAACCGGTTGCTTTTTGTGGAACATTCTCGAACCCTTCTACTCCTGCTTTAGTCCCGCATTGCCCGGGATGGAGAACCCTATCCCATGACTCTCCTATATATATAGTGGTATTGGGGGCTTCTCAAAGTACAGCTCAGTGCAACCAGTTGCTCTGTAAGTTGTCGTTCTCTCTGGTTTTGGTAACCGTGAGAGAGCCCGAGCAAGTGCTTCCCGCAAAAGGGAGGTGCAACAAGGGAAGGACAACTGTAGTTGCAACAGGAGGCAGGAGAGCGTGTTGGCGACTAGTACGTCAACAGGAGGGTACGACTCCTTCCACTTACTTGTGGGACAAGGAGAGTGGAGTTCCAGGTGGTCCGTGTGGACTACTACAGAGGCGGGAGGACACTGCCGCTTAGGAGGACAATTGTCATCCGACAGTCCGGTTCGAGTAGGAGTTGTCAGTCCCGGTGTGACCAGGAGCTGCACAGACACCGTCGAAGTCCAGAGTTGAAGACCGCGCATTGCGCGAGGTATTGTCGCCGAGCAAGCCTCGGGACAAGGTATGATTCCTCTAACCATCCTTTCCTATTATATAGACGTTGACGCGTTTCCTCGGTATGGGTTGGGGGAGAATTTTTTGTTTCCGCTGCCTTCTCTGTCTCCCCTAAAACCCAACAGTTGTTTATGAAAGAGTAAAAGACATTGTCAATGAATTTGGTAAGAAATCACAATGTAGTATGGCCACACAGAGTGACAATTCTTCATTCAATGGAGTTATAGTGGATGAATTGGGTTTCACTTTGGTGAACTTTGGAAAGATTAGCGAGAAGGGTGAACCATTCATATTGGCATCATAGGCAAAACAAATATTCTATATCGATGATCCTGCAAATGATAAATGGTCGGTTGTTCTTCATGGTAAAAGACAGTTCATTGAAGATCCTATAGATGAAGAAGAGTACTATGATAAGTATGATGACACCAGTCCATTCTCTGTTGGGTTGCCAACTCCACAAAATATTGAAGCTAATGATGACTTATATGTGCGCAGAGATCACAATGAAGGATTGTTAATTGATAAAAGATCATAATTTTAGAGGCATGTATGTTTATATTTTTTTATTGAAGCTAGATGTTTGATTTTTTAATATCAATATCATTTTCAGATTTGATTTTTCATTATCTTCTATTTAATACAAATGCTAAATGTTTTCCTTTTTCTAGTTAATACAAATGCTAAATGTTTGCCTTTTTCTAGTTAATACACATGCTAAATGTTTGCCTTTTTCTAGTTAATACAAATGCTAAATGGCCTATTACATGAAAAGTATCTAAAATCCAAAGCCCTAGAATGGGTCAAGTTCAAGTCAAAATGGCTACAAGTGTGCATTTTGGGTTTTCTATGTAAACGACCTTAGAAAATCTATGTAATCACTTGTAATGATGAATTGACTTGTAACTTAGAAGAGAAAAATGTTTGGGACAAATTTCACCAAGTGCTAATCATTTTAAATGCAAAATAGAAAATGGATTACAGGCACTTGGTCCGTTGAGTTTTCCTGGATTGAAACTCGACCGATCATCCTTGGTCAATTTTCTGAAGATTGCATCGGTCGAGTTGTGCACTCACAGAACTCGACCGATGCAATCTTCAGAAAATTGACCAAGGATGATTGGTCGAGTTTCAATCCAGGAAAACTCGACCGACCAAGTACCTGTAATCCATTTTCTAATTTGCATTTAAAGTGATTAGCACTTGGTGAAATTTGTCCCAAACATTTTTCTCTTTTAAGTTACAAGTCAATTCATCATTACAAGTGATTACATAGATGTTCTAAGGTCGTTTACATAGAAAGCCCAAAACGCACACTTGTAGCCATTTTGACTTGAACTTGACCCATTCTAGGGCTTTGGA
The DNA here is from genome assembly GCA_963693085.1 of Alisma plantago-aquatica. Lineage (NCBI taxonomy): Eukaryota > Viridiplantae > Streptophyta > Magnoliopsida > Alismatales > Alismataceae > Alisma > Alisma plantago-aquatica. Next base: position 550,785,859 of record OY856415.1, on the reverse strand, counting down.
TTTTAGATCATTTTCAGATTTGATGTTTCATTATCTTCTAGTTAATACAAATGCTAAATGTTTGCCTTTTTAATGACATTTTCAGATGGCTGACCATGATGAGCATGATGTCCATGATGAGAATGAAGTCCATGATGAGCATGCTGTCCATGATGAGCATGGCGAGGATACCAATGTAAGTTCTAAAAACATATCCTGTATTTCTATAAAATTCATTATCTTCTAGTTATGTCATATATCCCATATTTCTATATTGCGCTAATTCAGGGTGTTTATTTTTGTCAAATTTTAGGTTGATGATGCACATGTACCCACTGAAGCACTGGAGCAACTTGATGCGCAACACCAAACACTTAACAAGAAAAGGGGCATCACTCTGTTGAAGAAGTTAATAGCGCTAAGTGGCAGTGGATCCAAATTGGTTGTGGAGTTTGATAATGGAGGAAATGCAATTGGAGTGAACCACAATAAAATTTGTAACCTATCTTGGGTGTGTCACTCAAAGCCATTGTGGTGTTAAGTATGATAATTGGCATAAAGTTCCTCAGGGGAAGAAAGACTTGATATGGAAGGATTTATGCGTGAGTTATTATTATTTACAATTCTATTTTGTAGATTACAAATTATATTATTTGCAATTCTATTTTTGGATATTAGTTAATAAGAATTCTATTTTACAGAATCTGTTTGCATTGGATGAGAAGATACATCATAAAAGCCTGATGCAACGCGCTGGAAAGATGCTTAGGAACTATAGGAAAAATCTCAACAGAGAATACATAAAAGATGGTGATAAGAAGAAGAAGTCATCCCTTGAACAGTGGAACTTCTTGGACAAAGAAGATTGGGACAATTTTGTTGCTTCAAGAAAATCTAAAGAATTCAAGGTATTAGGCGTCACTCCCAATTTAATTAATATACATTTTATTCACCTATTCAAGATTAACATTTAGTGCTACTAACCAAATCATTAATTTGCATACTAACTAGGCCCTCAGTGACGTGCAAAAAGCAAGGCGTGCACTGAATGTGCATGACCACACTATGGGTCCAAAGGGCTATGCAAGCGTTCGCCAAAGATTATAGGCAGAGTCTGCAGCTACTTAGGAGTCTACTGCTACTTAGGAGTCTGCCACACCCATGCCTCGCCATGATATCTGGATAGCTGGGAGGCAAAACAAGAAGGGTGAAATAAAGAAGCCCGTAACTGCTGAGGCGGCTGCGAAAATGATAAAATACAACTCTTAGAGCAATCGTTTGAATATTGATTATTGTGGTGTTAACTTACCAATTTCTGTTGATGGTGATTAGCAGAAGCTGCACGAGCAGAGGAAACAAGGCACGTTCATCCCTCAGGGTACAAGGGATGAATTGATAGTTTCTCTGGGTAACCCAGAGCATCCTGGACGTGTTAGGGGTGTAGGCGCTGGTGTGGGAATCAAAGCATTATTTGGGCCATCTCAGCGCAAACCCAGAGCGGGACTTTCACAAGAAGAGGTAACCTATTCTTTTTTTAGAATGTTACTGCAAAAGGGAATTCAATAATAATAAGCTAATGTTTCTTTTATCCATGTATAGGAGAATAAGAGAGTCAAGGATATAGTTGCTAAGAAGGTCAATGATATAGTTGCTGAGAAGGTCAAGGAAGAAATAGTGTGGTGGAAGGCATCTCAGACTTCCAATCAGCCTATGGCGACCCACTCTTCTCCTGATACACTGACTGTGAGTAATCTTGGAGACCCATCGCCTAGCACGTCTGCTATAAGTATTGTTTATGACATTGTAGCTAGTCTTTTCAAGATGATATGTTTTCAAGATGATATGTATATATGTATAGCATTGTTTACGTAAATTTGTAGGCATTGAAGCCATGCCGCTTAAGAATGCAAGACTATGTTGTTGCAGAGGCGCAGGCTTACCAGTCCCTTCCTGGGGCAACGTTTCATGGGACTCCAATGTCGCAGGGCTACGTTCGTGTGAGCCCGATATGTGTATTACCCGATTGGTGGGAAGCTACATTGCCATATGCCCACCCAGATATTGATACACTTGGCGAGGAAGAAGGTGAGGTGATATTGTGGCCCAAAGCAGATGTCGTCTACACTACTGAAATTGTAAGATAAATTTACATTACTTTAGATTGTTAATGTGTATATATGAGGTCAACTGATATGAAATTATATATACAGGTTAAAAAGAAGACACCTGGAGCACCTAGGCCTCCACCTCCACTTCCTGCATTACCAAGTTGGGTTCCAACTGACCTAAAATACCCGTTAGGTCCTGCTTGTAGGGGAATGACATGTTGGCTATGGGCACATAATATACATTGCCCTATAATTGTTTCTTTAGAAGCAGTTTATGCAGGTCAATCATACGATAGCTCTTTATTTATACAAGATATTATTGAGTTGTTTATGTATGATTGGCTGAATACATCAATGATAGAGACATGGATAAGGTGAGATCTTGTTTATAAATCCATATACCTTGTGTAAGATCCGGTGATCTGGTTTCTTATATATTAATGCATACGTAATACATGTTTTGCAGCTACTTAGTCGAAGATCAATGCAAACAATTTGCATTTGATCATGTGGGATTTTTGATTCCATCATTGATTAGTATGGTAGCTAAAGACCCTGATAGTGTTCAACAATACTGTATAGATGCTTTTACAATTTTCGGTCAGCAAAAGAAGATGATAATAATAGCTCCATTCAATGTCAAGTAAGTTTACTTTATTTATAATTTTGACTTAAGAAAATTCTATTTTTATTGTGCATTTTGAGTTATTAATTTTTAACTTTTTTACCTCTAGCGGTAGACATTGGGAGTTACTAGTTATTGTCCCCGGGACGTTCACTGTTTATTATCTAGATCCTGCGGGAAGTACATTGAACACTAAAATTGGACACATATTGAGAATGCCATTATTCTGATGAGAAATATTTCATTTTTATATCCGTTAACATATGTTATTACATTACTATTTAATAATGCAATTTACTTTGTTACATTAACATGTAGGGGTTTAGATGCATTCAAAAATGCTGGAGGAAATGTCCCAAGGAGAAAGAACCTGCCAATAATTTGGGAGAACGTAAAAGTAAGTTCCCGACTCCAATGTATATATTATTTATGTGAACTGTGCTTAGTTGTATTTTTTAATATTTTGTATGTTTCAATTTATAGTGCGCTACACAAGACAACGGCTGGGCATGCACATACTACGTGATGCGATTTATGCAGATGATTATCCGACATGCCGCATTGGATATTAATACCATACATGAGGTATTATATATAGTCTCATTAGTTAGTATGAAATATATCAATCTTATGTTTATATTATTACTTATATATATACATCATTCTCTTTGTAGGTGTTTAAAATTGACCACACTATAGGTAAACGCTTAAAAAATGTACATGCTCCATATACGATGGAAGCATTAAATGAAGTAAGAGAAGAATGGGCAAAATCCATACAAGCAGTGGTGATTGTAAGATATAATTGGGATGCTGATAGCGATGCTGAATGATATTTTGTAAATGAATATTTCTAAATGTTTATACATGTCTGAATGTTTCTACATGTATTTGAATGTTACTACATGTGTGAATGTGAGAATTGAATTGATGTCTGAATGTATCTACTTGTGTGAAAAAATATTTGTTGATTTTGTAGGTTTGTGGCCTGTTTAGAGGCTGATATCAATGGATGTCGTAAACCTACAGTTCAGAAAACTGAACTGTAGGTTCTCATCCTGCTGACCAGCCACAGTAGGCCTGCAAACTGATAAGAAAAAAAATTTAAAGTGTAGGCGTCGGTTATTTATAAAACACCGTCATCAAAGGCCTACAACGTCAGTTATTAGATAAAAACTGACGCCTAATATGACAAACAACCCGACCGTGCAGGAAAGCACGACCGTGGTGGAAAAGGCATCGCTTATTCGTATAAAACCGACGCCTATAGTACTAAACATGGCCGTGCAGCGAAGCACGGCCGTGTCGTCTGGGAGTATGGCGTCGGTTGTTCAGTTGTTAACCGATGCAGAAAGTGTCCTAGGTGGTTCCCTTTTTTGTGGCGCGAACCCTATAGACATCGACCAACTATATATAACCGACGCATATATATCATATAGGCGTCGGTTAGAAAACCGACGCCGAAGAGTTCGACCTTTAGCGGCGCCCACATAGGCGTCGCTTGAAAACCGTCGCCAAAGGGGGTTAAACAACTGATGCCAAAGGCCTATTCTGTAGTAGTGGTGTCACTTATGTACATACCAGGTCATAAGGCTCATAATATGGAAACCAAGGTCAAGCGTCATCAAGATATGAGAGATAAGCATAAAAGATAGTTTATATTAGAAAGATATAGACAAAATGATCATACTAGAGATTAGGTAGATATCCCCAAGTCTGGGCATCATAAGATTCCACATTGTCAACATGCATTCCAAAAGCCAACACATAAGACATAGGTCATAAGGTCCAAACATATGGGATAGATGGGACATCCATACCATGGGGATAAAAAAGTATAGAGTATCTCTGATTTATAAGAGGAAAGAGAAGATATCAAGATCCATATCACATTTTAGGTAAAAGAAAGACAATCAAGCCACTTTAGGATATGTTAGGTCATTATGGGTGTATGTAGCATCACAAGTACCATAACGACGTAATGGGGGGTAGACCTTAGTCATTTAATTCACAAGGCATCAAAAAATTACTGATTTTACTCTTTTCATGAAGATGAAAGAGAGGCAACAAGCAACGTGGGGGGGTGACTGATAGGGTGACGCTACGTCGCCGGCTAGAAATTGCTAGATCTGGGACTCCAGCCCAACCATGAAGTGTGAAATTCATTCAGGATCCTCCAGGGATAACTGTAGATGCAAATGTGTTTTCCTTGGAACAACTGGACGGATGGGCAGTTTATTATTTTCTGGTCAGATATACTGCTCTGTTGCCATTATGTCATGTGAAGGTTTCTTTGGGGGATGGTAAACTCTTATACCCTAACTCAGAAGCAAATGAAAATGCTATTAAGTGGAGTAAGACGTTAGTTGGGTATATAGTTGATTTTGTCCCACATATCCCTATTCTTCTCAACTTTCTCAAGTGGATCTTGAAATCATAAGGAACTGTGGAGATTTTGAATAGAGGGGATGATATGTTCTTGGTGAGATTCTCTGAGCCTCAAGATCTTGATCATGCGTTGTCTAGGAGTTGGTTCATTAAAAAAAACCTTTGATACTTGCAAGATGGAAACATGGAGATAGCTTTGTGAAGAAGAAGATCAGAGTATTTCCTATCTGGGTGCAGATTTATCATCTTCCAATAGAGATTTGGGATCGTAGAATGTTTGGGAGAATTGGATAAATGATTGGAATTCCGATTTGTGCTGACGAGCCTACAAAAACATGTTCTAGAATGGAGTTCATGAGGATTCAAGTTATCATATCTGCATTCTCAGTGTCCAAATCATATCACTCTAGTAAGTGATGAAGGTGTTGTTCATAAGGTTGATGTGTTGTATGAGTGGATACCCTATAAATGTCAATTCTTTGGCTTATTCAGGCATGATGACTCTATGTGTGGTCCAACTAAAAATTTTGTTGCTGCATATGAAGGTCCAAAGAAGGTTTGGAAGGAGAAAGTTCAGCCACCAGTTAGTAATCAAAATCAAGAAAGTCTTGAGAACTTTACCGAAAATGAGAAGGATAAAGGTCATGTGGTTCCTCCGAATGATGGTATTAAACATGGATCTTCTATTTCTAAAAGTTCTATTGTTAATTCAGTTCAAGGGAATTCCTCATCTGGAGGTCTATCTATGGAGGTAAATAATCTCGATGTAGCTTCTTCTTTAATTAGTTCTTCAGATCAAATTATTTCTTCTATTGAACCTAGGGTATCTGTGAATAAAGTTCTATCAGACCATAACTGTAATCTGGTTATCCATCACTCTACTCATATTAATGAGGGTCAGAGATCTATCCCATCTATGCCTATATCAATTTTTTAGGAAGTGGATTTCTCTATTGAGTCAAAAGAAGTGGGTTTTCAAGATGTTACTTGGAAATCAAAATCTAAATCCCCTCCAAAATGTATCTCTAAAGTTAGTGCTCCAAATCCTTATCAGACTTCTCTTGTGAATCTGGGTATCTACCATAGAGTTACCAATTCAGTTTTTTCACCAATGAATAACAATTTTGGAGTGTTGGAAATCATTAGTGAGGACCCTGGTGCTAAGGCTATCAGCTCAACAACTTAGGTGTCCAAATGATTGTTCCTCTATCTATCTCATTTTGGAATGTCAGGGGTATTAGAAATAAGATAAAAGGCGTTCTTGGCGAAGTCAGACGTTCCAAGAGTGAGATTGTTATTTTAGTGGAAAGTAAGTTGAGGAAAAAAGGAATTGCTGAAAACATTTCTCATATTATAGATGGGTTTCTAACCATGAGTCCCATGTTCTTGGTAGGGTTCTTGCCCTTTGGAAAGATTAATTGATATCTGAAATTAATGAATCTGATCAACATATACATCTTGAAGTCAAGTATGGAGATTTATTTTTCTTTGTAACTTTAGTTTATGATCACAATGGAGATTCGAAGAGAGCTAGCCTATGGAATAATATAGAAGATATTCACGTGAGCATGAATAGCCCCTAGGTTCTTTTGGGTGATTTCAATGTTGTTAGGAAGTTTTGTGAGAAAGTTGGGAGACAACCACCATCGAATAAATCCATGCTTGATTTTAACAGTTGCATGTTTAATTGTGGTTTTACTGAGATTGATTTGAATGGTCCCTATTTTACATGGGACAATCATCAAGAAGGCGAGCATTTTATTGCTCAAAGATTGATAAAATTATCTATAATGATTTGTTTTAGTTGTCGATTCCTGAGTATAATGGAGAACTTATTTCAAATAGTGTGAGTGATCATCGGAGAATCCATCTTTCTATTTGGGAGTTAAGGAGAGTTAAAGAACCATTTAGATTTATTAATGCTTTGATGGGTCACAAAGAGTTTGAATTTGTTGTTAAAGATGCTTGTAGTTTTGAAGTTGAAGGTTTTTATATGTATCATCTTTACATGAAATTGAATCATCTTAAAAGTAAGCTTGTGATGTGGAATAAAAATTGTGTTGGGGATATTTTTTATAAAAGCCAAGACTGATAGAATCAAAGTTGACTTAGACCAATCTAAGGCTGATCAACTCCTATTTGATGAAAATATGAGAACTATTTCCAAGAACAAAAGACATACTGCTGAGATTAGTTCGAAGGCAGAGGAAGGCTTTTTGAGATAGAAGTCTCGTATACAATGGCTTAAGGAGGGTGATTGTAATTCTAAGTTCTTTTACTCCTCTCTTAAAACAAGAAGACATCAGATTAAATTCTAAGTCTTAATGTTAATGTCTCTATAACCCATGATCCTATTTGCATAAAGGATGCTATTGTGGACTTCTATTATGCTATGTTTAGTGGTGAAAACAATCATAATAATGTTTGGGAAGGTGAATAGATAGGAAATGTTCTGAATGTTGACTAGAAATCATCTCTTATTGTCCCTATTATGAGGTCTAGAGTGGATGAAGTAGTTAAGGGTATTAATGGTGATAAGGCACGTGGCCCACACGAGTTTAATGGTTACTTCTATAATTACTCTTGTTCAACTATTGGGAATGATGTGTTCAGTGCTATACATGAATTCTTTCACAATGGCACTCTTTTAAAGGAAGCTAACTAATCTTTCATTTGTCTTATGCCAAAAAATTGGGATACTAATATTATATCTAATTGGAATCCTATATCCTTGTGCAATGTATTCTATAAGATAATTTCAAAAATTATTGTCAACAAGTTATAACCTATCCTTGATTTGATCATTGATCAAAGTCAATGTGCATTTATGAAGGAGAGATATATAAGAGATGCTATTCTTGTTACTAATAAAATTCTTAACTACTTCAAGAGAGGGTATTCTTCATCTCCTAAGATGTGTGTATAGGCTGATATTACAAAGGCTTATGGCTTGGTTACTTGAAGTTTTCTTTTCTCCTTGCTATAAAATATGGGTTTTCCTTCGATTTTATCAAATGGATAGAAAATTTATTTGTTTCCACTTCTTATCAGATCCTGGTCAATGGACAACCTACACGATCTTTTGTTCCTTCCAGAGGCATTAGGCAAGGAGACCTGATTTCTCCTTACATGTTTGTTATTGCCATGCATGTAATTTCAGGGCTCATGAAGAATGAGGTCAAGCATAAGAGAATCACACCAGTGAAGGTGTCGAAGCATCTGCATCTATCTTATCTTGCTTTTGCAGATGATTTGATGGTTTTTATGAAGGCAGATACAGATGAAGCTCAGAATGTTAAAGATATGTTCTCCAAATTTTCTAGGATGTCGGGCTTGGTTATTAACTTTGACAAAAGCTCTATTTTTCTAAGCAATAAAGTTGATAAGTTTGTCCTTGATATTCTGAATATGAAAGAGAACATTGGACCTGTGAATTACCTATCTTTACTGGGAAATTGACTAGGAATTTATGTGTTGGATTGATAGATAGAGTCAAGAGGAAGTTGGAATCTTGGAAATCTAAAATCTTGTCTCTTGCAGGAAGGCGTGAACTTATATAGTGAACTTTATCTTCCATTCATCTCAATACGATTTTCTATTTCCTAATTCCCTACTCCACTATTGATGAAATTGATAAATTTTGTAGGGATTTTTTGTGGGGTGGTTCTGAGAAGAAGAAGAATCTGCACTTGGTCAAATGGGAAAAAGTCACCTTACCAAAAAAAAGAAGGTGGCCTAGGACTAAGGAAAACCAAGGAGGTGGCAAAAGCTTGTCTTATGTTGAATGCATGGAATATTGCGGCTAAAAAAGATATGTTATGGGTCAAGTGTTTAAATGAGAAATGCCTTAAGAAACAATCCTTTTGTAATATTGATGAGTCTTCTAACTTTTCATGTCTTTTTAATAATATTCTTCGTGTGAGGGGCAATCTTCTTTCTGTGATAAATTTTAGTATTGTCTAAGGGGATATGTTCAACCTTTAGAAATATCCTTGGATGAAGGGTAATTTTCTTCTAGATGTGGTTGCTAAATCAATACCTTTAAGGTAGGGTTTGAATTACTCAGATAAGTTGAGTACAATTTTCTATGATGGAAAGTGGAATGTGCCAGAGAGAAGCTATTCATACATTATTCTATAGGCTATTATTTTCAGTAATGTCATTATTTTAGATCGGGATTCCATTACCATTAAAGGTAAAGACAATCCAAAACATAAGGATATGTGGGAAGCTATTCGAAACAAGGAGGAGGAGGTTATAGTCTTTTAGTGGCTGTGGAAGATTAAAGATCCCAAGAGTTTTTCAACTCATGTGTGGAAGGCAGTCTTAAACAAATTACTAAGTTGTGACTATTCTAGACGAAGAGGTATCCAGCTTGCATCTATGTGTTTTCTGTGTTGCAATGATTATGAGGACTCTAACCATCTATCTTTCTCTTGTCACTATGTTAAGGAGTTATGGTCATTTGCTTGTGATGAAGGTTTTATATGTTGGGTTCCAAAAAAGTGGGAAGATATTAGTAACGATTTTGGAAATATGGATAGCATTTGTGTTGCACCTATTCTTTACCATTGTTGGAGTGAAAGAAATAGAAGGGTTCATGAGGAGATCACTCATTCAATATTTGTGCTTTGGAAGGTTGTTAAATCTGAAGGCCAGGTTTTGTGCAGTTCGAGTATTGTGATGTTGAATGATCCTGATTCTTTTGGTTGTTTGGTATAGTTTTTTTTCCTTTGCTCACCTTTAATATAGATATCCTCCTGGTGTACAAGCACTTATCTTATTTCATTCTTTCTATTGTTCTTCCCTCCCCTACGTGGGATGAAATAGTTTCTTCTCTTCATTCCAACCCCACCCTTTTGCTTTTCTATCTTTTTTTATACCTTCGTTTTTCAAAAAGATAAAAAAAAGCCACATGGTTTTTGACGACCAATTTTTTTTTCTCATTTTGGAGATCCAAATTGTTTTTATGCATCAAATAGGTCGAAGACCCCATATGAATTGGATGTAACATTCCTTGGCATACATAAGTCACATTTATGCATTATGTGTCATATAAAATAACCATGGCACAATGGGATTGTTATTTGGGACATGGATAGTAATGTGTTTTTGATTTCTCAGATAGATAAGTATTTGGATCTCATTATAAATAAAGATTAGTCACTAATAGAACATGATACATCATTAAGGTCCAAATAAGTCATAAATGTAGTTTTAAGACATCAAAGTGTAAGAAGGGTGATTAAGGTTCCCATAATGCTCAAGATTGGTACCAGTCACTATTTTGAGGTCAAGAAATTAGATTAGGTATAAAAGAACCAATATTTATTTACAACATGTATCAAATATGGTCAACATAGTCAAAGTTTGCATTTTTAGAAAATAAGAAGAATTAGAAGCAGATATAGAGTTTGAAAGTATGTTCATTATGTAGGGCCTGTCAAGATGATCAATCTAATATATAATTTTGCTATATTTGGCCTTAAGATGAGGGAATTATGTATTTTTGAAATATTGTATTTAAACTTTAAGAAGAAGAGCGAGGGGTGTTACATTTAATCATATGCCCAACCTGAGCACTCGATTCATCATCTAGTGGTGGACTCCCCCGCTCCTAGCAAGCAGACTCTTAAATACATGGCCCATGCTGATTAATATGCTCCTAGTCTGCCTTGCGGTCCTTGCCCGCCCGTCCACTGACCTGATCAAGTGTCAGTGATCGCGAGATGTGTGTTGTCACCCTGAGCACCCATCAATGTAAAACTGAACCAAGATCTGCTTGGCCTCGCGTCATAACCATGCCATCTATGCTCACCGGCGTAAGCGATCGAGTAGGTGAGCAGGGGAGCCAGGCCATGTGAGTGTGTTGTCTGATCTCACATAGACCTTGTAGACCTGCTCACACCACTAACTCTTGCCAAGGAGGCGAGGAGAAGAAATTCTCACCCAGGGCTCCACGGTGGTGCCATGGCATGAGAGAAAGAAGAAGAACATGTGGAGGAGGGATGTTGTATGTGAAAAGATGATGAGAACATAGGGGAAAAAGAGAGTGAAGGAATAAATGGAGGATCTCACACCCAATTGTAGCCAAGGAGGGAAGGAATGACGTTGATTGGCTATTATAGAATGGGGGTAGGTGGTACCCGAACCACTTCTGCCAGCCGAGTACAAAGGTGGGAGACACAAAAATAGCCGTTGGATGGGGGAGGGGTCGATCCAAGGGACCCGATCCAACAGTCATTGATGATCAAGCCAGAACAGGGGGGATAGGGGATAAAAGTGGCAAGATGGGCAACACACCACTTGGGCCCAATGAGGGGCCGACCCAACAGAGAAAAAGGCATATACTTGAGCTAAAACAAGGCAAAAATAGCCAAACTTCAAGGTATCATACTTGAACTCTGAAGGTCTAATCGACATGATTTTTATGCTGTTAGAAAGATAATTGATCCCTATTCTACATGAAATACAGTAATAGATAAGATTACCATACGAATGCGATTGAATCTTATATACAAGATGGATAGATATTAAGGAATCATACATAGTTCAAAATGCAACTTAAATGTCACATTTAGTAAGAATTGAGCATTGATGTGACCAAATTGGAGTATCACCATACTGCAACTATAAAATTGATATCATATTTAGTACGAAAAATATTTGATGGAAGAGGAAGAGTACAAAAGAGGTGAGAGAAATCCAGGTTGTCACATCCTTCCCTCCTTAAAAGAATTTTTTTCCTCAAAATACATCCAAGATCATAGTCAAAGATCAAAGTTCACATTCTTATTTTTTATGAAATGAATCCCAAGTATCAAGGAATCCACCACTATCGCATGCACACTAAGGTTTTCATCATTAAAGGGTGTATTGACACCAATTATACACATATTCCTCGATGTTTTATCATTTCATAGCATCATATTGACATGAGGGTTCCATAACCCAATCAAATTAGGGTTTTGATGTTTTCATACATGTTCAAGGTGTGTTATTGAGATCTAGGTCATCATTTTATCAAATTTGCATCTTCAATATCATGACTTCCACTTAACTTTATTTTTGAACTTGTATTTCAACATTACACTAGATTTCACACATGTTTAAATTACCCCCAATATTTCACCAATTATCATCACTTATCCCCAATTAGATTCTTTACTTTTCATTTTAGGCATAAAATTAAGCTTTGAATTCGTGATTATTTGAGCAAATATTGTAGGGTATCATCATATTAAGTTCATGATTTCATATCTATATCTTTCATGTATGGTACAATTTCATATTGGGTCTATCTTATGAGAGTGGCTTACTGTGCATATGTAAATTTTTAGACGTAAGTGAGATAATTCATGTATCAAGCATCATTTGAGGAACACCATTATCATCAATGTCGTGGTTTCATAATTATCTCACTTGTATCTCAAATGAGCTCCACAAGCTCGAGTCACTCAATCTAAGACCTGTCTGTGTCCAACAAGACATGCTAAAAACAACCATATACCCCTAACAAATTTCTACCCAACTTTCAAAAACAAGGGTAATCACTAAATTTCTTTACATAAAACCATTAACCTAAGTATAAGGCTCATCATGGATATCACACACCATGTACATCATCTTAAGGTCTTGGGACATCTCCCTCACCTACATAGCAAATATCATCTATTTAATTGCCTCTTTCTCTAGAGTTAGGTCTTTTCATAGAAAATCTAGGGTTCAACATTTTCAAGGGAACCACACATTAGGTGATTCAACTCATATACTCAAAAGTACTCTATCTAGGGACTCATCATCATGCATTTCATCGTTCATATTTTTCAACATTTCATATGTATTGGAGGTTTGGTACTCTGACCTTCTCCTGTGTTGGGTTGAACCATAACAAGAGTTTACCCTTTTCGTATATCCCATGCTAGAGGTTCTCCTTTGTTAAGATATTGAGGCCTTTATTGGGCCAAAATCATATATCACATAGTGTATCTCAACATGTAAAAGACATGGTAAAAGAAAGCATGCCAACCCACTAGTTGTGTTTAGCACATAAAACAAGTCATATGTTCCATACATGGTGCTAGGTTTAGATAGGGTTGCATGGTCAAACTCATCTCGTATTATCAAAAAATACTTGAACCCTCCAACATCAAATGTAGGTCACTAGTGATACAAACTCATATCATCAACATCGACATCATTATCAACATCATCATCATCATCATCATCATCATCATCATCATCATCATCATCATCACCATCACCATCACCATCACCATCACCATCACCATCACCATCACCATCACTGTCACCGTCACCGTCACCGTCACCGTCACCGTCACCGTCACCCTCACCGTCACCGTCACCGTCACCGTCACCGTCACCGTCACCGTCACCGTCACCATCACCATCACCATCACCATCGCCATAACCATCACCATAACCATCACCATCACCATCATCATCAGCACCACCACCACACCATCACCATCACCATCGCCATCGCCATCGCCATCACCATTGCCATTGCCACCGCCATCACCATTGCCACCACCACCACCACCACCACCACCACCACCATCATCATCATCATCATCATCATCATCATCATCATCATCATCATCATCATCATCATCATCATCATCATCATCATCATCATCATCATCATCATCATCATCATCATCATCATCATCATCATCATCATCATCATCATCATCATCATCATCATCATCATCATCATCATCATCATCATCATCATCATCATCATCATCATCATCATCATCATCATCATCATCATCATCATCATCATCATCATCATCATCATCATCATCATCATCATCATCATCATCATCATCATCATCATCATCATCATCATCATCATCATCATCATCATCATCATCATCATCATCATCATCATCATCATCATCATCATCATCATCATCATCATCATCATCATCATCATCATCATCATCATCATCATCATCATCATCATCATCATCATCATCATCATCATCATCATCATCATTATCATCATAGGTCATATAGATACTTTTTAGCCTAAGCTTTATCATGGCTCTAGGCAACTCTAGAGACTACAACTATCATCTAAACTCTCTCATCTAGAATTGATGCTACATCTCTTTCTCTTAGGTTATATGGATACTTACTGTCTTTTTGTATGTGGTAACATTTTTCATATGTACATATACTAATACTTGAAATAGGTTTTCTCCAATGTTGAAATGGGAATGAAAACCACCACACTCCATTCCAATAAAACTAAAACCAAAATGTGTTACCACACTCATTAGGCAATCTAGTACCATGACACCTAGAGAACTAGAAAAAACATGGTGCACACCTATGTAGATACCCTAAGCACATGTTGTGAACATATGTCTAGGGTTGTAGTAAGATATCCCTTTTCTCACCCTCTTGAACCTACATCCCATACTAAAACACAGAAGGAGGAGAAAAGAAAGGGTTCTAGGGATTGCACAACCCTGCACATAGTACTAGAAAATCTAGGTTATACCTAGAGGCCAAGTCAACATGGTCCACTAAGGATAACTCATTAAATATCTAGGGTTGAGATGTCATATGAGTTTAGTTTTCATTTCATGTGAGCAATGTTTGGAGTAGTTATTATTCATGATCTAATACCATTAGTCACGTAACCATTTATTACCCAAATCCTAACTCGAAATGACTACAAAGTTAATGGTGATAGGATCTAGGCGTCTGTCCCTAACATGGTATTATCAAAGAGCAAATACAGAAGAATAAAAGCTTAGCATACATGAACATATAACAAGATAAAAGCACCAATCATAATCTCAATATTCAATAACTATTATTAAACAACATTGTTTTATTACAAGATTCATTTACATATGCAAGAGTCAAATTGTACAAGTCTTCTCATGTACACTTGGGATCTTATGAAAAGTACACCTAACATAGATCACCAATCCCATCAACTTCTAGCCATCTCTGAACCTATAAAATACATAGAACATGATAGGTCAACATATGAGGTGTTGAGTACATGGATAAAAGATATATATACATAAGCTTTGCATAATTTGAAAAGAGTTGCAGAAGTAGACGAACAAGAATAAACAAGTTAAGTATTTAGCAAAGCGAGAGCCCGTGTTTTATATCATTTACTCCATTTATACCAAAACCATCATATATCATAAGGACTTTTTGACTAATTTCCCATTGGAAGCATCCGTAAGGGTGCTCAAGATTAGCTAAAACTTTTCTATGTAAGGGACCTCAAGGCCATTGCTAAGAGATAAGACTTTTATAGACATTGTCTGTCCTAACTTGACAACTCAAGTAGAACACCCAACCTCATGTCCTTACCCTGAGAATACAAGAAGGTGCACACAATTCGTATAATGGAGTTTCTATATTATTTTTGTAATTATAAAACAACGACACGAGACAAACTTGAGTATAATACTAGAGTACTACATGGAAATATTTGAGTAAGTAAACAAGCATACATATGTATCATATTTCAAGAAAGATAGACATAGTCATATAATTATTAAAGCCTGTACATAATTTAGAGATTTTGTATCCAATCCTTGACCATCTAGATCACAAGCAACCACCTGGTTAAGCATGATATTAAATACATGCATTAGATTCTCATCATTAACCTGAATTAGCTTCATTTTATGATTTTGGCCAAGTTAGGTTCGAAGTTTCTTAATTGCATGTTTAATGATCTTATACTGATTTAGAGTCCATAATAAATATGGGGTTCAAATTTCATGTCATTCTGAGGTTTCATATGGACATTACAAGATTCCTGTCACTTATGTACTTAACTATGTCACAAGGCTCATAACATGGAAACCAAGGTCAAGTGTCATCAATATATGTCCCCAAGTCTGGGCATCATAGGATTCCACATTGTCAACATGCATTCCAAAAGCCAACACATAAGACACATGCTATAAGGTCCAAACATATGGGATAGATGGGACATCCATACCATGGGGATCAAAAAGCATAGAACATATCTAATTTAGAGGAGGAAAGAGAAGATATTAAGATCTATATCACATCTGGGGTACAAGGAAGACAATCAAACCACTTTAGGATACATTAGGTCATTATGGATGCATGTAGCATCACAAGTACCATCATAGCATAAAAAGGGGGTAGACCTTAGTCATTTAATTCACAAAGCATCACAAAATTACTGATTTTAGAGATCCAAATTGGTTTTATGCATCAAATAGGTCCAAGACCCCATATGACTAGGGTGTAACATTCCTTGCCATACATAAGTCACATTCATACATTACGTGTCATATGAAATAGCAATGGCACAAGGGGATTGGGGTATTGTTATTTGGGACATGGATAGTAATATGTTTCTTATTTCCATGATAGATAAGTATTTGGATGTTATTATAAAGCAAGATTAGTCACTAATAGGACAAGGAACATCATAAGGTCCAAATAAGTCACAAATGTACTTTTAAGACATCAAAGTGTAAGAACAGTGATTAAGGTTCCCATAATGTTCAAGATTCATACTAGTTGCTATTTTGAGGTCAGGAAAGTAGATTAGGTATAAAAGAACCAATCTTTATTAAAAACATGTATCAAATATGGTCAACATAGTCAAAGTTCGTATTTTTAGAAAATCAGAAGAATTAGAAGCAGATTCAGAGTCTGAAAGTATGTTTAATGTTTAAGACTCATCGAGTTGAATAATCTGATATATAATTTTTCTATATTTGGCCTTAAGATGAGGGAGTTATGCATTTTTGAAATATTGCATTTAAACTTTAGGAAGAGTAGAGAGGGGTGTTACATTTAATCATATGCCCAATACTGGCAGTCGATTCTTCATCCAGTAGTGGACTCCGCCATGCCTAGCAAGCAAACTCTCATATACATGGACCACAGTGATTGTTCCACTCCTATCCTACCTCGTTGTCCTTGATCACCCATCCACTGGCCTGATCACGTGTCAATGATCACATGCATGTCGTTGCCTCAAGCCGCCCAATGATGATGTGTTGCACCATGATATGCTTGGCTCATGGTGGCTCCATTTTGTCCAAGCTTGCCGGAGCAAGCAATCAGGTAGGTGGGAAGGGGAGCCATGCTAGTTAAGCATGTTGTCCAACCTCATGTATACCTCACAGACCTTCTCACACCATTAACTCTTGCTAAGGAGGTGAAATGAAGAAATGCCCACCTAGGGCTCCATGGCGACATCATGCATGAGAGAAAGAAGAAGAACATGTGGAAGGGGGTATCTATGCATGAAAAAATGACGAGAAGAGAGGGAAAAAGAGAGTGAAGGAAGATGCACTCTCTTTTTACCACTATATCCAAGGAGGGAGGGAATGTCATTGATTGGCGGTGCTAGGATGGGGCTAGGTGGCTCCAACACCACTTCTGCCGGCTGAGTATGGAGGTGGGAGATGCAGATGCAACTGTCATATGGAGGAGGGGTTGATCTGATGGACCTGATCCAACAGTCAATGATGATCAAGCTAGAATAAGGCGGGATAGGGGCATAGGTGACATAGCTCATCTGCGCGCCACTTGGGCCCAAGGAGGGGCTGGCCTAGCAGATAAAAAGGCATAGAATTGAGCTTAACAAGGCAAAAATAGCCAACTTCAAGGTATTTTAAGTTGGACTGCGAAGGTCCAATCCACATGCTTTTTATGCCATTAAAAATATAATTTAAGCCTCTTCTATATGAAATACAGTAGTAGATAAGATTATCATACAAATTCTGTTCAATCTCATATGCAAGATAGATACATAATAACAAATCATACATAGTTCAAAATGCAACTTAAATGTCACATTTAGTAAGAATTGAGCGTTGATATGAACAAATTGGAGTATCACCATACAGTCCATAATACAACTCTGAAATGGATATCAAATTTAGTATGAAAAATATTTGATGAAAGAGGAAGAGTATAAAAGAGGAGAGAGAAATCCAAGTTATCCCATCTTCTTTGAATTTCTAGGACTACCCAGATGAGCCCTGTGGAATTTCCTCCCTCCATTTTGAATTTATTATTTGCTCGAGGATTATAAAATTTCCAAGTTTGGGTTGGAGGCTGGGTAAATACATATCTAACTCCACCCATCCTATCTGCTTTAATTTTTTCTCTCTTTCAAATCTTTGAGTTTATTTATTATACACATGCATGCATTTATTGCAAAATTTTAGCAAATTTGATTTTTTATATATTCTAATAGTTAACCTTTATCAACCAACTTAGATTTGAATTTAGTATTTGAGTTCTTACATGTTTCCATCATTTGACTCCCCTTATTCAAAACAAGTTCTCAAAATGACCAATTTTTTAAACTAACCAATGGCTAGATATAATGCTATGTGGCTTGTGAACCCGATCATCATGTTTGCTTGAGAAAGATGTCTGGTGTGGGATGACTTGAGAATGATCAAACACATCATGCTTCCTGATGATAGTGAAACAATTGCATTAAATCTCCACTTCATACGCTTAAGTCATGATTTGAGTGAAATTTGACAAGGAAAACAAACTAGTGCAATAATTTGAACTCACATTTTGATCTAAATCCTCTTCTACACTTCTTCTTCCATCTTCTTACCATTTATCCACCCAAAAGACATAAAAGGCCACAAAGGAGTTCCAAACTCTAAGTTTGGGGTTGCACATCCCCTCCCTCTATGTCTTCTTCTTCCATACCCCTCATTATACAATAGTGGCATACCACCAGAAATAAAGAAAAAATTACATTGTGAACACAAAAAAAAGAAATATGTTGTATTCGTAAAAATGAAAGACAATATCAAGTTGAATAGATGCAAAATTCACACCTCCCTTTCACTCCTTTTTTCTACCTATGGGTAAAATGAATGCCTTAATTTTTACTACTCTCATGAGAAATCTCAATGTCAGATCATGTGCATACTAGTTAAACTATGAGTCTCTTTGAACTCCCATGAAACTCCTTGACACACTTGATGTTGGGGAAGGTGGCAAGGAAGTAAATTTTAGGAAAATGATATCAGGAATAAATACATGTATAGATGTGTTCCATGATCCCAAGAAGTTCAGTAGCTTGGCCATATTTAGTGGTAAGGAAAATTTATGATGTGAACACAAGGCAATCAATGGGTTGAGAGTATTAATATCATGAGTGATTTAAATTTGTACCACTCAAGGACAAGCAACATCTAAGTTAGTTGATTTTTTGATAAACGAATATTAATCATGGTTTGTCGCACTTTTAGACAATTTTGTATCTTAGCTTACCATTTTATCTCATAATTTAGTTCATTTATCCTTTGACTCCCCTAGTTTCTATTAATATATATTTTCCATCATTTCAGAATGTGTATGGGCTGTTTTGACTAAATCCAACATTTCACTATTTTTCTCATGAGTATAATGCTTTTATACACAACTTTTGCTTTGTGTAGGGGACATTGCACTATCAATACATTATTCTTGTTAACTATTTTTTAATTGCATGATTACATCACGTCAATAATGCAATGGTAACACAAATAATCAAGAACTAATTGTAGGGAAAAGACAATTAATTAATTGTAAAATCCTACCTTTATACCCCAAGAAATTGATAAAGAAATTGTCAAATACCATGAAAAAATAAAGCATTTAATATTTTCATAAGGTATCTGAAAGTTAAAATAATCAAGGATAATGTATGTCAAAAGAGACAAGGTAGTTGAGTAGCCACAATGGATATTCATTAATAAAGACCAACATAGCATGTGTTCTCGATTGCCTATTTAGGTAAGCACATGTCAATCAAAGTTCATGATTATTCCTTTGACCGAGAACAAAGAACTTGAAGGAAAACTTTTAATGATCATCGCAAAGCCAAATGACCATAGGAATTTAAACCAATCAAGAGGATTATTTTCTTGAAATAAATCAAGGCAATCAATGCTTAATTGAAGTCAACACCATAGAACGAAACAAGGCACTAGAAAAATTCACTTCACATGAGTGCTACTACATGCAAATTTCAATTGCTAGTCATACCAGCCCAAATTCTTTTATGAACTTGATTTTCAATTAAGGCATTAAATAAATAAAAGCATTTCTTATTGTAAAGATATCATGGACTCTCCTCCACATTACAAAGTTTCCTATTGAACGCCAACCAGATTCAATCACAACAAGGCAAAATGGTCGCTAATTAATTAACCAAGGGATGACTACTAGAACAAGGCAATAAATAGATTGTTAGGCATGCTTTATTACAAAATTTATTTAGGTAGTGGGTATCCACAATGGAATCAAAGATAGTTCATCAATGCATTCACCTATTGAGGATATCCTTAGATCTAATGAAACCAAGAATTTTTAACACCAAATCAATCCATTGTGTCCCATTTCCAACAAATTAGGCTATTTATAGTTATGCAAAAGCGAGGATTGTGCAAGTGGTAGTCAATTCATATTTTTCTTTATTTTTTTCAGAAAGACCCATTGTGATTAGTATCCAAACCATAAAAAAAATCCAATCAAGCATTAGTTTGGATACCCCAATCGATAATGCCTTCTCATAAAACAACACAACATCAATTCGATCATAGATTTCAACACCGCCATCCAACATGCTCAATAGGACCCCTGTGATTGACACCCATGCATGTGGTCTTTGAAAGATGTATTTCTTGACCACCATACCAATTGACACTACTTTGTTTCTATCAACCAACATGAAATGGAGTGGAATTCAATTGACATACAAATTTTGACAGTTTAACTTATATGACCACAATCCACTATGTTTATTGTGTGACCCTTGAACTCCCAACACTTAAAAACCCTACACTTCTCAATCTAAAATATAAAAAGAGATGGCAACCACTACTTTTGAAAGGTCAGACTCCTTGTAGTTCACCCTTGGTATTCTATATGACCCAATACCAAAAGCAAGGCAGTCACACTACTCCCTCATAACATTGTTACTTCCCTCCATCCATCAATTTCCACCTTGAGTTTATCCTCTTTAGAAGCTCAGTACCCCTTCATTGGCATTGTTTGTCTATCCATTATTCCACCTCCTTCTACCATGCAAACATCATGTTCAACCTCCATACCTTCTGGCCCATCACCTACTCGGTCACTGTATGTTAGGGATGATACATGTGGAATAAGAATAAGGAAGAATACTACCTCACACACACCACACCTTTGCTCCACCTTCCTGCATCCAAAAAAAGGATTTCCCTTCCATCCTTTATTTGTCGTATCATCTCTCTTTGTGAAGTCAGTAGTATATTTGATGGAGGGTGAGGATTAGCCCCGTTACCCTTATTTTACAATTTTATTTCCTTGTTTTATGGTTTGTATGAAACTTATTTTAGTTTATTGTTAATCATTTAATGTTTGTGGATCAGTCACTTAATTAATGGGATTTATTATGATCTTATGCTGATAGAACTTTGACATTTATGATTTGAATATCGCTTACCTACAATTTACAACTGAATGAGAACTTTAGAGGAGAAGTCTCCAGAGTAGTGAATATGGTAATTGTAAGTAATGAGACATCGAGCTTACATTGATATTTACTTGTGCAAATTTCTTAAAACGAAATTATGGATTTTGCATAGCTCCAATTAATTATTTTTTGTACAAGTCTAGATATGAGTGTTTGTAGTTGTTGTGAAACCTGATTCCGCTCCAATGTTTCTCACCAAATAATTTTCTATTTAATTTATTTTCATCTTCTTTTCTTGCAAGTAGTTTAATTCAAGACCAAACAATTTATCATTTGAAATATTAGTCTTAATCAAACTAGATATATATTAGCATGACTCCTAAGAAGTTATCTCTTGGTATTCGATCCTTAACTATACTATGATAAGACTATCCGCTATTATTGCACGTATGTTTTGGTAAAAAACTAGAGAGTTATTTCTCTAGTGAATTCATAGTGCGATATTTATCCACATAAGCACCTTACATTTCAATGCTCAATCCCAAACAGACATTCACCTTTTAGAACACTACCTTGAGTAGTCAATCCCCTTCAAAGCACTATCCTGAATAAGAACCTCTTGCTCCTAGAACATATAATGAATAGGGATTTCATGTTTCAAAGTCCTATTTTGATTAGGAATCTTAATTTGATTGGGATTTCACTCTCAATCCCTATCCTAAATAGGATCCTCTTCCTAATTTTAATCCCTACACTATGTAGGTATTCCTATCAAAAGCCCTACACCCACGTGGGAACCCTCCAAAAAGCCCTATCCTGCATAGGAACTTTTCACTTTCAAATGTTCTTCTTAGAGTAGGAACATGGTATTTCCAAGGCGCTATCCTAATTAGGTGCTTCTTGTTCCAAACCTCTATCTCAAAAAAGGCACCTTTCCTTCTAACCGTAAATCCCTATGCTCAGGTAAGCACCCACATCTACAAAAAATACCTACTAGATTGGACACCTCCTTTCTCAAATGCATATGTTCATGTAGGAATCTACACAATGTAAGACCTATACCATGTAGGCAATCCCCAATTAGTATGTTGATGGCCCCTTAGGCCTAACTATCATTTGCATCTTGAATCCAGGATTTTGGTCCATATTATTCAAATAAAAGTTTCATGATAAGACTTGACCTTGATTCATTCATGCTAAAGTATGATGCTAAATATGCATCTCCTCTTACAAAATCCATATATGTTGAGTAGGAAAATCCCTCAATCAAATCCCTACATTTAGGTAAAAATCACCTCAGGCCCTATTACATATAGGCACTCCTGATAAATCCCTATAATATGGCATGCATCCCTTTCAAAGCCCTATATCTAATAGGCACCTTCATCCAAGCCATATCATGAATAGGCATTCCTTCAGTTTAACCCCAACATTCAATTAGGCATCACCCCAAGCTCTATTCTATATAAGCACTCATGATAAAGCCCTACATATTTACCCGATTGATAACATGCTCCAGACATGCAACTCTATCATAAAACTACTTTGAGGTCGACCTTCTCTTATTGAAAAAATCCCTATACTCAAATATGCACCATTTTTAATGGCTTGCGTCTATAGAGGGATTGAATCCAAAATCCTAAATTATAGTGGGTACTATATTTGAAGCCCTACACTTAGGTAGAACCCTACTTTTAATACATATTTTGAATAGGAATCCCTTTTGATCAAAAGCCCTGCATTTAGGTAGGCATTTGAACCAAAGCCTTATGCTCAAATAGGCATATTTGCTGAAGTCTTATTCTAGATAGTAATACCTCTACCAACTCTGATAAACTAACAAGCCCTATTTCAAATAAGCATTCTTCATGAACCAAGTCCTATCCTAAGTAGGCATCCACATTCAAGCCCTATCATGAATAGGGATCTCCTAGACCTTAAGCCCCCAATTAAGGCAGTCACACTTGACAAATCACTGCATTTTAGTAGGCACTCCTTGCAAAAGAACTATGAACAAATAGACACCTCGATTGAAGCCCTACATACATTAGGCTTCTCTTACTCAGCCCTATCTTATGTAGGCACTCACCATTCTAAACCCTACCCTATGTAGGAAACTACTTTTCATTTTACATTTGAATCCCTATCAAGTAGGAAAACCTCTTTTCTATCCTACCTGGTGTAGATAACTCACTTTGTTTCTACATATCAACCATGTCTTAGAAAAGCACTAAATTTTCAATTCCAACTAGTAGCTAATCTTTTAGAGAGTCTTGGGCTATGAAATTTTACTAATCAACCTTCATTTTTCCATATTTTAGGGTCCCATATCATGATCTTAAACTATACCATTTCCATACATAAAATTCCATCCAAAATATTCTTTTCTACATCAAATCCCGATACAAAGTAGGCAACCCTCAATTTTCATCGAGTATTTCATTTTCTACATAAAAGCCATACATAAAGTAGGCAAATCTCTCATTTTCATTGATCACATTTCTTTTCTGCATCTAATCCTTGTGTAAATTAAGCAAACCTCATATTTAAATTCATCACGTTTCTTTTTTGAATTAAATACCTACATAAACTAGGCAATGTACTTTAGTGTATAAGACTTCCTCTCTAAGGAAAAACTATCTTGCATTAAAATCAAGTGAGAACTAGAAAGTTGAAGACAATGCTTTCTGAAGTCCTAAAGAGAAACTTGGATCCTTTGATTATCTCATTAACATTGTAAGGGAGAGACAATGAACCAATACATGAATGGGTCATGTAGGCTACCTTATTGTTGGAAACTTTTCTAGTTCTCAATCTTATCCCTTTGAGAACTTTTCCCATGAAATTTATCCTATAGAAGTAGAAATTCTCAATAAACTACCATTAATTGACTACAATCCCTAGCTGTGGAGGTTACCTTAATCATTAATAACCACCTAGTTTCTAGTGTTATCTATGTGTAGCAACCAAAGCCCTATCTAATCTAGGTAGAATCACCACATGGTACCTCTTTGGGGTCATGATCCTGACCCTAAATTGGTTTGCTCACCAAGTCTCACAGTTGACCAAACTCACTTAGATATATAATCATACTAACAAAGAGAGAGATAATAGTTCATCAATATTTTAAAACCAATAACTTTCTATGATATTATACAATTACATACTCTTGATTAAATACAATACATTATGAAGAACCTCAGCCTTATCTAACCCACCTTTTCCTCCATATTTCTCTCAGATATGAGTCACTAAGAGAATCATACACTAATTGAATAAGGGCTAGAGTGACTGTAACATCCCTGACCTGGGTTATGAGTTAACCCTAGGTGTTTTGCCTAAATATATGATTAAATCTTTGTGATTAACTCTGAGCATGTAATTAAGTTTCTCAGAAACATATATTTCAGTATTTGCTCCTTTTTATTTAAAGTTGTAGCATTGTTTTGATATACAGGGACCTATGTGCAATTTACCCAGTTGAAAGGGTTAGCTTGCAATTTGCACATGATGAGATGTTCCTCTGATGTTGAGACATCATGAGAATCTCTTTGGCAAAGTTTGAGGGATTTCCCAAGCTAGAGCACCAAGGTGCAGCTGTGGAAGCAATCCCAGGGCTTGAAACCCTAATTTGGGGTAAAATGCAATTTACCCAAATAAAGGGATGCAATTTGTAAAGAATGTCATCTAAAGTATCTTTTTAGACTCTTGCCATCATTTAGAGAAGAAATGATGAGGAATTCACCTCAATTGAGTTATCAAGTTAAGAAATAGGCTTTGTGATTGAATAATCAGGGTATATGTGCAATATCCCTTTAAGTATGAACTTTATTATTAGATTGTTCTTCCTTGCCTTCTTTTCTATAACTTAAGATAAAGTTTGTCCTTAGAATAAAGAGGAAGGGACGAGCAAGTAATAAAGGAAGGACTTAGTTGGAATTAAGGGAAACTTATGAACTAATGTTGAAAATCCTACCCCATGTATATAAGCTCTCCTTCCCTTAGTTGCAAGGGAACTCACCCTTCGTTCCTTTACTGTTTCATTTCACCAAAGACGATCAAGGACTGCCTTGGAGCTAAGGAGGACGACCAAGGGGTGCAAGGTAGGTTTAAACCCCTCTTCTTGCCTAATTCCATGGTTAAAACTCGAATTCAAGGTCATCTTCATGGCTAACTCTTGAAACCCTACCTTTCTAGCCGTCTCTTTTCATCCTTCCTTGAAGTTTTCACCTTGGCCAACCTGTAAGAACTCAAGGACGCCATTAGAGCTTGGAGCTTGAAAGCTTGGAGCTCAAGAAGCAAGCTTTAGGCGGGTTTTATAACTCTAAACCTATGCTTTACTATGTGCATCTTTATATGCGTTGTGATGATAGCTCTTAGTGTTTCCATACTTTTCCCTGCTATTTTGCAAGCAAACCCGTGGGATATCTGTACTGTTCTTGAGCTAGAAGATGAAGGCGTGATTTCCAAGAAAAACCCACCGCTTTTCTTTTCCTTAAACGGTCCTAACAGTTTGCTCTCTCGGACTCAAGACCGCGAGGTGAGAAAACGGTCTCGAGACCGCGACAGGGCAAACGGTCTCAAGACCATTTGGCCCCGTTGACCGAGCGTGGACCGTATAAGAAATATGTTCCTAATTATATAAGCTAATTACCCTCAAAATTTGGGAGACTAACTCCAAAGGAATCGGGAGATATGACCTTTTTAAGTCACAACTTTAAATGAATGAATTGCTGATTTTCAAACGGTCTGAAATTGCCTTTTTGGGCAAACGGTCTCAAGACCGTGTAAGGTCGTTGACTAAGCGTTGACCGTATGCGATTACTGTTCAAAATTATGTTAATTAACAACTCACCAAGTTTGATGGTCTAATTCCAAACGGGCTAAGAGTTGAAGGGTGAATACTAGGGCTAACCCTAGATAAAATCAGTACTGAAATTATGGTGACCTAATTAGGGTTTTTAGGGTTGATTGACCTAAACGGTCTCAAGACCGTTTGGGGGTCACCAAACGGTCCCAAGACCGCGAGGGAAATCAACCAAGACCGTTTGGAGGTCTGGGGTCAAGATTTGTTGACCAATTGAAGGTACAATTATATCAAATTACATTGCAATTAAATATTGACATGATCATCAACTCAATGGGTCAGACCTTGATGAATCTGCACTAGAATCCAAAAATTGGATGGGCAAACGGTCTCACGACCATTTGGAACTCATCCAAACGGTCTCAAGACTGAGAGGACAATCACCCAAGACCGTTTGAAGGTCTAGGGTTGAGTAATTTGACCAATTGAGGACCCAATTGCAAATGAGTTATCAATTTCATCAAAATTTTGTTTTGTGGTTCAATCATGGTTCAACCCCTATCAAATCACCTTAGACTTTGATGAAATCTTGGGAAAACGGTCTTAAGACCATGTGGGGTCCACCCACATGACCTCAAGACCGTTTGGGCCAAGTTTGGGCCCAATTGGAGCTCAATTGAAGGGTTCAACCTTGTGTTGATGCACACTGTTGAGTGTTGATGGGTGAACATTGATAGACCCTAATTGAATCGATTTTAACCATTATGGGTCAAATGAATGACCAAGTGATCAAGAATAATATTAATTGACTAAATCCATAAGTGGTTAACATAGCTTTGACCATTTGAGGGCTTCAATATGGGTTGACATTATCGGTTGCATCTTTGAGCCTTGTTGAAGGACCAAGCGGCTGAGACCATGAGAGCCTCGCGGTCTCAAGACCGTGAGAGGGCTCGCGGTCTCAAGACCGTGAGGAGGCTCACGGTCTCAAGACCGAGAGGAGGCTTGCGGTCTCAAGACCGCGAAGGGCCTCGCGGTCCTGAGGTCAAAGAAGGGCAAACGGTCTTCATGACCCTCGCGGTCTCAACTCAAATTGGTCTTCGCGGTCTCAACATTAACTTGAACCAATGGGAGGCTTCGCGGTCTTGAACCCTTGAAGAGGCTCGCGGTCTTGAAGCCTAAGGGGGCTCGCGGTCTTGGAGGGTCAAAGTGGGCAAACGGTCAACACTTTAAACCAATCTCAACCCAATTGATGATTAATGATTGAAATCAATCAATGTGATTCAAGGTTGACCTCATTCATTCATTTGATGATGTAAATGGTTCAATGTTGCCCAAATCAAACCCTAATGATAATCTAGTATAGTAAGGGGTTATTTGACTAAGGTTTTTGACCATGATGATGATCAATGGGGTGAATTACCAAAATACCCCTGAAGGGTCAATTAAGTTATACCTTGCTCAATTCAAACCCTAATTACATGAGAATGATGTTTTTAGTCATAATGACTCTATCCAACTTGATCTAGTGTAATGTTACCATCAACCATTAGTATGATGAAAGAGAGAGTACTCTAGAGAGAGAAAGTAACCTAGAGAGAGAAAGTAACTCTAATCACATAATGATGATGTTTTTGGCTATGTTAGCCTATGATGCTTTAATCCAATCTGTTTTAGAGTGATGTTGACATCAACTAACCTTATGATGAGAGAGAAAGTACTTCTAGAGAGAGAAAGTACTTCTAGAGAGAGAAAGTACCCTTTTTAAATGGAAACTCAATTGAAGCATCCCCAATATACAGAAATGAGCATAATTAGGGTATGATCCACCTGTGTGAGATCATAGAAACCCTAATTATGATAAAGGGTGAACCTTTAACTAATCCAAGAGTATCAATGAAGATGTTACTCATACATGATGATGTTATGAGTTTAATTCACCTTGATGTGAATAGTAAACCCTAATTCAAGGGTGATGACATGTGATGTGAATAGTAAACCCTAATTCAAGGGTAATGGCATGCTTTTGAGTATTAAACTCTATTTGATTTGAGTTAAAGATTTAACTCTTATGAAAAGAGTAGGAAGTACATTCCTTATTGTTGTATTACCTTTATCAGATGTATTAACCATGCAGGTTCTGATATGAAGGTAATCATATCCAGGTATGGATGTTGATGTTATATTCATTAAAGGCATGTTGTTAGCCTTATGAATAAGTAAAGTAATCTGATGCCTTGCCAGTGGCATCCTATGCTGATACTGAGCTATGAGAGCCATAAATACCATCAAGGTCATGCCTTAGAGATGACTTGTGATGAGGATAATGATAAATGATGATTGATATGAGTTAGGCCTGTTACATTTAGTATTCTTCTTTTATAGCTGCTATGCTATTGTTATTGTTTGCAGAACAATGTATGCTGTTAAAGAATACTGAATGTACCTAACTAATCAAGTATAATGTAGAGCCCTGATCATAGATCCATCATTGTCAAAAATTAAATGATGGTGAAACAAGTTTTCCTCAGGGAACTCCTAGAGCACATACTTTTGAGTATGTGGGGTACATGGATGTGTAGAACCTTACATCCTAGTGTAGGAAAGTGATGTAGATGTGTAATCCATTCATCCTTCACTATAGTTCCATACCGTATCAGTGGTAGGTAAACATGAAACCTCCTGATGATGAAGAAAGCACAGATATCTGTATCAGTGGTAGGTAAATATGAAACCTCCTGATGACGAAGAGAGTACAGAACGCCACTGTGACTCTAGAATAGCGAAGGACCAGTTTACCCTGGTGAGCTATAGTAGTAGAGACACGAGATATCCTATAAGTGATCCTCTTACTGACTGAGGAAGGTGAAGGTCATGAGAATCCGGCTCTCTTAATGACCTATGTATGATACTGATGTGACTTCTCAGCGATCAGTTGGAGTATGAGTGGTAAGCCTCATCTCCACAGGGCATAATGTTGTTTGTAAAACATAATCAATCATGTAGTATAACTTGTTAGAGATGACTCCAAGTTAGTTGATTGATGTTACATTGCAATAATGTTGATATTCTCCATATCTCCTAAATTGTAGAGATCTTGTTATACCTGCAACTGTTATAGAATGCTTTGAAGGCTTTACTGTTTAAAAATAATCTTTGATGTTACAATAAAGCTTCTGGCGAAGAGTTATAACTCTCGCTGGGACAATTATGTATAATTGTCTCACCCCGTAGACTTCAACTTTTTAGGTGGACGTCGGAGATGAAGGAACCAACCTACAGGTGACCAGTCTCAGCAGCAGCAGCACCAGGGGCAGCAGTAATCTCAGGTGGAGATTTGTCCTGCCATGTGGTGTAGTTAGAGTCAGTCCTATGTGTCCTCTGTACTCTCAGGTCTTGGAGTCTTTTATTTAGTGATCTTGAGATTTTGTATCTTGATGTATATAATTACTCAAGAAGTAATTATCCTGAGATGTAGACAGTTTATCTCTCTTTATGAAAGAAGCTTTTATGGATTCAAGCTCTTGTCACGAAAAAGTTTTAATTTCCTGTGATTTTTGTCTTCCGCTGATTACCGATTCGCTTCCGCTAAGTTTTAATCGTGTTTATGTTATGGTTTGGAGATCAGAGCCCACAGTGACAATGGGGATGCTTTTAGAATCAGGAGGACTATAGCCCTTGGATAGCTCGCTGACACTCTAGGGGGATAAGTGAGTACTCAGGTACAATCACTAGCCACATAGGCTATACTTATCATCATATGATTGTTTTCATGAAACCTTATATCTTTTATGAATAGTTATCTTCCCAATTCATCTTTGGAAGGAAAAGGGACCACATACACTTTTCACCCCAATGAGGTTTTCACTTTCACATTTCCCTTACTAGCACTGAAGAAATGAGGGAATCATACATAGATTGAATAAGAACTAGAGAGACATAGGAGATTCTTTCAAAACTACGAGGACTATAACCCTTTGCTAGCTTGATAACACTTTAGGGGGATAGAAGAATAGTCAGGTATAATCACTAGCCATGAAGACTTAAACTTATCTCTAGTAATCACCAATGCCCAATATTACACTCTCTAAGAACGGTTATTTATATTATCCATATCCTTATAAGAAAAAGGAATCACCTATTCTTTTCACCCTCCATGAGTTTCATCAAAACATCCTTGACAAGTTACACATTTTCAAACATCCTTGACAAAAATGAGGGTCAGACTTGGCTCAAGCCTGTGATTCTCACTATTTTCTCAAACATTATCTTGGGAGGGGCAAACTATTAACACCCCATTTTCTCACTTAGTTGAACTTCATGATAAAAGTTCACTCTATATAAAATTACAGAGTTCATTACATTTGTTTCACATTATCTTTCATTTTCCGACTATTTAACCCACTCATTTCACCAATATGTCTCAGTTTAGGGGTTTTTATACAAAGTAATTTCTCTGGATTTAAGTGCAATTCGCCCTTTAATTCTTATTTTTTATGAGACTACTTGTATAAATTGCCACGTTGGATTATTCTAAAAAAATATTTATTATTTATATCCCATGAATACACAATTGTCTTTATCTTCATGAAAATTAGTATCTTTTAGATAATAAGAAGGAAAAATCTCGAGTTATCTTCCTTCGTTATTTTATTGAGTTTTTATTCCATATATGACTTAGTCCATCAATCTCAACATATTTTATCTGAAATATATGTAGAAAGTTCTTGAAATGTCTAAAAAGTCAAATATAAGAATTCAATTTTACCCTACCCCAAGACACCCAACGGATCAAAACCATATGTACGAGCCATGTGGAGAAATGTTGTGTTATGCCTACATGTCTTCCCCAGGAAGATCACAACAACACACCATCTCTCTAGTATCGTCCACTTAGAAACCCCAAACCTAAATTCTATCCTATAAATACCCCCATACTCATCATGTTTTGGGCTACTTTTGACTCTCTTGAAACCAGAGAGTGAACTACCCCCTCCTTTTACTTTTAGTCTTTTGAGTGATTATGTGATCCTTCCTCCAATACAATAATTTTCTAGGACTCACACCATTGGACCATGTAATGATAATCTTAACTACCTTAATATATCATCATGACTACTCTAATTTATTCATGTCTGGTTATTATAAATGCTCTAATCTATTCATATTTGACTATTGTAACTGTTCTGAATATGTCCATATCTGGGTACAATAACTCCTCTGATATGTTCACCAATGTTTATTAATACCTTCTTGAACAACTTATAATTTAGATGCGTTCTTATGTAATTTGATTCAAACACTTTTCTTGTCTAATTACTTCACACAAGATTGAATCTTGCTCTTAATTTAACTACTTTTCCTTATTGGTTCATCACTTTTTCCTATGCATAAGTACAAACTACCCGAGATGGATCTATGATGCAGGAGATCTTGAGGGAATTAGGACCCAAAATTAGGATCTTTAGGGAAATGACAGGAAAGCCATGACTAACTCCAACACCAAAGATTCTCCAACAAGGAGAGCACTTTTTAACATGTTTTTTTTAGTTTGGTTTCAGTAATCCAAGCAAATTGTCATTTTATCTTGATATTTAATAAAAAGTACATGATTTTTGGGTGGCACGATGGTGCTAAAACCTTACAATCATAAGAAAATTGCCAAATTTTGACTCTGGATATGCTTTCTGCTTCTTATCCACCTCTGGGTGTTAGTAATCTTTGGCATTTTCATTATTTCCCACTTACTTAATTTCTCTATATCTATTTTTCCTCATTTTACACATTTAACATAGTGGTGACTCTGAGATATAGTTTTCTACCTTCTTTCAAGTGGTTTATACGACTACACAATTAGCTTCTTTCATAAGATTTTTTCTAGTAGGTGAAATAGATCTAATCAAGGAATGAACATGAAGCTATTCTACTTCTAATGCTCATAATTTGTGTTTGTTCCAAGGGGAAACCTTTTTATGATGATGGGTTGCATAACACCAACCCAAGGTTAGCTAGTAACCCTAGAAGTTAAGTTCAAAGCTTAAGTTGAATCAATTTTTCATTTGCTTATTTAGAACATGTATTGTAACTATCATAGGAGTTTTTGTGAATCTTTATAAGTAATTTGCATGCACAAATATAGAATGAGAATAGAGACTATATGTTGATTGTTATTTTATTTCAAACAATGTTTTATAACTATAATTAGAGATAGAGATATACTATGTTTTTTAGTGACCATAACATCTACACAAGTGTATATTTATTCTTATTTTAGGTGTAAATGGGGAAAGTTGAGTATGGGAGGAGTTATGTATGTTTGTCTGTGTAGGAAAAAAGTTTAAAAACTTGGGGACAATTTAATAGACTTCTTGGTTGATGCTTGGTTGGATTGATTTTGTGAAAATTCAGGATGAATTCTTTATGGTTCGATTAAGTTTTTTATTGGTTGTGTATATTTGTCAACTAGATGATGAACAAATAATACTAAGAGGTAAAACAACATATATAATGATTAAGTGGAATCTTACATATAGAATATAAGTTTAGAAAAGGGGTCGCATGACTTGTGCATGACAATAACACAAATAAATAGGGGTAAGTGTCCTTTCCTCAAGCAAACAAATGCATTACATATATTCATAAGAACTATTTGTAACATATAGTTTTGTCTCAATCAAAATATTCAATCATTAGATGTAGGAGGAGATTTGAAGGAATCATGGTGAACCCTAATGAGGATGAATCATACTAAGGTTATACTTGCTCAATGTCTGTTGATTTGGTAAGAAAAACCCTAATGCTCATATATTACCCTTTCATTCAGTTAGAGCTTTCAAATTTGTACTCGTGAAAGTATTGTTTATATACAACTATTTGTTGTTGGTTTTCTCATATTTGTCATTTTTAAGACAAATTAGGGATCTACAGGGCACACATAGATAGATTTAAGGACTTTTGGAATTTGATGGACTCTAATTGATTTGTATATATAAATAGCATGATTATATGGTGGTATGGTTTCCCTTCCCTCACGAGTAAACAAATAGTTGATAGTTATGAATTTCTCATCAACATTGACAAATAGGTATTAATGAGGATTCTCTTATTTAAGGGTTCTTATTATTATCTAACATGTTTTGAATCTTGTACATCTAAAGTGAATAGGTTGGATAACACATGATCTGGTAAACAATATTATAATTTTGAGAAATCACAATGTTTCTAAAAATTATTTCTATGCTTATCTTAGATTTCAACTTATGAGTCAAGGATGGAAGAAGTGCATAAAGAATCAAGAGTTTGTATAAAATTCCAAACTATACCGGAATAAGATTGAATGGTTTATATAAAAAGTAATAACATATTAGAAGGAAATAAGAAAAATGGTAACATTTAATGTTTGTGAGATTATACAAGTTATGCTATGTCAAATCAACATTTAATATTTAAATAATAATATAATTATTATGAAAAATAGAATCCATAGAAATTCATCATGAGATAATGTTAGTATTTGAATAAAGATCACATTTTCTAGTTGAGTTTCTATTTAATCAAATACAAACCCTAGATGCAATACCTTTTAGCTTGGATCAAAATTTCCAATATTGATAGTATATTTGAATGTTGAGTTGATATGTAACAAGCAATGAAGAATAATTTGTATGCATATGAATTTTATTTTGAAGTTGAATTATTTTGACTATAGTTTAGTGGATTGTGTCTAAATTCTTCTAGTAAGCTTGATTATGAAGCTAGTAACTTCATTGTTAGAAGAATTATATTTCTCCAATTTAATATGAGGACCACTAATAACCTCACTTGATGAACATTCCTTAAATAAATAAAAATTAAATTTATGTAAGATACAATAGACAATAAAACCCAAACTCTCATTTCCACTGTTTGGGTTTAGGATTCGCCAACCACATGCAGACTATGAGCAGAACTCTATGGATCACCACTGAAAGAACTCTACGTGCTTTGTAAGTCCCCTCCTATCCTTCATGGTGGAAAAGATTAACTAGAGATATGATCAAGTCACATCAACAATGATAAAGATTAAGAAGAAGTAATTAGCTTTGGAAGGACAAAGGTGCAGACAAATGTTGACAATATAGACCCGATGCTTACAAGAAAGATCAAGACTAAGATATTAGACAACTTCCAAGTAGAAAAATAACTTTCATCATGGCATGCCCTTAAAGAAATAAGCTAACTTCAACAAAACCTTGAGAAACCTAGTTTTAGTTTAGTTTTTACATAAGAAAGACAAAGAGAAGGTCATATATGAATGACCTTGAAACTTTGAAAACTCATTGATGGTGATAAAGGAGATCTATGAAGAGGACGTACTAGTACATGTTGAGCTAACACACTACTTGTTTTGGGAGAGCCTATACAACCTCCAACTTGGCTTTATATTAGAGGAGGTGAAGTGGGGGTACATAATTACCATAATTACCATAGATCATAAAAAACATGGGATAAGATGCATTATACAAAGCTAGAATTGACATTAGCATCTCTAAAGTGATCAAGTAACATCAAAAATACATGAAAAAGATGGATGTCTTGTCCTAAATGAATTCAAGTTGGAGAGGCTATCTATGCACATTTCTAAATAGTTGGCCTGATCAGTCATGTAGATATAGATTGGAAGGATGAAGAAGAAGTCCACAACAATTGAGAAGTTGAGGGACATGGTGAAGGCTTCTTCAAATAAAAGATGGGATGTCCCGATTGCAGTGGGCCAGTTTGGCAGAGACAACAAAAAGCATGCATTTACCTACACCAAGAAATTGAGTGGTCACATGTACGGGGAAAGATTCAACACATTTGCAAATAGAGAGGATGGATCTGAACAAAGCAAGCAAAGTGAGAAAACTGAAGGATACATAGATAGAGAATAAAAAACATGGCCATTAATGGTCAGGGACAAGGAAGTCCAATTAGAGATGAAATAGCATGTGATGGTCACACATGATATGTACAAGGCGGATTTAACAATGCATGAAACAAGTTCATTTGACGGATGACACCTCTTAAAAGCAAATATAGAAAATCCAACAAAAAAAGCAACAAGTAAGAAATCAAGAAGAATCATGGGAGAATGAATAAGGCAGTGGGCAATCAGGAATAGATCATGGTGAATTCCCCCATAATGGAATGATTCACTAGATAAAGAAGCTTCACATGACATTTAACAACTATTGATAGGCAGTGATACACCTACAAGTGGAAGGGACTAGAGAGAAAAAGGAACCAACTTATTCTAGAATGGGGAGACACCTAATATGCATAGGGATGACCAATGGAATGGTATATTAGACTTCTTTGTAGGATGTGGGAGTATAGGATGAACAAAAGGGAGAACATTTATAGACTCAACAAGATGAGAGAGAGAAGCAAGACAAGTAGAATTGAAGAAGAGTTGGATCAGAGTAATCTATTCATGGTTTAAAGATTTAGATACATGATTGGGGTATTGGAGGATATAGAAGTGGAGGATGGGTGTAAGGAGTGGTACTCAAGAGGGGATCCAAAACTTAATTAATTGATATATAACTAAAATAATCCAAATACACTAATAAGTATGGTTGATTATGTTTCTTTTCCATTTCACAAAATAATGATGTCAAAACATCACGAATATATAAGGGAAAAAACACAAATATTGTATTATATAAAAAGTGTTCATTTACATTGTTCCTCATCCATTAAGGTTTCCATAAAATACATGACAAACTATAAATTTAGCTTAT
This sequence comes from Alisma plantago-aquatica, assembly GCA_963693085.1. Taxonomy (NCBI): domain Eukaryota; kingdom Viridiplantae; phylum Streptophyta; class Magnoliopsida; order Alismatales; family Alismataceae; genus Alisma; species Alisma plantago-aquatica. The sequence goes on along the minus strand of OY856415.1, from coordinate 550,749,717 downwards.
AAAAAGCACCATTCATAGAGGGAAATTCAGTTATCTCAAGCTATCCTTGAAATTCTACTCTTAGGTATATGTCCCACAGAGCCATCTTCCTCTAACACATCTATGTCATGGTGGGTTGGGAACAACAACCATAATGAGGAAACAAAAGAAAGTATACGTCAGTGTAAACAGAGTATGTGCAAAATATAAACATTTGATCATTTAACAGGAAAAGAGTAAAAAAGTATAAAGTTATCAAACAAAAGGGGTAGAGTAAATATAGATAGTTCAAAACGAAGTTAATTGTAGAGATTAACCATGTAAAAAGATAAAACATTTGAATTACTAAAGGTGATCAATAAATAAGACTTCTTGCCTTTATAATTTATTTCAACAATGTCTCAAACAATAAAACTGCATGTTGCTTATAACAAAAGACTAGTATCATCCAAAAAAATAGGGATGGAACCCATATACTACAAACCAAGTGAAGGAGGTAAAAAACTTAGTAAAAAGTAAATTATATCATGGTAGTAGACATAAAACTTTATTGCATGGAAAAAGGTATAAAACCTCAATGTCTGGAAGGTCAATAAAACCCAATGCTTACATATATCACGTGACAAATGAATAAAACCTCGTGCTAGACAAACAAATAAAACCTAGTGCCTAAAATATTGTGTATCTACTATGATACATGATTATTCAAACCACACATGCAAAACAAGACAACCAAGACAACTACATTTAGCCAATTTCAATTTATATCAAAATAAAAAGGGATGAAAAATCCATGTATATCAGATTTAGGTCAAAGGAACATTCATAATGATATAAAAAAATTCAATTAAAAATTATAGAGGAGGTATCAAAACAATATGATTTTCAAAATATTGCAAGAGTTAAGTAAATGGTAAAATTATTCATAAGATATGCCTTTTATGGGGAATTAGGGTTACAGTTTTAATAGTGCCCAAAGAAGTCAATTGGATATACATACCTTATATCTAGTTCTAGAAAGTCTAGGCTCAAACCCTATATCCACATCAAGGTACCAAAACACCTATTAATAAGTTTACGAATGATTAGGATTAATATTCCACTAAATATACAAGTTCTAACACTTGACTTTTCAAAGTAATATGGCTAGGTTCACAAACATATATAAGTTGATAGATCATATTTTCCGGATTTCATTTCATATTTTATTATGATTTACTAGAAATGGATCAATGAATCATGCTTTTCTAAGATTAGAATTTAATGAGATTAAAAAACAAAATTGGAATTTATACCAAATTGACTTAGCTCTAGAAAACCACATAATCTAATTAATAACAATTTCCCAAATTGGAAACATATTTTTTGTAATTTTTCAACATAATGATATTTTGTTATCAAAATTTTAAGATATATATATATATATAATATATATATTTAATATATATATATATATACATATATATACACCTAAAAATATACATATGAAATATAAAATAAAATCTCATTTGAAAAATTGGCACATTTGTGTATATGGCATACAACCATATCATTTGAAATTGGATATTTCAACAAGTTAAAACCTCATGCAAATACAACTTTAATAATGGAAAAAGGACATATTTTCCCTTCACTGGTTATATGAGGAAAAGGCTCAACAAGGACACACTAGGACATTCTTTGACCATCGGTTTCTTGCTTCACCCAAATGAAGCCATGGTATTATTAGTAGTACTTGTTCTAGCCCCACCCCACACGAAGAGAACATGAACTAGAAGGATTGAGGCTTAACCTAATCCATTCATGGCCTTGATCACACCTTGCAGAAGAGAAGTAACTAAAATTATATTTGTTCTAAACAAGTTAACAGAGACACTAGAAGTCCCGCATGCCTCTAAGAAAGAAGGAATCAATTAGCATGGTGGAAATTACAGGTTCCCAACTCAAAGCCAACACAAAAAGTGTTAGAGGAAAAACATGAGCTATATGAGAGGTAATCTCACAGTGAAATATGAAAAAAATTGAGTAATCCTGTCGATAAAAACATTGGTGTCTCAAAAGAATAAATGAATGAGAAACATCAATGTAGTGTATATGAACTTCTAGTAGGAGGATGTTTTTTTCCTCCTTACAAACTTGAAAGAACAAGGTATTAACTTTGAGGATGCCCTGATGGTTCAATTAATTATCATTGATGAGCTCTAGTAGGTCAGGTTTGACAAGGCTCTTAGAATGTTTTGTAGAGGCTGCGACCTCCTAGAACTATTTTGGGACATGCCAACATCGTTCATGCCTCGATAATCAGGCTGTAAGGCCACCATCTTCCATCGACCAAGGCCCAACTTGTAGAGTAGAAAGGGGCTCAAGAGAAGATAAAAGGGGATTTCCATTATAACTAACCCTAGATCCCAATATAGTTCTCTTTCCACTCATAATGGCATCCCATAGAGTTTTAGGAAAGAATATAGAAAAAATGAGAGAGATAAGATGAAGTCAAGAATAGATGTAAAGACAATAGTTCATGAGGGGGAGTGAGGTAGAAGAAAGGTAGGAAATGATATCACCTCATCAACTCCTAATCTTTTGGCTACAAGGAGAGGCTACAAGTACAAAGGGACTAGGTTTCCCAAACAAGCATAGAGTGACATTGCAAAGAAAATGGGATGATCAAATTTTATTTCCTATTTTGTATTTTCCACATATTTATTTCCCAATTTGTTTATGGTATATAAGGTTATAGAATTACAATTAGAATTTACACACATACTTAATAAAGAATGTGCATTCAGATTTTTATATATATTTCCACTTCTAGGAATATTATTATTTAGTTAGGGTCCTTCAAATATATTTTTATTTTCTTTATAGTTCATTTAAAGCAACTAACATTAACCAATTAAAGTGAAATTTGACATGCAGCCTAATAATGATGTGGAATACTAATTTAACATTTTTTTGCAATTTAAGATCATACATCCATCTAGCATACTAGGAGTTCTTAGAGTTATGTAAATAAACATTATTATAGTTATTAGTTGGTTACCATGTTTGCCAATTATGATTATTTCGGGATATCTATCCATAAATCATTTTCCTTAAAACCTATATCCATATTTCACCAATATTTTACTCAAGTATTCACCTCTAACATTTTTAAATATATTAGACAATGACCTATATGTGAAGTTATATTTTATTGCATTTATCTCTTCCTCTAGTCATTTTATTCCAAATTTTCATTTTCTGACTCTTCCTTTTTCTAATCTAGTTATACGAAAATTCTGATTTTTTTAAAGTAAACTTGATAGGTACAATTATAGAACAAACCCCTCATTGTAACATAGTCCTAATAACTTACACAAAAGCCTCAAATAGAATGACTAATAGTTAAAAATGCTTTGTTTCTAGATTTCTAAATTTTCTAGTGTACTCTAAGTCAGGAAAACGTTTTTTAAGGCCAACATAATTTATATGGAATCATGTAAGGGAGGATTAGGGTGGATACCAAGTGTTGGTTTGTTATGATGGAGGCATGGAAAAGAAGAAAATACTATATCCGTGCTTACAAACACATGCAAGCAAGTAAAATTTGCAATATTTTCTTAGGCCCGTGAAGGGAAATGAAGATCTTATGCTAGAACGTACAGGGCATGGGCACTCCTGGGATGTCCAATTCTCCCTGATATAAAATCTAGAGGGGAAGGCATGATATGATTTGCTTAATGAAAACCTTGACGAGCAGTAGTGAACTAGAAACTGTGAGAAGAAGTTGTGGTTCAAAAATGGGTTTGGATTTGACATCAAATGGAAATTAGGGGGGATAGGGATGTGGTGTAAAGGGAATGATGTTATAGTCAAATCTTTTTCTAACCATAATATTTATGTTGAAGTATTGGGAAAGGGAATGGGGACCTCTTTGGATTTACAGGGGTATATGTCTGGGTTGTAGTTAATGACAAATATCACATAAGGGACCTAATGGAAAGAGTTCAGTTCTCCTCTTATGTACCACAAATTCTCAGTGGTTAGCACAAAAATGGATTGAAAGACAAGAAACTTCAGGAAGGGGATGTAGTGTTGCCCACTTAACGATTTGGATTTAGGGGAAATTTCTCCAAATGGTAGAAAGGAAGATAGAAAGCAACTAGATCAAGGAAATATCAGATAGATTCCTCAAAGACTATGGATGTTGCAACTTATATCTGATGTAAAAACTACAACATGTCCATATTCAATTTTTTTGATCATACACAAATCATGATTATGACTAGAAAAGGAAGAGAGGAGATGAGTATGTGTCAGAAGGTTCAAATTTTTTAACTTTTGTCTCACCTCCCTATAGTGTAGAATAGTTATTGAGGATGCATGTATAGAAGCTATAGGGTATGAACTGCATGCTTGTACCAAGTTCTATGATGAATGCCTATATTTCTAGGTGTTAGATAAATCTATCGATTAGAACAGAAATGAAAAGATGCAGAATAAAGACTACAACGATAATAGTACATGCCACCCAACAACACTATGCTTATTGATTGCAATGATATCTCCAAAGAAATTTAAGAACCTCTCAAACTATAAAATATTACTGGCATGATCAGGCACTTTCTAATGAAATGAGAGATGTAAATAAAAATACCAAATACTTTTATCATATAGATAATCAAAGGAAGTGGCATAACACTATTATAGGGATGTTCAACGAGATGGATAAGTTGGCCATGGATCTTGATGTCATACATGGAATTATCATGCCTTTTTAGAGAGACATGTTCTCTACATCTCACCCTATTCATATGGATCTAGTTTGAGCATACATTATGTAGGACGTTTCTAAGGAGGGAACAAGAGAGCTACATAGAGATCTTGAAGAATAAGAAATTTTGCACGCACTAGACCAAAAGCACCATAATCAAGCTCCAAGATGTGATGGCGTGAAACAATCTTCTACCTATTTTTGGGATGATGCCAAGGAAGATATATATGATTCATCAAGGAATGGTGGAGGGGAAATAAGATTCCTATTGAAATCAACAAAACATATATTTTTCTCATCAACAAATTGCAAAAATAGAAGTGTATCACTAAATTCTGAGCCATTATACAATGAAACATATCCTATAAGATCATAACAAATATCATGTCATTGAAACTAGATATGAGAAAGGCACATGAAACGATATATGACAAACCACCATACAACATGAAATTTCTCAAAACCAAAATGAAATTAAACCCTAGTCAACCAAATTACCAAAAAGGCACAAAATTTAAGTGAATAAAATTTTTAACATTACATATGAATACTTATAAAAGGCCCAAACTTGGCATATATTTATAACATGTATTGTTACATGAGTTTGGGGACTCAACCACAACCTGTATAAAAAAATATCTTGCAATATATTTACAACATATACATTATACATGACATATAACAAAAAAATCAAGTCATTATACGTAATTTACAATTTCCCCAACCCAAATTTGAGATTCTAGGTACGAATATATGATTTTAACCAAGACCACACCAACCTCTCAGCGGTAGTGATCTCAAAATGGAGGTTCCTTGCTGCTAAAGGTTTGACTACACTACTGGTCACCTAAAAGATGTGGAAAACCACATGGTGGGACCCTAAATCCCAATGAAATGATATAATACTGATAACATTTAGATAACGTAATAGGTTAAAAAAAATCAAAGTATAAACATTGAACATTAATTGATAAAGGTACAAATCTAGATAAATAGACATGTAAAGGTATGAATCACATATGAAACTAGTAGAAATATTAAATTAGAAATTATAATATAATGTGAGTCACCAAATAACCCTAATACATATAATACATAAATGAATTATGTATTTATCAAGCCCTGGGTAGTTTGAGGCATACCACTCAAACTAATAGCTGATCACGATGAAGTCACAATCAGCCCCGTAAAAGATCTTAGTATGATCAAAACTCTAATGATCTCTTCCCCTCACCAGTATGACTGTAAAATTGTAGTGGCACAATGGCCCAACCTACCCGTTTGGGAACAATAGACATCCCACTAAAAACCTAATTTGTCCTAGGTAAATGACACCAAAAGCTAGGGTATAAATGCTCGTATTCATGTTATGACCACATCCTATCTGTAATGCATAAATTTGATACATAACCTCACCCACTCTCCATAGCCTTAGAATCTAGATGATAGAGATAAACCCTCCCCACACCAATATACACTCAACAATATACAAATCCAACCTCTTTTTCACAATTATATTGCTACAAGGAATACTCATTCACTATCCAGCAAGTTCTAACATTGACATAGTTCGACAGCCACATGTCACTTCATGATTAGGGCTACACTGGATTGATTAATGAAGCCAATTACATATTTTCCAATTCTATCAAATAACTTACATACAAAAACCTAAATATATTTGTAAAATAAATCTTACACTGCAAATTCAGTAGATATAATACATATAAAAGAATCCTAAGTTACGCAATCTTTGGTATACCTAACCATTCTTTGCCATTAAGGGTACCAAACAATTAGTTAGGGCACATGAAAGCCCTATTTGTCATTAAAATATTAACAATAATACATCCTAGTAGGAATATCATTGTCATCTACTTTTTTTTAATTCCATACACACAACATAAACAAGGTAGAACCAAATATTTCATATTAATACTCCAATGTATGTAGACATTATGCTATTATCAAGATTTAGGTATATAAGGACTAAAACCTAGCATAGATGAGCTACCTTCACTATTAGGATTTTGTCCTACCAAAAGTTAAAAACATAACTACAAGGAAAATCCTTAAAATCATTACAAAATATTACCCAAATAGTAAAGAAAAATTTGTATCTCTATTTCTGTAAGATCCTCAAACTAGGTAAATTTGGATTCTATTATTGCAAAATCAATAATAAGGTTTATACATTCACTCAGAGACAATTAGAGTATTGTTATAAATATGAGATAAATAATATGACTTTGACTGATTTGGGATGATGAATTTAAAATAAAGACCTAGAGTAATTATGTAATTTAAATAATGTAATGTTGAACAAATATATTAATGTGAGGCTTCAATTGAGATTTTTTGATGACTAAGAGAACCCACTCGAGGAGAGCCTAGAATGGTAAACTCTCAAGGCATGACAGGGTGTGTTCCATTCACCCCCTTCCCATGCCAAATCAGCGTGGGTTGTCATTCGCAAAATGCCTTCTGTGTGGTTCGAACCTAGGTCATTCATTGGGACTTACCGAGCTCTTACCGCCCGGGCAACTCTGACCGGACTTCAATTGAGATATTATGATGAGAAAGTGCTTATATTTTTAATTAAGCATATATACAACTTATGGACCCTTTAGAAGACCAAGGAATGGGCCACGGTCCCCAAAACCCAATTCACACCCAATCGGGCCAAATAAGGTTTACATATGGGTCATTAGAACATAAAATGAGGAGTTCAATATCTCATGATGATATTATGTTATTATTCTTGTTATTTAATGGATATTAGGCTTATTAAAATGAGGAAAAGTTTACTGAAAAGCCATGTGGCTCCTTTGATTATAAAATGAGGAGTTCAATATCTCCTGATGATATTAAATAAGAAGGATAATTATATGAAAAGTATACCATTTGAAATTTCTAGACTTTATTCTTATGGATTTTCAATAAGTCTACTCCTCATTTATCTAGTGCATTAGGGTTTCTTTCCTTTGACTCTCTTTCCTATCACCATAGTCTATGTAAGACTGGGAGAGTTCTCTATGAGATTGGTCCAAGAATCCACAACTCCTGTCACTCATAAAAAGACCCCAATATTCAAGCTTCCTTGCACCTTGCTACATTCATGAAGAAATCACTGACATACATCCACTTCAGCCCTGACACTAGAAAGAAGTGCATGAACTTGTTAGATGGTGTGCGAGCTTCATGAAAGTGCCCTGAGTATTGTCTGACCATCTTTGTGATGCCAGATAGTAGCTCTAGCCTTGTTTTCTTACTACTACCTTTGTATAGCTAGAACGAAAGGGAGCTTTGTGCTCCCAACCTAGCCCCTTTCAGCTAGGGTGAGGGCCCTGTTCAAACCATGGACCTTGAGGAAGGTACCAAATCATTATATAGACTCAAAACACTCAGGAACAAGGAGTCAACTGCATGGTTAACCCTCCGATGTGGCATGATCAGAACCTCATAAGGGGGAAGATGATCAATGGGGTTATTTTACCTAAATGCCCATGTGAACATATTTTAAGAATAAGGACCCAATGACCTTTTCATAAGTTAAAAGCCCCATACCAACAACCCTGATTAAATGAGGTTCTTTTTCTGACGTGTCATCACCCTACTTATATAGGTTCAACTTGTTTTACTTCTATTTAATAATCAATATGTCAAAATATGGCAGTATTATAAGCCTCTCTTAATTGGGGGATACTCAAAGTTGGGGATTGTTCCATTTGGTATTAGAGCCCATATTTTGCAAATAATATTTGGAAGTGGATTATTTCAAAGACTCCATAAAATAATAAGGATTTTTAGGGATTTCTCTTAGGGTAATGGTGTCTAGAAAGGATCACAACTTTGGGCACTGACAATATTTTCCTTCACACCATTATGTTGGTATATGAGAACTTCCTAAGACTATTTGATACATGCCTAAACAAAACCTAGGTTTTGTGTAAAGTAATATTTACTTACATCTCCTCATCTATACTTTTGTCCTATTCTCATCTCTTTGATTAATAAACCCTAAGATGCACTTCCTTCCTCATCTCAAGTTAGGGTTTTGAGAAGAAGTAGGATTACGATGTCCTCCAAAAATTAAAATATAATTATTACTAGAGAATTAGATGTGAAAATGTGACATGTAGTCTATGTCTCTCTAGTGAAGGAAAAACTTTAGAATGACCCATGTATGGTGGGAAAATCCTGTCATCCATAAAGGACCTTAGTGGGATAACGTAGTAGGGTATGACAACTTTAGTGGCTTAAGGGAGTCATAAAACCCCAACCCCAAAATATAGGGTTTGGTCCCTCTACCCCTAACCCTAAACCCTAATCCTGGGTAATGAGATCAGTACATGTCAAATAATAACCCTATCAAAACAAACCCCGATTAAGGGAAAAGGAAAGACAAAATACATATCGGTTTGGGTACCACAAACTATATATCCCATGCATGCAAGTACGTAGAGTACCACTAGTCATGATTCAATGTAAGAATACACATAAATGGCTTTGGTATATATGTGTACAACATAGAAATATTAGTGGTGACATAAAGATAGTTACAATACCATTAACTCACTTTTAGCAATGGTGTCCCATCCTTGGGTGGGTCCATCCAAAAAGAAAGACCTATGGGTGAGGCATAACCTTAAACCCGAGGGGTGATGTTGTTTCTAGATAGAGTAATCTCATCCTGTAAGACAAGAAGACACCCTACGTTAAAAACTTCCCTAGAAATGTATGATGATCAACCTCATTCTAAGATTTGAGGTAACCATGGACGTCCTCACATGATTTAACTCTAAATGAATGGGATATGATGGGATTGTATGAACGCAAGTCATTGGATCCCTTAACCCTATCTAATCAAAACAACTTGTCCTTAATAACTAGGGAATATGATTCCAACATATATTTAAAAAATGTGAAAACCTTGGTTATGGAAATCCTAGGGTAAATATGTAATGGCAAGTGAAGTACATTGAAGAAATGCAATAATTGTGTATTTAAGGTATATGAGCCCTACTACCACTAAGTATGGAAAAGAATGGTGTGAATTTTACTTAATGACCTAGATACATAAAAGTACAAGAATGAAAAATTTGGTTAAAGAATTATTAAGTGAAATGTGTAATCAAAGGTAACACATAGAAAGGAATTATATGAAAGACATCTATGTTATAGACTTTACTTGAGTAGGATGAGTCATGAGGGAAAAAAAATGTTAATAGAGACTCTTGTCTTAGAATAAGGCATAATTAATAAGAGAAATACCATAAAATTATGACATCTCAATAAACCCTAGGCGGGGTAGATTCCTAAGTTAACCCTAGAGTCAAGTAGTGATTCTTAAAGGTACGTATGATCAAAGGGGTCAGGATGTGATAATGCACTTAGTACATAATGCCCGTGGGATCAGGAGAAAACCATCTATGTGTACACAAGGCCCACGGGGTCAAGAGGATGACCAACTTTATGAGTACATGAGGCCCAGGGGGTCAATGGGAAAGGCACACCATAAGTACATGATACCCTTATGGTTAAGAGGAGATCACTTCAAAGGTATATATATGTAACGACCTAACTTTTTGGCAAACCCCAATTAATGAAGGCCTTAAAGTTGAGAGGCATTACCAATTTTTTTACCAAGGATCTAGATTTTATCAAACAATAAATAATAACAAATAATTTCCAATAATTATAATATCATTTACAAATATGCTCCTCGAAGGAGTTACATGAATTTCTATCATTATAATAATACATATGTGAACTATATGAGAACAAGCATCTATCTAATCCTCCTTACAAGTTAACTTGAACGTCTTCAAGTAATTTCACCTATCCATCATATCTTGATATCGTCTTATCTAGCATGTATCTAAAATGTCGTGAAACAAAAGCACAATTAACATATCGAAATATACTATGTACATGGGGTGCATGTAAAAGTGTGCAAGTAAAATAACAACATAATTCCATCAAATACTTGCAAATAAGAACTGGCATTTTCTTTACGTAATCCTTCTTTAAGTGATAATCATAGTGGCATTATAATTGAATAGAATGTAAATAAACATCTAACAATTTATTTGTTCAATCCTTGAGAAATCCTAAAAAAAGGCAAAATAATGCGGGTAGTCATAAGCATAACTATATACCTTTTGTAGAACCTTGCTTATTATTGAATCATACTTTAAGCATTTCATCCAATCAAGCAAGCGTAGAGGAATATAATCATTTTAACATGCATGTATGTAAATCCTAAAGTGTCACCATCACATGAAACTAATTAAACCCTTATTGGGTCCTAATCTAGGATTTTGGGTTGTTGCGGGTCCAAATAAGGAACAAGGGTACAAACCTAATTACTAAATCTATCCTATCCTTTCATTATGACCACTTAGATTAGTCTAAGTTCATTAAAGTTATCATATTTAACTTCAAAACCCTAATTATTCATATGCATGGTTATTCACATTAGAAACCCTAATTCTACATCATTATGACCATGAACATGTTAAATCATCATCATGTTCCAAAATATCAAATAATAATACTGAAGAATAGATTTTTAATGTCTCCAACATTGTAACACCCAAATTAAGGGGTTTATGTACTAATCACTTACTAAACATGTATTCATGGTACTTTTGGAATTAGAAGCATAATTAGAGTTTGTGAATATTCTATTTGTGTACCTCTCATTTTTTGATCAAATTGATATATAATATTTTTATTTTTAGACAAACGCACAATTTTCTATGAATTAGTCAAAATACCATCCATACCTTAAGTATGAGGCCATGTGGAACATTTGATTGGTCAACGTGTTATACATCGATGCCTTGCTGGGGTCCAGTTAAGGTCTTCAACAGACCTTAAACCACCCAATTTAGTGTTTCTCGAGTCAGGCTTTGTCCCTCTCTTCTCCCTCATTGTTATGCACGAGGTGAAACTCACCGTTCCAAAGACGCAACTCCCAGTGCCACCGGGTAGCACTTCCTCTCCAACTCCCACCTCTCGATTTGTCTTTGGGTTCGACTCCAACCACCATGGTCCACCCTTATACCCTTCTCTCCTCTAGATTTCACCTTCCACAAGCTTCCTACTCCTACTTCCTGTTGCTACTCTATGTGGATGGGGTATGGCCACAGTAGAAGACCTCTAAAACCCCTTTGATCGTGAATGGTGATGCTTGGCGCCCCAATCTTTCTGAACTATAGAGTCATCAACCTTCAACCAAGACAAGGTCAAAAGCAAGGGGGAGGACATCCTCACATTGTGGAAGTGGTCGGATGAAGCTAAGGAAGACAATGACACTGCAAGGTAGGAAAAAAGCTCCACCTGCTCTCCTTAGTCATGCTCGTGACCAGCCCTCCTTTTGTGGGTGTGCAGGCTTCTCCACTGACCATGGAGGTAGTTATGTCTAGATGAAGACATCTTGCAGTATGAATGTATAGTCATGGAAGACAATCTTAAAAGTGGTCTTCTACGGTTTGGGAAGAGGAGCCGATGAAGAGGAAAGGGGTGTTTTTATCTCTCGGGTAGGATAGGTGCCTTTATATTTATACACCAAATTCACATGGATCTTCCTTTGATATGAAATCCTCTAGAGTTGTTTCCTTGTCAACTGTAACTACTTTTGGACTCCATCTTTCCTTTTCCATATACCTGATTACTTGCCTTAAGCAAGAATTCCTAATATCTCTCTCTCTCATGGTTATGGCAAATCACTAATGGAAAAGCATGTCTAATTGTCAAAACGGACATATTCCATAGATTCCCAATATAGGAATTCACATGTCCTAACTGCCAACTTTACAAAAAAGCTATAAAAAAAGAATATAAATACATTGCACTTTATTGGCTAATTTGGTGAATTCTAGATTATTATTTAACCTCTTTCTTTGAAATTATCCTTATTTCAAGGAAACCCACTAATACCTTTGCAATATATCTTCAATGCGTGGGATTTAATGAGATATATTTCCCATACAAAACTTTATCCTTTAAAATGTTATTTAAAATATCATTATCTCATGGAATATCATTTTTCTCCCAAATTCTAGAATTCTTTTCTCTTTCTTCATTATTTCCAAGTATACCAAAAGTTCGATCAAAATAATATTGATTGATGTCCCAAAACAAGTGTTGTCAAATTGGCTAGATAATTACTCTTTTAATTATTTGAAACACTTGTATCTTATTTTCTTTTGGAAACTTGACAATTATTTCATTTATCATATAAAAAACAATTATTATTTATTCATGTTTGAATTCCTTCTATTTATTTATCTTGTGCCATGAGCCCCATGCCACAAAGGTGATTATTATTATCCCACCAATAATATCATAGGAGAAAATTAATTATCAAATCACAATTTATATTTATATCATTCAATTTTACCAAAATTGAGGATATTACATTCACCCCTCCTTAAAAACGATTTTGTACCCATTATTCAAATGTTGTAAGCTTAAACGTGAACGATAACTCAACTTAGTTTCAGACCTTAGGGTTAGCATCCCTACTTAGATATCGTTAAAATATTTTATTTATATGCACATTTCTTAGATTATTACCAGGGTTGGTTCTTGAATTTCATTCAAGGTATATGCACACCCTTTCTATTTACATGCCATTATCACTTGGTGATTAAATTTTCACTTTCATTATTTTAGTTTCACTTGGTGATCACCTTCTCCATAGGTTTCCAGCCTATTGTTCATTTATTTCCATATAAGGGTGAGGTAACACCTCAAACATTAGGTCATGTTATCCATTTCTCAATTAGAATATTTATTCACATATGTCATTTTCTAAGCATAAAATGTGTCTATCCATTCTCTTTCACTCATAATAAGATGAAATAAGCATTTGGCTGCAACCCAAATACATAGTTCATTCTATTCCAAGAGTAGAGATGGTATTGTTCACACATTATCTCACAATTTTACATTTTGGTTGAATCATTCTTAATATGACTTGAAACTGTACATACTTTTAGTTCCCAATATTCTTATATTTCATGAAGTCAAATGCCTTTTTCACTCAAGTTTGTGCACAACTCCTCTTTAAGATTTCGTTATTTCATGACTTATGGTATCTTTTATATTTACACCTCTTGTGTTATGAGACTTAGCCACTTCCTTTGGGTCTCTACAGGTACATGTCCCTTTGGAGTGATCTCATCCTTATGCATCTAGGAAGTTCCTCTCACATTCACCCCTTAGGACACATGAACTCATGAATGTGGCCAATCTCCTAAGTCATGGGCCTCAGGCTACTTAGTTGTTTCCTTTGACTTGATGGTCTTATGCATTCATGGCACAATCATCTCCTAATCGCATCGGTCTTTGGTACCTTTAATACTCCCTAGTTAACATTAGGATTGACTAAGGGCTCTAACCTTCCCAAGGGTTTATTGAGGGCACATTATCCTCATATGTAATTCTTTAAACTGGATTTCCTACATCTCTTATGAGGCTCATTATTCACATTATGTCCCCTCATTGGGTTCATGGAGACCCTCCCTTATGGGTTTGGTCCCATACTGTCAGCCACTTCCATAGTGACTTTTCCTCATGTTCCTCAGAGATGAGATACTTGGGTTCAAAGACTATCTACTCAATATATGTTCTATCCTACTTTATATTCTTATTACTTTAGATGACATTCATGGTTACCTCAATCTTTAGATTTATTAGTCAACTCACCCTTCTAGGGAAGGTCCTAAACTAGGGTGCCTTCTGGGCTTAGAGGAGGAGGTTAGGCTCTCTAGCCACAACCTAACTCCACAGTCTTAGGGTTTTTTCCTCCCCTATAGGTCCTTTTTTCCACTCTTGGGTTGACCCAACCCAGGTCAGGACAACATCCCTAATGATTTTCATATTTTCTAATGTACATTTTCAGTTATAACTTCTCGACCTATATCTTCCTAATCTCTGTGGTATACCCTCTTGCTGGGAGGTATTCATACTCACTCGTTGTGAGTAATTCAATGATCTGCCCACTTTCTGGTGGCGATCTCCATCCATACCCACTCACTGAGGGTATTCACAACACCATACTCACTCACTGGGAGTATTTCAGTGATGCACCCAGTTGCTGGGGGTATCCTCCAATCATACCCACATGCCAGGGGTGTCAATAATATCATACTCACTCACTAGGAGTATTTCAATGGAATACCTACTTCTTGGGGGTATCATACTCATTCTCTAGAGGTAATTTCAATAACATACCCACTTGCCGGGGGTAGTTTCAATTGCATAACCAATCGCTGGAGTTACATTCAATAATATACCCACTCACTAGGGGTAGTATCAATAACTTACCCACTCATTGGGGTAGCATACCCACTCTGTCGGGGTATTATTTATTCATCCATTTCTCTAGAGATAGCATTAGGTCAATGAGCAAGTTAGATTCATATTTTCATTTTCATGTATAACCATTGGTTTCTTATTTCTCTCATGTATATTCAAATCTTTTCATATGCTTCATGCATGAATGTCTCCATACCCATGTATGGGAGACTGAGACACCTAAACCCATTTGTATTTTGTCTTTTTTCTTACCTAATCAAGGTTTTTTTTCCTATCTCATCCACACTACTTCCTATTTCCCAGGATTAGGATTTTGGGTTAGAGTTACAACCTACACCCTGTATCATAAGGTTTTATGATCCCACTTAATCCACTAAGTGTTTTTCCTAAACCAACCCTAACCTCATCTAGGGTTTACCCATGCAAGGAAAACCCCATAAAACATTTTTCTTACATGTATAGTATTATTTCCACATTGCACGTACATTAATTGGCGGAGGATTCCTTACGCATACTTCTTCTAAAAAACTCTAAATTGAGATGCAGAGAGAAATATCATTTTAAAGTTTATTAAGAAAGAATATGAGAAGTGGATGAATCAATACGAGAAGGAAAACATAAAGGTATTTTACTTCAGGAAAAATCCTCCAACTTTGTCCATGAGGGATGCACGGGCCTAGGAGTTCTCGTAAGCCGACTAGAGGTGTGGAGGGAAGTTTGGTCAGCCCCCGTGTTATATCATAATTTTTTGGTAAAATTGAATTATATAAATTAATTGATAAGTAATTATCCAGTGGTATTATTATTGATGGAATAACCACTTTTGTGGCATGGGTGCAACCCATGGGCCCAGGGGACTATTTGCATTGCAATTATGTCCTTGGGGCACAAGAAAAAGAAATAAGAGATATTGTGATTATATATATATAGAAATGGCTTATGAAATATTTGAGAATAGAAATATAAGATGATATGCAAGTTCCCAAATGAAAATAAGATGTGTAATGTTTTTGATAATTAAAAGAATAATTATCTAGCTAGTTTGGCAACACATGTTTTGAGCATTAGTTGGTATTATTTTGATCTGACTATTGGTATAATTGAAATAATACAAAAACAAAGCAAATTCTATAAATTGGGAGAAAAAGGACATTCCTTGGGATAATTGTATTTTTTTTTAAAAAGGATAAAGTGTTGACATCCCAATAAATCCCAACATATTAAATATAAATTGGGATACTACTAATGAGTTTCTATATTTAATTTAGCGGATATATCAAAGAATGGTAAGAGGAATATAGTTAATTCTATCCTAGAATTATGCCTTGCCTTTCCTCATAAATAAATGAGTTGGTTTATGAAAAAGGAATATCTTTTAATACAAGTAGAAAGAAGAGTAATGGCATGCTTAAGGAATATCATAAAGTGCCATGCATGGCTTTTTGTGTGTCAAACAAGTAATATGGATACCTTATTTAGGAAATGTATGAATAAAAAATAAAGAGAGATAAAGGCAGGGAGTTTGTTAGTTTTGCCTTGTAGGCATCATGGTATAACCTTATCTTTAATAAATCAATAAATTAATCTTGTCAAAAGGGTAAAGGAAAGAAAGGGGGAATCATCTAGTTCCTATTGCCTATAGAAGGAAGCAAGACCCAAAGAAACAAATACCAGTGCATGATTCTATGAGGAGTATATGTATATGAGGTCTTTCATCTTTCTCATAGGATCTCTCTCCTTCATCATTTTCGTTTTTGCTCACCCTAGGGTTTTTTCCTAGAACCTGTATAAGGGCTACCGAGGATCACACAAGGACCATGAATCAATAACTGGATGACAATAGCCACCTTGTGTGTGATCTCTTCCACACCTTCTTGTATGCCATGGAAGGGCACATGCCCGACTGTAGTGCATGGCCCCAAGCCCCACTGTGATAGTCATATGCCTTCGAATATCTCTTCAACACTGATCGCCTACGACAATATCCTTAGGTTGATATCCCCTCCTCCATGATTCCCATAAGACTCCGATCTGGCTTGGGAGGGGGCAAACTCCATGGTTTCCAGCCACCACTGATGCGGTTAGGTCTAGACATGCCCTTCAAGCATGGGTGAGGATCCTCAAATCCTTCTCCTACCCCTCAGGTCTCAGGAGACTAGGCAAGTGAGATGACAGTAGATTCAGTAGCCACGATTGTGTTTCATCATGAGGAAGAGGAAGCCCACGGTCCAAGGACCATTATAACCTTACATGCACGTATACAATGTGAGGATAAAAGTTCCTTCCCTAAGAACCAAGCCGGACGGGCTACATATGAAGTGGAGATATATAATGAATGACGTGTCAGCTTCTCATTGGCCCTAGTGAGTGAACCTTGTAATTTTCATAAATAATTATAGGTAGATCATAATATAATGAAATTATATATCATTTTGATTAGAAACCAAAGAGGAATAAAAAAAAATAGTTTCAGAGTCTAAGTATGCTTCCAATTCAAAAAATAGTGCAAAGATGGGTTTAAAACTCTAATTTTGTGTAATAAGATGTTTGAATATGCTAAAAATGATTTCTTTGCCATAATAACTAATAATATTGAACAAGATGAGAAATAAAGGTGATCATGATAATAATGATGAGTAGTTCTAATGTGAATAATTATGCATCTAAAGAATCAGGCATTAAAGATCATGATTTTCTATGTTGTTAATGCATATAATATGATAAAAGTATTCATGTTGTTACAACATGGTAGATTTTATAATCATGATTACACCTAATATGAACTAGGGTTCTTGAGTCATTAGATCACTAAATATGAGAATTGGAGTACTGAAGTATAAGCCTAATGATAATTTTATAACAAGGAAACCTAAACCCTAGACTAAATCCCAAGTAGGGTTTAAAATGATTATTGTGAGGTGACACTTTAGGATTTACATACATGCAGCTTAAATGATTGGATATCTTTTGTTTTCTTGATTGGATGATGACACGATTAAAGTATGATTCGATAATCTACATGGTTCAACAAAATTTACATGGTGACACTTATGATTACTCACCTTAGTTTGCCGGTGTTGAGTGTTTTTCAAGGATTGAACAACTAAACTGTTGGATGTTTATTTACATTCAGTTCAATTTATAATGCCACTATGAGTATCACATAAAGAAAGATTATGTGAAGAAAATGCCAATTCTTAATTGCAAATATTTGATGGAATATATGTTGTTAGTTTACTTGCACACTTTTGCATGCATCCCACATACATAGTATATTTCGATATCCTAATTCGTGCTTTTGTTTCAAGGCATTTTAGGTAGATACTAGATAAGATGATATCAAGATAATGAACAGATGAAATGCACCTGAAGAGATAAAAGTTAACTTGTAAGGAGAATTAGGTAGATACTTCTTCTCATATATTTCTCATATACAAAGTTCTATCAAAAGAAATTCATGTAACCCTTTTGAGGAACATGCTGTAAACAATATTTGAATTAATGAAAATTATTTGCTATTATTTATTATTTGGTTAAATCTAGATCCTTGGGAAATTTTAGGTTATGGCTCTCAACCTTAAGCCCTTCCTTAATTGGGGGTTGCCTAAAAGTGAGATCATAACATCTGGTATTAGATCCGAGTTTTTCAAACAATGTTTAATATCTTATAATTTCATTAGTATAAATATGAGGGAATTATTAGGACACTTTCTAAAGACAATGGTCTCTAGAAGGGACCATGACTCTGGGGTTGGAAAAAGTTTCCTCTTCACTACTAGTTGGTTCATGAGGACTCTTGGGCCCGTGCATCCTGCCTGACAAAAGTCAGAAGATTTTTCCTAAAGTAAAATACCTTTAGGTCTTCTTCTCATCTTGATTCATCCACTTCTCATCCTCTTTCTTAATAAAACCTAAAAGGAACTTTCCTCCTCATCTAAAGTTAGGTTTTTGAGAAGAAGTAGGATTACATAATCCCCCCTAGTAATGGTACATGTAAGTGTGGAAATACTAATGTACATGTAATGAAAAAATAATAATGAACATGAGATGTGGAAATAATGATAAAGTAAAGAAGAATCTTTTATGGGTTTTCCCTTGTGAGGGTAACCCTACATGGAACTAGGGTTGGTTTAGGAAAACCCTAGTGGGTCAGGGGACATAGAAACCCTAAGATGTAGGTAGATTATGTAGTTCCTAACATGGACCCTAAACCCTAATCTTGGGAAATGAGATAGAAACCATACCCATAGGAACCCTAATTAGGGTATGAGTAAAGAGAATTAAGAGGAAATATAAATGAGTTTAGCAGACCTAGACTCCCATGCATGAAATGTGGATAAATTCATACATAATGCTAGTGAAATGATTTGAATATACATGAGAAACATAAGTAACCAATGATTATACATGAAAAAATATGAATATAAATGGCTCATCTCCCTAATTCTAACTCCGGAGGAATGGATGAGTAAAGCATACCCCCAACAAGTGGGTGTGTTACCCCAACAAATGGGTAAGCTATTAAGACTACCCCCAGCGAGTGGGTATGTTATTGAAAGCACCACCAGTGAGTGGGTATGCAATTGAAACTACCCCCAACGAGTGGGTATGCCATTGAAATACCCCCAGCGAGTGTGTATGATGTTGTGAATAACCCTAGTGAGTGGGTATGGATGAAGATCACTCCTAGAGAGTGGATAAATCATTGAAATACTCCTAGTGAGTGAGTATGAATACCTCCCAGTGAGAGGGTATACCATAGAGATTGAGGAAGTATGGATTGAGAAGTTATTATACAAAATGTATGTTCAACATAAAATGAAAATTCAACTTTTAGAGTTGGTGTCCCAACTTTGGGTGGATCAACCCAAGAGTGGAAAAAAGGACCTACGAGGGAGGCCAAACCATAGACTTTGGGTTTAGGTTGTGGGTAGAGAGCCTAATCACCTCCTATGAGGAAAGAGGGAACCCTAGGTTAGGACCTTCCCTATGAAGGTGAGATGATAAATCAATTTAAAGATTTAGGTAACCTTGAATGTCACCTAAAGTATTAAGGATATAAAGTATGAACACACATATACTGAGTATGTTTCTTTGGACCTAGGTATGCCATCTCTGGGGATGTGAGGGAAAGTCACTATGGAAGTGACTGATAGTATGGGACCAAGCCCGGGAGGGAAGGTCGCCACAAGCCTAATGAAGGGACATAAAGTGAACAATGAACACCATAAGAGATGGAGGGAATCTGGGTTAATGAATTGCATTTGAAAATAATGTGCCCTTGATAAACCCTTGGGAAGAGTAGATCCCTAAGTACATCTTTAAGGTCAAGTAGGGAGTATTAAATGTACAAGGGATCAATGCGATTAGGAGTTGATTGTTCTCTACATGCACACGTCCATCTAGTTGGGAGGTAAAAACTATGTTTTCTCAAGGCCCATGTCTTAGAAGATTGGAAACCTTCATGAGTTCATGTGTCCCAATGGGTGAATGTGAGAGGCACTCCATTGATGCATAAGGATGAGATCACTCCAAAAGTACCTATACCCCTAGAGAACTCGAGGAATTGGATAAGGCTTATAATACATGAGGTGTAAATAAAAAAGATACAAGAATTCATGTAATAATGAAAGGGGTTGTGTACAAACCCAGCGATGAAAAAATACATGAATTCATGAAATATAAAGAAGTTGTGGAATTATAAAGGTAGCATGGTTTAAAGTCATGTTGAGAATGATTCAACTTAAAATGTGAAATTGAAAGATAAAGTGTGGATACACCATCTCTACTCTTGGAATGGGATGATTTTTTTTCCCAGCTACAATCAAACATTAATTTCTTTCATTATGAGGGAGAGTGATTCGGTAGACACATATTGTGCTTTAAATCAACATATGATAATGAATACTTTAAGATGAACTTAACGACATGACCTAGGGTTTGAGGTGTTACCTGACCCTTATTTGATACCAGGTTGGTAACCTAGGAGAAAAGGTAGTTACCAAGTAAAATTGAAAATCACAAATGAAATTTCAATCACCAAGTGATAGTATCATGTAAATACTAAGGATGTGCATATACTTTGAATTGATATCAAGTACTAATCATAGTCATAACTTGAGGAATTTTAGCACCAATAAAAGTTGTTCTAAGAAGGATTGCTAACCCTAAGTTGTGAAAATAAGATGAGATATATTCACATTAACCTTACTGGGTGTAAATTTTGGGGACAAAATTCCTTTTAAGGAGGAATGAATGTTATATCCTCAATTTTTGGTAAAATTGAATTATATATAAATTAACTGAAAAGTAAATTGTTTTATGATATTGTTATTGATGGAATAATCACTTTTGTGGCATGGGTGCAATCCATGAGGCCCATGAGATAAGTTGCATTGCATTTATGTCCTTGAGGCACAAGAGAAAGAAATAAGAGATATTGTGCATATATATGTATATCGATGGCTTTGGGAAATATTGGAGAACAAATATATAATATGATATGCAAAATTCCAAAAGAAAATAAGATGTGTGATTCTTTAGATTATTAAAAGAGTAATTATCTAGACAATTTGGCTACACATGTTTGAGACATAAATTGGTATTATTTTGATCTAACTATTGGTTTAATTTAAAATACTAAGAAAAGGAAGAGAATTCTAGAAATTGGGAGAAGAAGGGCATTCCATGGGATTATGGTATCATTTTAAATAATTGTTGTAAAGGAGAATGTGTTGACATCCTTATAAATCTCAACATATTAAATATAAATTAGGATAATATTAATGAGTTTCTATATTTAATTTAGGGAATATATCAAATAAAGGTAACAGGAATATAGTTAATTATTTCCTAGAATTATTCCTTGCCTTTCTCCATAAATGAATTAGTTATTTTATGAAAAAGGAATATATTTTTAATACATGTAGAAAGAAGAGTAATGATTTACTTAAGGAATATCATAAATTGCCATGTATGGATTTTTGTGTGTCAACCAACTAATGTGGATACTTGATTTAAGAAATGTATTGATGAAAGATAAAGAGAGAGAAAGGTAGGTAGTTTGTGAGTTGTGCCTCATGGACATCATGGTATGATCCTATCCTTAATAAATCAACAAATTAATCTTGCTAACAGGGTAAAGGAAAGGAAGGGGGAATCAACAAGTTCCTATTTTCTAGAGAAGGAAGCAAGACCCAAAGAAACAAATACCAATGAAGGTTAATGTGAGGATTACTATTTATGTATATGAGGGCTTTCATCTTTCTTGTAGGATCTCTCCTCCCTCTCTCCTTAATCGTCTTCATTCTTCCTCACCCTAGGAATTTTTTCCTAGAACCAATATAAGGGCTAGAGAGGATCACACGGAGTCCAAGAGTCAAGAATGAAATGATAGAAACCACCCTATGCATGATCTCTTCTGCACCCTCCTATATGCCATGGAATGGCACAAGCCCAACTACAGTGCATGGACCCAATCCCTTCCACAATAGTCATCCACCTTCAGAGATCTCTTTAATGCTGATCACCGATGAATATATCCTTAGGTAGGGATCTCCTCCTCCTCCATGATCCCCACAGGACTCTGACCTAGTCGGGGAGGGGCGAACCCTATTGTTTCCGACCGCCGTTGATGTAGTTGGGTCTAGCCGTGTCTGTCAAGGACTGGTGAGGATCCTCAAAGCCTTCTCCTACCCCTTGGGTCTCAAGGGATGAGGGAAGTGAGTTAGTGGCAGAGTCAGTAGATGTGATTGGGTTTTATCATGAGGAAAAGGATCTTCGTGGTCCAAGGACCATTATACCCTTACATGCATGTATAAAAAATGTGGTTAGAAAGGTACTTCCCTAAGAACCAAGCCGGTTTGGTTACAAATGAAGTTGATATATATAATGGATGATCTGTCAACCTCTCATAAGTGTTCAACAAGCCGCTCGTTCTGCTCTGGCGATCGTGAAGGCAATCTAGGGTTCCAGGCGCTCGATCCTCCGACTCGGGGGAGGAGGTCGGCTGCCGGCGCGTGGCCACCCTCTCCCCCTGGGCTTCCGTCGGCGCCTGTCCGATCTGCAGATCGCGCTCCTCGTCCGTCTGGCTTCCCTCCTCTCCATCACCTTCTGCCTTTCCCCTTTCTGGCCGTCGGGGTCGGGTCTCCCGGTCCTCTGATCCGGGAGTCGCAGGGTGAAGGGGCGGCTGCTTCCGTGCGGCGGCTTCGCCTCTGGCGTAGCTTTTGCTTGGTGGTAGTGTGGAGGCAGCCGAGTCTACGGAGTCTGGCGTGTACCTACCGAAGGCTGGCGTTTGTCCCCTGTATAGCGTTCTTTCTTTTCTGTCTGTTTGATTTCCCTTTTGTGCGTGTGTTTTTTGGGTTCTAGGAAGGTTCTCTGCCTTCTTGTCACCGTTCTTCGGTGTTTGTCTGTCCTTTAGGGGGCTGTTTCTCTCTCCTGTCGTGAGAGTATCGTGATCTCTAGCAGGTCTCGTTCTGCCTCAGGTTCATTTGCTGCTCAAGCTGTTGACATGGATGGTAGAGATAACAATCGGATGGAACACTGGTTTGGTTCATCCCTTACACCACTGCCTAATGCTCAAGTTGAAGGCATCTCTCATAAAAGCTGCTTAAGTCAGCCTCGAAGAGAGATCTATGAAGAAGTGTTTTATTCTCATTCCAATATGAGTGGTAGTGGTTCTAAGTCTGTGTACCTGATTGTTGCTTGTTCTTGTGGTTGTTCTTATCTACTTGTAGATGCCGTTAGGCTTGAGTAATGAATGGATCTGTTTACTCTCAAAAAAAAAACTGTCAACCTCTCATTGGCCCTAGTAATTGAACCTTACAATTTTTATAAATAATTATTGGTAGATCGGAATATAATGAAACTATATATCATTTTGATTGAAAAAATGAGGGGAATACAAATAAAATATTTTTAGATTCTAATAAGGATTCCAATGCCAAAAGTAGTGCAAATATGGGTTTAAGTGGTTATTAATGTATTTAAACCCTAAGTTTGTTTAATAAGATGTTTGAATATGCTAAAATGATCTCTTTGCCATAATAATTGATAATATTGGACAAGATGAGAAATCAAGGTGATCATGATGACAATGATGAGTAATTCTAATGTGAATAATTATGCATATGAAGAATCAAGGATTAAAGATCATGATTTGCTATTTTGTTGATGCACATAATCTGATAAAAGTGTTCATGATGTTATAACATGGTAGATTTGATAATCATGATTACATCTAATATGAACTACGATTCTTGAGTCATTGGATCACTAAAAATGGGAATTAGAGCACCGAAGTATAACCCTAATGATAGTTCGATAACAAGAAAACCTAAACCGTAGACTAGGACCCGAGTAGGGTTTAAGACAATTAATGTGACGGTGACACTTAGGATTTACATACAACAGATTAAACGATAGATACATTTTTCTTGCTTGATTGGATGACATGCTTAAAGTATGATTTGATAATCTGCATGGTTATACAAATGGTACGTGGTTACACTTATGAGCACCTGCATTAGTTTTTCCAGTGTTTTCCAAGTGTTTCTTGAGGATTGAACAACTAAACTGTTGGATGTTTATTTACATCCTATTCAATTATAATGCCACTATGAGTATCACATAAAGAAAGATTATGTAAGAAAATGTCAGTTCTTGTTTGCGAATATTTGATGGAACAGACATTGTTAGTTTACTTGCACACTTTTGCTTGCACCCCACATACACATTACATTTTAATATGTTGATCCGTGCTTTTGTTTCACGGCATTTCAGGTACATGCTAGATAAGATGATATCAAGATAATGGACAAAAATGAAGAGTACCTAAAGACATCAAAGTTAACTTGTAAGTAGGATTAGATAGGTTCTTCTTCTCATATAGTTATCATATGTACA
The DNA here is from genome assembly GCA_963693085.1 of Alisma plantago-aquatica. Taxonomy (NCBI): domain Eukaryota; kingdom Viridiplantae; phylum Streptophyta; class Magnoliopsida; order Alismatales; family Alismataceae; genus Alisma; species Alisma plantago-aquatica. Next base: position 550,724,747 of record OY856415.1, on the reverse strand, counting down.
GTTCTGTTGAAAGAAATTCATGTAACCCTTTCAAGGAATATTTTGTAAACAATATTTGAATTAATGGAAACAATTTGCTATTATTTATTATATGTTTAAATCTAGATCCTAGGGAAATTTTAGGTAATGGATCTCAACTATAAGGCCTTCATTAATAGGGGGTTGTCAAAAAGTGAGGTCGTTACATTTGGTATCAGAGCCAGGTTTTTCAAATAATGTTTAATATTTTATAATTTCATCTATAGAAATATGAGGGAATTATTAGGGTTTTTTTTCTAAAGATGATGGTGTCTAGAAGGAACCATGACCCAAGGTCTGGAAAAAGTTTCCTCCTCCTTATGATGGGTCTAATTGGGTGATCTAAATGTTTGAAATCTATAGAATCCACATACAAGTAGTGGATGTATGCAGTCTAGAATCAACCATCATATTAAAATAGAAATGTTTACACCAAAAAATGTCTGACCTCCTTCTTCAAAATGTGGGAGTTTGATAATTTTTTTTCCAAAAGTAGTCATAGTAGTAACACCCAACATGATAGTAAGATCATCATATTTGTAAATTTATATTCTAAGATTATGAACTCACCAATAATCTATTGAGGATCATTTTAAAACAATCATAGTAATTTAAAAGAATGGTATCAATAGTGTGACTTTGATTGCATTGGGATGATAAAGTTAAGTTTTAGACTTAGAGTAAGTCTTTAGTTTAAGAAAATAATAGAACATTGAGAAAATATATGATTCTGAGTCTTCAGCTGATACATAATGGTGTAATTTCATAATTAGAAAGATATGTAGGCTGGTGGACCAAATGGATTGCCTATGTATGAACCATGGACCTTAGGATCCATTTAGGACCAAAATGACTATTTGGGTGATAAATAGGTCCATTGGATATATTTTAAAGAAAAATGAATTTCGTGTATACTTATGAACCCTAGAATGTTCTAAGTTGGTTGGTAAACTAATTAAGATACAATGAGAAAGATTCGAGAAGATTTTGAAGTGATTAATGACCTAGATAATTAAATGAGCACTTATCTAGTATTTATGTGAATTCTAAATATTCAGGTATTAAATAAATCCAAAATGATCTAATAATTGGCTTCATACAAGATAATGATTAAATGAAGATAAATCCAAGTTTTGGGACTATGATTATTTGTAACCTAAATAATTAAATTAGATAAATACTTGACTAGTAAGAAAGAGGTATTTACCTTAGTTTTTTTTATCCCAATCTTCTCATGATATAAGATTATGATAATATGAAGTATATTCTACAATTTGGGATTAATCAGATAATCTTAATGACCTATAGGATTTCAAGAATATGATGATAATTCTCTTAAAAGTGGAACCTTAGTTTTCAATTAAATTTATTAAATGGATGTCACACATAGAGCCTGGATAATCCAAAACTTGAGGACATCAGTTGAATGTGTAGATCACCCAACACTGTCAGGGTGTAATCCAACACAGGATGCCTTGTCTTCTGTCTCAAGGAAGAAGACCTATGAGAGATGGAAACCACCTTATCAACCGTTCTTTCTCCTTCCTCCACCATTTACCATGGAATAAGGTTCACTAGATTTGGGAGGTTCTAATAATTATGACGACCTTTGGTAGGAGCATTATCTCCAAGAGATGAGATTATACCCAAATCCAACAGATACAGAGACAAAGGATTAGTTGTCCTTGTGGTATTCCATGGATCCCTACCTACATAAAGAGGGTCATATAGCTTTGCAGTGGAGGGGAGGACTCGACCACACCTTCAGTTGTTCATGAAGCCACTTATAACCCACCATCAACACCTCCCTCCATCGTCAACATTGTGATCTAGATACACCTTTGTTAGGATGCCTCGAGCCAATTCAACATGCCTAACTCATCTTTGGTGTATCGTGAGACCCAAATCCATCAAGAAGTTATGGACCTTGGTTACAATACACACAACCCAATCTTACATATTGAGAGGAGTTCACCCGACCTCTAGACCACCACAGGATCCCATAGATGGTGAGAAAAATTCATGAAGGATCCAACAATGTTCTCCAAACCTCTACTCATTGGTACCAAAGGTAAATCTTAGTTCCCAATCCCATATTCTTGCATATTACTACTATTGAATCCAATCCCAATAACCCATCTCAAATATCCTTTGTTACCAAAATTTTTCCCTTTTTTCTTTGGAGAGATCATCAGAGGCATTAAGAGTATGAGATGCTAAAGACGAGGTCTGTAAAGCCTGAAGTCAATTGCAAGGCTGACCCCACAGCCCGACTGATTCATGATCAAGAGCCTAAATGAAGGAGGAAGAATCCCCTCAGTGAGTTTACTTCTCTACCCTAATCTACATGATTGATCTCAGTCACTACAAAAGATAAAATGGGTCATTTTACCTCTCCCAAACACCCAACTAGCATGGACTAGTTGTTGATGAGGCGTGAGCCCATTAGCTGGAGTTGGGCCCATAACTGAATGAATAATGTCCTAATTACTAACATTGCCGAAATGGATTGATCTATTAATGGTTATAGCAAAATAATTTTAGTTAATTATTGGTACATCTGCTGATAGTGAATATATACATATATATATCGTTTTGCTAAAAAATATGTATATCATGAACAAAATGGTTTGAAGACCTAGTTATGAATCTGGTTCCAAAAAGTACAGGTGATACATGAATCTAACATGAATGGCACAAGAACACTTATATTTGATGATCAATATGTTAAATACATTAAATATGTTTAGTTTGGGTTATAATATGATATTGATGAACAATAAGATAATGATGATGGTGATGTATATTAGGATTTCTAACTCTTGGAAATAGTGATGTAATTGAATTATGTTTGATACTCTTGTTCCTAATTAATACTTCATGATGACCCTAAACCTTAGTTTAAGACCTAAAATAGGATTAATTAGTGTCATATGGGTACAATGGTGAGACATTGTAGTATGCATATTTTAGATAATGTTGATTGATTATGATTACTTGAATTAATAATTGATTATTTGATTGCTTGAAGTTCATACTACATGTTTTGTACATGAATAAGGCAAATGGCTATTTATGAGTATCTGTACATATCGAATTCTAAAGTTTGCCAAGGATTTCTCAAAGTTTGATGAAATAAACTATTGGATGTTTATCTACTTTCAATTTATCATAATTACAATATGATTATAATATAATGAAACTACGATAATCTAAACTCAAGGTTAGAACTACCAAGGGGTAGTTCACCTAACTACAATTATGGGTAGGTAAAGGTGATTACACCTAAGGTGGTATGACAAACATGTGTTAGTTTACCTAAATGAAAATACAAGTTTATATGTGCAATTAATTGATGATTGAGCAACATATGTTGTTATTATACATGCACACTTTTGTGTGCACCCACATACAAAATATAGCAATATACTGATTCACACTTTTGATTGTTGACATTTTAGTTAGCTGATTAAATTTTAGTTCTAAAGATATGGATATTTATTATATATTGAAGGTGTTAAAGATAAGTCACAAAGAGTATTAACTAGTTATATATCTTAATACTTCTTGTCATCTATATGTTAGTTTTCTTGATAATTTCATGTATCTTCTTAAAGGAGTTGTGTTTAAACATTTGTATTCAATTCAAGTTCAAGTAATGGAAATTGTTGATTTACTTTGTTCTTTGTTTAATATAGATCTTGGAAATTAGGTATTGGTTCTTGACTTTATAGTTTACCATAATTGGGTGATACTCAAAAGTGGGTCATTACTATGATTCCGCTCAATGATAATCTAGAAGGTTTTTAGTTCAAAGGAAATCTTAAAGGATTTGTATATCGGCTTGAAACCTCGAAACTTAGAAATTGCAAGCACTTACAAATATTCCCTTACTTATTATATAAGTGGGTGTAGGTATGATCTTTAAAACTTGCATTGTACATGGAAAGGGCATTAGAAAGTGAAAAGAAATTTGATGTAATGACATTAAATACATAAGGTTTCATTCCCCAAGATTGTAGTGAGATTCTTAAGTCATATAGCTTAGACATGATAAGTTTAATAATTGTGGCCATGGTAGCAAAATATTTTGATAATTGATAACTCCAAAATGCTCTAAGTGAACTCAAGTCAATAATTGATAAAAGGAAAGAAAATTTTTTATGGCTTATGTTTATTTTGTTTTTAGTGTATTATCCTATCCCTATATAGTAACGATACGAGGTTCCAAAACAATAATCTCATATATTATTCCTATTTTTATTTATATATTTTGTCTATTTTCCATTACATTATCGTCTTTATTCCTATATTTATCCTAATATTCCATTGTATTTACTTTCATGTATACTTCATATTTCTCTCAATAATACCCCTCACAATACCATCTCTGTAAACTTCTAGAGAGTGTGAATGAACAAGAATATGTATCAAATGAATTTACATCCTAAAATATATACTTATAACTAATTTGGATAAAATATTATTTGAACATAATGTTTCTATGATCATATAGATAAGAAATACGGTCTAGTTTCTTGTATACAATGTCAGACTACATGAAAATTAATTATTATGACTTCCCAATTACATATTGCATACAAACACCATACCCATTTAATAATGACTTGTGTATGAAAATTTGACATTTTCAAATTCAACACTTTACTATTCTAATGGTTACTTACATATGGTAGTATACTAAATCATCTTAATACTCTACTATCTCTTTCTTTTAGGTAAAGTTTTTAACTATTTCTATCTTTTATTTTTATTTCAAAGTTTTAAAGCAAATGTTTTGATATCCTAGATTTTTAGTTTTACAATCATTTTGGATCGATATATTGGGTATTGAATAGTGAGGATAAAAAGCCTAGATAATCATAATCGGTCATATTTTGAATATTTAAATCCTTAATAATAAGTTTTGATGTGTAATAATGAATATTAAATATTTAGGTGGCCAAATATCCCTAAATATACTTGAGGAACTTTTCTGGTATTTTTACTTGGATCATCATGGGAATTAGCCTATCTGAGGAAATTATTTATTATGTCAAACAATCATATTATGTGCTCACAATGTACCAATATATGTGTTAAACACTCATTAAACACAAAAAAAAGAATTATATCATTTTGATTCACCATTGGGATGATATTGGGGATTGAATATTTGTCAAATGAATAAGGTTTATTGTCTCTTAGACCTAATATGGTAATCATCCGTCAAGTTTTTAACACAACCTTTAATGAATTTAGTTGATTTGTGGACTTGCAAAAACAACACAAGCAAAGTCACGACACATGTTACTAGAACTTTAGTTCAAGTTGATGGATGTGCATTTCATGTGTCATATCATATTCAAGCTCTAATCCTTGCCAATGACTAACTTGCCACCCCCAACACACACATGTTGCCAGATCTATTATTCATGGAGGGGTTGTGTGAGAGTTGTATGATTTCTTTACAAAGCATAGAGGTTCCCAAAAACCCCAAAATATGATTTGAGGTAGTTGTTTTGTGAAGATCAAACTCCTACTCCTTATACACTCCCTACTCTATATCATACACTAATGGAGGAGGAAGGTGTGAGTGGGATGAGTGATCAGTAAGGTTTCATGTATGGGGGAAACCTTCTACATAGGTTCCTAATCTAGAATAACTTCCAATGACCTGGAAGCTTGATGGTCCTTATGGCATTATGCTCTATCTAAATGGAGGATCCCTTAGAATTTATTAGTATGTGATGAGGTTTTAGTGTGTTTCAAAAGATAAGGATGAGGTTTCTGGACCAATACAGAGATATGGAAGTGAAAATCATAAGAAAGACATCATATTTGTCATTTCCCTACTTTCGAATACTTAGTGACCATGAGGAAGCAAACATGCTTTGCGATCAAATGCATGATCATGGGAAGGGATTGTATGAGGCCATGCAAGAGGAGAATGACTCAAGGTATGTAAACCCTGAGATAATAGTGAGTGTGGAAGACTGGATTTATAGGTCATATATACTAATTGAGCCTCTCACACTCAAAAAGAATAAGCATGAGGAATAGAGAAGAAAAATTCCCCCCAACTTACAATGCATACTCTATTGTCAACCCAGATCTGGGCAAAATACTTCATCGTTATGCTTCAAATCACAAGTTCCTATGAAAACTAATCCTCATGCAAAATGTGTTGGTATGTATGCCCAAAGAGCCAATCATATGATGATTGGATTGGAATATGCTTTGATTGATTTGATAAATATCAAAGGTAAGCTTCCAATTTATTCTAGCTCAATGGATTATGAGATAAATGATGGAGCAGAATGAATGTCTAAAGAATGACAATACTCAATGACGTATGTCTTCAGGTTGAGGACATGAACAATGAGATCATACAGATGCTAAGAGTATATAAATTCTTGTTATGTCCCTAGTCGGATGTCATTATGGAAGGTGGATAGACAACAATGACACATCAAGACGAGAGTGTGTGTTATTTGATGACAATGTCTCGTTAGTCATGATATATGATATCAAACCAAGCACATAGATACATGTTAGAGAATAGTGTATTGGATAGACCCACCATGAGAGTGACACATGGAACCATGACATGGTAGTCATAATCATCTCTCATAGTGATGGTGGTGATTGTGATTCTTAGACCTAAAATCACTGCACTCGTCAAATGTGATTGGGTACACTTTTACATCATCAAACGCTATCCTGAAACATGAGTTGTTATAAAGGTGATGATTGGGTGGTTTTGACACTTGAGATAGACTGTGAATGATATATATGGGATTTTTCCCTCCTAAGGGAGTATTATGTCCATGACACTTGATAAGCGAGACTGAGAAAGGCATGCACATGCACATGTGAATCAACATATGATATTGATGTCACACATATCTCAGACAGTATGCTCTAGTTCAAGAAACATGAATGAACATTGAAAGTATGACAACTCCATGCCTTGGGTTCATTCAGGATATTAGAGATAAAGGAATTATACATTTACTGGAACACCAATCACAGATCGTAGGATTGAAAGTTGTTCTCCAACTTTCCTTTTCACTTGGGTAGCACTGATGTGCAATTAGGTACTGCTCTTTGCTTGTGATGTCATAAGCTAGTTATGGACATTCACTGCCAACATGAAATGGGACATATAGGGTCACACACAAAGGATTAACCTATAGGAGGAGTTTATCCATGAATGATGTTTGGATTAATTACTAAAGTGTTTAGGTACTCAATCAAACATTCAATTTATAGACTTGACTCATAATCATCAAGTTCAAGTGTTGAACTAACTGATTAGAGTGTCAGATTGATTGAGAACTAAATTGACTGTGTTTTGCACAATCTGGACCACCAACCAACCGGTTCACTTGGACCAAACGAGCAGTGTTGAGTTGTCTAGGTTTGTGAGAAAAGTTTTTTATTTCACTTGTTCAATTTGATTGGGACATGAATTAATCTTTGTGTTAATTAGAAACGAATAAGGAAAGTCAATTGCAGGTTGGTATGAGAAGTGAAACGACCGGTTCACTGGGTGAACTGATCGGCTCACACTTCCAACTGACTAGTTCACTAGTGAATCGATCGGTTCGCCTTCCACAGTGTAAATTGTTCATGGAAATTCTAGACCCTTCTAATCCTGCACAGACTGGGAACCTTGACCCTACCCTCTACTATAAATAGAGTGGTATATGGGACTTCTCTAGAGACACAACTCAGAACATCAGTTGCTCTTCAAAGTTGTTGTCCTCTCTAGTTGTGGTAATAGAAAGAGCCCAAGTAAGTTCTACCCGTCTAGGGAGGAACATCGAGGGAAAGACAACTGCAGAACACCAACTGGTTGTGGGAGAGTGTGTTGGTGACTAGTATGCCGACAGAAGGGGACAACTCCTTCTAGTTCATTCTTCAGGACGACTAGAGTTCTCGGTAGTCTGTGTGGACTATCTATAGAGGCGTGAGACTTCTGCCGCTCAGGAGGATGACAATCAACTGCAGTCTGGGTCAAGACCAGGAGCTACACAGACATCGTCGCAGACAGATGGTTGAAGACTGCACTTACCATGAGGTATAGTCACTGGTCAAGCCTCAGGACTAGGTATAACTCGCTAAAACCATCCTTCCCATTATATAGATATTGATGTGATCTGCTAGTTATGAGTTTATGATCGATCTGCCTGTCTTCTTGTTCCAGAATCAACTTCTCTCAAGCATAGGAGATCTGATTGGGAGGACTATCAAAATCGACGCCACTACAACCACAGGTGACCGGGGCAAGTTTTCTCGCCTGGCAGTGGAAGTCGACACCACCCAGCCTCTACTTCCCGAAATCTTCTTGAACAGTGAACATTACCGTCTCGAGTATGAGAACCTACCAACGGTGTGCTTACGTTGTGGCAGGTTGGGTCATGCCGATTCCGACTGCTCCTTCGTCAAACCTTTCACACCAGCGGAAGCCTCTTCCTCGAACACTGGCGTCCCATTAGCACCCTTCTCATACTCGGCATCAATCCATGCCCCGAAGCCAGTAAGGAAGACGTCGACGCAGAAGGAGAAGCCGAACACCGAAGATGGAAGCAACAAAGCCACAACAAAGCAAACCCAGCTGAAAACTAGCAAAGAACCATCCCACGCACCTGCAACACAGGAAGAGGATGGTGGATGGGAAAAAGTATTCCACAAGAAGAACAAAAAAAAGCAAAACAACCCACCATCTAAACAGATGCCAAGCAATGCACGTCCACAGGGTGCCAACACCGCAGTGCAAGACGACACTGCCGTCATCTTAATTGACGATCAAATCTCTGAAGGCCGGGACAAACCCCCTAACAACGGGGAGGCCTTCGTCTTCACTGGGGCTAACCCTGAACCAAGGTCGGACATCCCCCCTGACAAGTTCAGTTGGGGGAATACCACGAAAGATAGTGGCGTCCTGCTCAGAAACAGACGCGTTGTCTATCAGAACGTGATGATCAGTCCCGGGAGGGAACAGAAGAAAGGAAGGCTGGCCCAAATGTTTACCAACCCAAACCCAGGCCATGCAAAGAAGCAATTAGAGTTCGACAATCAGAATCAAGAAATGGACACCTCAGACGCCAACACCGCTGAGGGGCCAAAAGCTAGTGAAGGAGGCGATCAGCCTATCGGGCTGCAGGCAGCCTTCCATTAATTAACCTGCCTTCATCTCTTTCCAGCTGTGTTAATGGTTAATATCCTCTGATGGAACATCCAAGGAGCTTGCTCCAAGGATAAGATTCGTCTAATTCGGGATTACAAGATCAAATACCATCTCCACATGCTCGCACTCATTGAGACTCGATGCAGTGGCACCTCAGCAGACACAATTATAAAAATGCTCGGCTTCTCCTCCTCCCACAGAGTGGAAGCTCTTGGTTTCTCCGGCGGCATCTGGATCCTTTGGGATAGCAACCGCTGTGACATTGAGATTAGCCTTAATCACCGTCAACTTATCCATTGCAGAGTGAACAACATGTGGCACCTCACAGTTGTTTATGGCAGCCCTCACCCTCTGAAGAGGAATCTTCTGTGGACCAGACTAAATGAAATCTCTACTACCATTACCGGCGCTTGGGCAGTGGTTGGTGATTTCAACACGAAACTCGACAAGTCCGAGAGGAAGGGAGGTAAATCCTTCGACCGCAGGAACTGCAAGCTTTTTAACAAACTGCTGCTTGACACTGGACTTGCTGAAGTCCATACCAGTGGACACTACTTCACCTTCAAAAGGAAGCAACTCCTTAAGAAGCTGGACCGCGTCGTAGCCAATGATAGCTGGCTCACTATGGAAGGGGGATGCGTACATCGGTGTTGCCTCTCCTTTACTCCGACCACAACCCCATCCTCATCTCCAACCCTCCCAAAGTCGATGACAAGCCGCACGTCTTCCACACCAAGGCTAGCTGGATCGCTAACCCAGAGTTCAAGAATCATATCCTCCCAACGTGGGACTCCAAGGCATCTTTTCTCCAGGCTTTACCGCCCTTCTCCAGGGCAGTGCTTAGCTGGGAAAAGAAGACATGCAAGAATAAAAGGAAGACGAAGGAAGACACCATGAGACGCCTCAATCACTGCCAGGTAAAGGACTCTGTTCATTCAAGCCTTACTAACGATTTACTAGCAACTTCCTTGCAAGAACAATACAGGGACATCCTTCTTCGTGAAGATATGGATTGGCAACAAAAAGCACATGTCAACTGGCTTCAGTATGGTGATGGCAATACAAGCTTTTTTCATGCAAATGTTAAAGCCCGCCGCCACCATGCAAAAATAACCAGGCTGCGTAATCAGAAGAATGCTTGGACTGAAAATTCGGAGGAGCTAAAACATCTCGTCTCCAGCTACTTCATACGCCTACTCACCGACGATGGACCGTCCACAGCCAGACTGGATGCGGCCGCTGGATACATCGGGCACTTTACTCAGCTTTCTATTCAGGTGCTCAATTACATTGCTCGCACACCTGGCTCAGAGGAGGTTAAATGCACAATTCTTCAGATGTCCCCCTTGAAAGCCCCTGGCCCAGACGGGGTATATACCAGCTTTCTCCAGAAACACTGGCAGCAAGTCGGGCACTCAGTCACCCTCACAGTCTAAGAGGCATTCAACAATGGCAAGGTTGATGCTCGTCTTTCAGATTCATATATGGTCCTGATCCCAAAGTGCAGACAACCCCAGAGGTGCAGTGAATTACGGCCGATCTCGCTCAATAACACTTGTTTCAAGCTCATTTCCAAAATTCTTGTGGAACGTCTTAAGCCACACCTGAGTTCATGGGTAAAGGAGACTCAAACAAGCTTCATCCCTGGCAGGCGTATAAGTGACAATATCATTCTTGTTCAAGAACTGATACACTTCATGAGACAGAAAAGGTCCGGCAAGCACTGGGTTTGCATCAAGCTTGACCTTTCCAAAGCTTTTGATCGTATGAACTGGAGCTTCATCCGGGACACAATCATCAAAACCGGCCTCCCAAATATTACTGTTAGCTTGATCATGGATATCATCTCAAGTGGCAACACCTCTATTCTGTGGGACGGAGTACCCCTTGCACCTTTCAGTTCATCCCGAGGGGTCCGTCAAGGAGACCCCTTAAGCCCATATATTTTCATCCTATGCATGGAACACCTATCACAGGAAATCTCTAAAGCTTTTGAAGACAACCGATGGAAATCTATTAAGCTCACAAGACATGGCACACCTCTCTCACACATCTTCTTCGCCGATGACATCCTCCTAATGGCGGAAGGGCAAGTGGAACAGGCGACTGTTATCGTCAATGTATTATCGGAGTTCGCTACTGCATCCGGCCAAACTGTCTCCAAAGAAAAATCCTGTTGTTTCTTCTCCCCCAATACTCCTCACAGCAACAAACGCAGGTTCTGCAGGAAACTTGGGATAGAAAGCACAGATGATTTGGGGCGTTATCTTGGAGTCCCTGTGTTGCACCACTGGCTTAATAAGACGACCCACAACCAAATTGTTGCTACAATTAGAGGAAAGATGAGTAGCTGGGCTGCAAGACATCTCTCCCTGGCCGGGAGGATCACCCTCGTAAAATCTACCCTCCATGCCATCCCGGCTTACACCATGCAGACTGTCCGTCTCTCACCCATGTTGTGCGATGACATAAACAAACACATCAAAAACTTCATCTGGTCCAGGAACGAAGACAAGAAGAGGCTTTCCTTAGTGTCTTGGAAGAAGGTCACTTCCTGCAAATCTAATGGTGGCCTTGGTATTAAAGATGCCAGAGACCAAAACACTACACTTATGATGAAAAACGCCTTGGATTTCCTGACTGACCGACCGGTCCTTTGGGTTAAGATCATGAAAGAAAAATACATGCGAGCTAACAAAGCTCTTAGCACTCCATGCTCCTCTATGTGGGCTTTTATCAAACGCAATCTAGACACCCTTAAGGCAACCTCCCAAAATTCGATTGTCTAGCTCAGGTCGTGATACCTCAGTTTGGAAAGACAAATGGCTCCCGGGGAAGAACATCAATGATATCAGGCCAGACTGGCCCATGCCAAATGATATAGCTGATCTTCTGGTGCACTCAATGAGACTGGAAAATGGTCTCTGGGATTTCAGCTTCATCCAGGCATATATGCCACCGGAAGTCGGGGCAATCCTGCAGTACCTGCCCCCTCCTACTAACAACAATGAACCTGATAGCTGGACCTGGCCTCACAGCTCAGAAGGCTCCTTTTCGGTTAGCACTGCTTACAAATGGATTCGCGAGGACAAGGATATCGCTACACCTAGTCACTGGGACCTGATCTGGAAGTTAAAGGCACCTGAAAGAATCTGCACTTTTCTGTGGCTCCTTCAACATGGCGCACTCTTAACCAACGTCGAGAAGCAATGACGCCATATCGACGTCGATCCTCTTTGCCCACGATGCAATAATGCACCCGAGACGCTCATGCACTGCCTTCGTGACTGTCCGGTGAGTAAAAGTGTATGGAGAGCACTCAAGATGCAGGACAACTTCTTTGAGCTTGATGAAGACACATGGAAGAATGTGATCACAAATATTAACAACAACAGAGAACTTCAAACAGTCATTGCTTGATGGCACCTATGGCAGGTTCGGAACAACACTGTGCACCAACAGCTGACCCCCATGGTCCATGAAGAAGTGTGTTTCATCAACGAGAGGGTGAACTCGATAACGAAGCTTCCAAAGATTATTCCAACTACACAATCCAGGAAGTACGTTCCTCTTCTGCATATCTTCAACCCTGATCACATTATCTTCGTGGATGCTGCCTTCCGGGAGTCTTCAAACATGGCCAGAACAGGGCTCCATATCATCAACAATGCTGGCATTTGTTTGCTCGGTAAAGGGACGCCTCTGTATGCACAATCAACACAGGCAGCGGAGCTCCATGCCATCTACAATGCAGCTGCTATTACCATTACCATGAATTTGGGAAGAGTCCTCCTTTTCTCTGACTCCATCTCCTCGGTTATGATGGTTAACCAGGCGATGCCCCTGGGACCCAAGCTCCAAGCTATTTGGAGGAAAACTCGCACCATCTCGGCTTCTTCCAACCAGCTCTCCATACGTCACGTCCCTAGGGAGCTCAACGGCGTTGCCGATGCTATTGCAAAAAACAGTCTCTCTACTTTCAGTCCTTGTTCTTTTACTACTGTAAGCCCATCGTGGCTAAACCAAGCCATAGATGTGAACTTATCCAATTTATGGCCTGCACTAGAGAGCAGGATAAATAATAATTAATCTCTAGTTACCCAAAAAAAAAATTATTTCCGCTGCCTACTCCGACCACGTAAAAGAGCAATTCACAAGGAATGCAACTGCTTTCAAAATGATACAATAATCCCAGAAAAAATCATACAAAATTAGTTGAATATTTAGTTGATTAGATAAGTAGTAATCTAGAACTTTGACATATATATATATATATATATATATATATATATATATATATATGGCCCATCTTTATTGCCCGCGCGGGTAGCTACCCGCCCACCCTTCCAACCACTTTTTTCCAAAAAAAAATTTCGCAATTGTAGAGTACTATTTTGTCTAGCTCTCCAAAAAAATTTAGCCAAAAATAATATCATTTGCCCCTCCAAAATAAAAAAAACCCGTCCTTATATATATCTGTTGTATATTTTGTACAGAGTTACTTTTTTGATACCATAGTTACTTTTTTTACAACATAGTTACTTTCTTAACCAGGAGAGTTACTTTTTTGGCTGCCGGGTAGAGAAAATCTAGGCTACCCGCGCGGGCAATGAATGAACGCCTATATATATATATATATATATATATATATATATATATATATATATATATATATAAGAATTGTGTACATTGAGATAGCTCGCGGGAGGTCAGAAGTGGCGACCAGGAGGGCGATCGATAGGGAGAATGGTGTAGATTTAAGTAGGTCGCCAAAGATACCAAATGAAGTTGCCACTTCTCTTCAGTCTTTGAGCATCAGTAACGGGGGTTACTTCATGGGGAATAGTTGCAGTTGTAGATTGGCTCCCCATCGAAATTCTGACCCTAGGGAGGGTCATGAAGTAGACTTCGAAGTACATAATAGGTAGTTGGGAAATGTAACAAGTGTTGTAACCTCTGGTGCATCTTTGACAAGTAGTCGATCCAAGAAGGGGTTCTCTACTAAAGCATCAATTTTTGTTGCTAAAGAATTGAAGTCAAGGGAGGATCTTTTGAAGCCAAGGAAGATAATGGTCTTAGGCAATCTCAAGAAAACACAAACAGATCTAAAGGATAATAAGATGATCATCCAAAAATACATTGTGGAAAGGAATAAGGAGAGATGGAGTAAAACAATAGTGGGACACATTGTTGGCCTCAAACCTCACTGGTAGACCCTTGTTGTTCACCTCATGCAAATATGGAAGATCATGAGATTGATTGAGGTTAGGACAAAAGGGAATGGCTTCAATCTGATTATGTTCTCAAATGATGAAGACATGAAGATGGCATTGGAAGGTGGCCCATGGTTTGTTGATGGGAATCCGCTAATAATCAAGAAATGGGAGTAGGGTGACCAGATGGAAAATTTAAGCCGAAGGAGATTCCTATATGGTTGAAGGTCCACAATCTTCCTATAGAACTCTGGGATGAATATATATTTCCCTACATTGGCCCTATTTTTGGAAAATTGGTGACAAAAAATAACCTCAAGCTAATCTTCAAGAGGATGGAGTATGCAAGAATGCAAGTGCTTGTTCCTATGGATTTCAATTATCCAAAAGAATTGGAAAGCATTAGTGAAAATGGAATTTTGGATGTGATTGGTTTTGAATATGAATGGGAACCTAACTGGTGTCTGGAGTGTGGCAAATTTGGCCATGAATCTTCCCTCTATAATGAACTAGATTCTTATGTGGTGAATTACAAGAAGTCCATAAATCAGGAGAATAATAAAGTCTGGAAGCCAAAAAAGATGAATCCAACTGGGGTAAATGAGATTGCTACTATAGATACAATCACTCTTAGTGCAACTGTTACCAATGTTGTGGAGATAGTTGACAATGATGTTGCTATTCCCTTGAACTCTCACATAGCTATGAACGAGGCTATTCAAAACTCAAGGGGAGATAATCTGTTGTCAATGGAAGTAATTAAAACTCTAATGAAGAGCTCATTGACAGATTGATAGACTATGGAAAAATATAAAAGTCCCCCAAATTCTTCATAAAAAGCTTCCATATGAATCCAAACATCTCAGTGAAGACATTGGATATCTCACCAAACAAATTTTCTTTACTAGATTAGAGGGAGGATGAGATCAAGGTCTCAAGGGGCTTGGAGGATGGTAGGAGCACTTCTTATTATCCAAATGGATAGATCCTTCTCCATTATATCTTGGAATGTAAGGGGTGTTCAAAACAAGACCCCTTGAATTCACAAGGAGCTAAGAAGACTTAACACTGATATTTTTATCCTCATTAAATCCATATTCAACAAAAGCAATCCTACTTCTGGCATCGATTCCTTGTGGCATAATGCTAATTTCATTGAAAACTCGAACTTCTATACTTACACTAGACTTGTTATCCTTTGGCTCTTCCTTTATCCCATATTGCCTAGTGTGTATCTCCCTTCCTCTCTAATGAATGCATAGTCATCTTAGTTTTAGTCACCATTCTTTACCCATTTGTGCTCAAATCTCTCATATCCCCCAGAATCTGCTCGTATATAATTTTCCTCAGTTTCAAATGATTATTTAGAGTTTTTCTCAAATCCATTTGTATCCATTGTAGGTTTAAGAATTACACTATATGAAACAACTTAGGAGACGGTGGTCCCACTCCATAGAAATACCCCCACCCCCCAGTGTGGGGGTGGGTTTGTTCCATGAGGGTCGCGATCGTAACACTTAGCACGACCGGGCCCAGTTCGACACGGTTGGGCTGAGGCCAAGGTGCAGCAACCACGTCACACCAGTGTGAATGCGTCACCTGCACGACCGTGAAATCCCAGCACGGTTGGGCGCACACCCGACATGGTCATGTAGAGGAATACCATAGCAACTACTACTGAAGGTCGCGACCGTGGCAGCTAAGTCGGTCCTCTCCAGATCTGTACCTATAAATAGACAAACCCCTCCTTCATTTTAGACTTCGCTTCCACTCCATCCATGCCAACAGGGTGTTGCTCTGTTCCCAACCAAGGAAGACGATCTCCACCGCCAAAGACTGCCTATGTGGTGTCCTTGCTACCCTTCCATATCTACTCCATCAAGATCTATCTCCTAGCCTTGAAAGTGGTGAGATTTCAAATCTACATCACCCTCTACCATCAGCCATCTACCTCTCCATCTCCAGTCAGAAAGAGCATGAAAAGAGAAGGAAGAAGGAAAGATAAGATCATCCTCGTCTATCTTGGAGTTCTTCCCCTCCTTGTCTAGATCTGCCCCGCCATCGTGTAGATGACTATTTCTCCATCGAACCATGACCATCTTCTTCACCATGACCATGGAATAATCTTCCCTCTCTCTTGTTCCTTTCTATCATGAGGAGAGAGTAGTCCATTTCTCTACGGTGCGGGGACTAGTCATGCTGCCCGTGCTTACTTGTTCATTTTATAACATTTCATAGCTTGTATACAACTTTCCATTTCGCTGTTAATCACTTAATGCATGCTTTGTGGATTGATCACTTTCCTTGTATAATCTATTATATTCTTTTGTTGCAAGAACTTCAATACTTAGGATTTGAATATCAATTAACATGGTTAATGCTCAGACAAGAACTTCCAAAGGGATATCTCTAGAGTAGTAAGTGCGTGATTTGTGGGTAACGAGACATCAAGCCTATGGAGATGCTTATGCAAACCCTATTTCCTAATGGATGGTTTTGCTTACTCCATTTGGATAGTTGTATCTTGCCTAGAAGTTTTTTGGATGTGTTTGCATGTGTAGTGGTGGTGAAACCTAATTCCACCCCAGTGATTCCCATCATTAATCTAAACTCAGTTTTAATCCCGCTCTTTTAGTTTCCTTGCAATTAGCTTAACTAAAACCCAAATCAATTCTTTGTTCTAAATATTAGTCTTAGTTGATCCAGATTCGACTAACAAGATTCTTAAAAATGTTGTCCCTTGGGATTTGATCCTTAACTATACTGTGATAAGACCCGTCCGCTTGCGAGTGGTACTATTGCACAAGGTTTTGTTAAAAACTTAGGGATTTCTTCCCTAGGTGAATTTGTTAGTGCAGTAAAAATCATGTCACTCTCTTGTCCTATAAAAGAGAGTGCCTTGTAATCATTTAAACTTACAATAAATAAAGGTTTTTCCCATTATATAGGATGAATGTATTTGACTCTGTATTTGAGAACATGAAAATAAGTAGAAATAGATAATTCATCTGCACTTATCATCAAATCTGTATGAAATTTCATCTTTTGTGTTGTAAAAAGCTTATATTATTTACTTATACAATCACATGCCTTGGGAAAGTCAAATTTGAAACATGTTAGTGTTACCTAATTAATAACATATATTTCTCAAAACCTCATTTATAGGGAAGTAATATCTAGATTGAGACAACTGTTAGTAGAAAACCCTTATTTGTGGTGATGATGTAAGGGGAAACTCCTATAGTAGATTCATTGTGAATTTCAGACAAATATTTGTAAATATAATTGTCAAGATAAACTAGTATGCAATAAGATATATTTCACTTCTCCTTATTTTGGAGGATGAAAGTATTTTTATCGATTTATGAATTTTATACATTTTTAGCCTATTTAAGGCTAAATTTAGATGCATCCCTTGAGATGATCTAAGTGCTTTTGAAGAATCATGAGTTGTATTCTAAGGCTATATGTCTTATCTATGTAAAATGTGTTAATAATATCTACAATCTATGAAAAAAATATGTTATATGGTAACATGTAAATCTTATCAACTCAAGTCATAATTCCCATCTTGTACATTGAAAATACGTACAAAATTATCATTCATACAATCAATTATATCCTTCATTCTCATGTGGCTACTTGAAGATGTTGGTATATGTATTTTATCCTATCATTTAGAATAATAAATTTTATCTTGCAATAAGGGACAACTCTAAATGTTTCGTATGCTTGGAGTCAAAGATTTTTATAGACTTGTCTTCTTCTCCTACCTCATTTAGTTTGGTCTTATCTTCTCATTATCTATTCATATAATTTAGTTGAATCCTCCCATCTCACCTTATTGAGTTCGACCTTATCTTTTGGTAGATAGAAAAAATGTGAGAGTGAGAATGGGTATTAAAATTCTATTGTGAGACTTGATTTTGCGAGAGAGGAACATTTCTTTATAATCTGTTGAATTTTCTTAATAGAATATCCTATCTTCTTAGCTGAATCTACTCTATCATTAGACATTTTCTTACTGGTTATTGTCTCTATCAAAAAAATCATTATTCTTTTTCTTTGTGCGTTCTTGGTTAGCATCTCGTATAACAAAGTTCTTGTCTTGAATGGTTCCACATGTTACTTCAAATGGTATTATAGAAAGGTTGTTGCAAAACAATTGACAAGAATTGGTGGCACACAAAAGGATGAAATCATGGACAACTATCATGTGGAGTCATCTGATAGAAAATTTTGACAGTCACAATATTACGACGTCGAGTAATTATAGTGAATGGATATTATATCTTGATTGTGATTTATAATGGAATATGTCGCACATTGACAGGGGTCTGATATGCGCCCAATTCTCAAGAAATATTCAAAAGGTCACTTTAACCTAATGGTTATGAATGCAACACGATGTATAGTCATGTAAGTCTGAGCAAGGACAAATGATCAAGAATGATGCTTCATTTAGTAAGGTATATCATTTTATTATAGATATTCTAACCAAAAGAAGAGTATCGAATGGGAGTTCTAACAAAACTAGAGGAATAAATGAAGTATTTTATTGTGAGGGGGGCATCATGGACCCAAATAGTTCTATATGAAATCAATTCACAAATGTAGTCAGGTGAAAGGATGCAAATTCGAGTGCAAATTTTAATATGCACATATATGAATATGTGAAATGTTGGAAGGAGGAATACTTGGTAAGACTAATCAAGTAGTACAATTGAATGGGCATGACTCAAAGAAGATAAAAACCTATGGCATAGAGGGACAAATGTATGAAGGATGCAAATTTTTAGCTCGATAGAGGGAGTGTAAGTTATCATAATATGCAATTTTAGGAGTTCTGCATGGATATGTGTTATGCAACTAAGCCCATACACACAATCTCATATGCATGCTTTGGTAGGCTGTTTGGAAGAGGAAGCATAGAAAAAATGGAAGCAAATTTTTTTAAAGAAGTAAATAAACTTCAAGATGATAATTTTTGGGATAATGTGTTTTATCCTAATGTTTAGGATAATAAATGTTATCTCACAATAATTAGAAAATTCTAAGGTCTTGATATGCTGGAGTTAAATATATTGTTTAAAAATATCTTCTACTCTTGCCTTATTACATATGGTCTTATGGTCATGCAGTCCTTTTGGCTGCATTCTCTCATCATGCCTTACTGAGTTTGAATTTATTTTGTGGGGATTCAGTAAATAAATTTAAAAGCCAAGTGCATCAACATATGAACCAAAAATAGGAGAACACAAAAAGATAGTCAAAGATGAGAGAGAAAAATAATAGGTTGAAAAAATCAATTGTGAGGCATGAGACTATGAGAGAGAACCAATTCCTTGTCATATTTTGAAGTTTCTTAATATAATTATGGCCGTATTCACCAAAGCTGTTTACTTATTGGATATTTTATTTGTTGTTACTGTCTTATTGACTCCATCGAAGAGATCATTATTCTTTTGCTTTGTCTGTCTTAAGTTGCATCTCACATATTAAATTTCTTGGGCTTGAAGCTTTTGCAACTTACTTCAGAAAAGGCTAGTGGGTGACTACACTAGAAGCAAATGGATTCAGCAAACGTTTTATCAAGGACCCCATTTGGAAATTTAATATCTATGAAGCACTAGCATATCTAACTTGAATTCTAACCATTTCTCAATTTGTGTGTGTCATCCTTGCAAGTGCATGCTAATCTTTTATGTTCCATTCCAATTTTATCAAATTTATCCAAAGAGACATACTATGACAGAAGACAAAGATGACATCAATGACCATAAATCAGAAGAGCCTGTTACATAAGAGGATCGAGAGGTTGTCACATGAAGTAGTCTTAGTCACATGGAGCCAAACACCTAGCCAATGGTTTGAATTCTTTGTGGGGGACATGGATTTGCTGGTCCTTCCGCCACTAGAGAGCAAGATAAAGAGAGTCAAGCAGGAATAGTGAGAGAAATCTCCAACATCTATCTAAAAACAACAATTGAGATACAACAACATCACCTCCCAGAACACACTTGTTATCTCCGTATATGTATTTAATGACGCTACTTCAGAACAAACCACTCACATCATCCAGAAGAAGATAAAATTACATCATCTTATAGACTAAACCCTACTCTTGCCAAGAGCCAGTGGTGCAAGCTAGGATTTCACATCATTCCCCTGTGAAGCATCATGTGTGACAACCTCAAAGAAAACACAACCAAAATTGAACATCACAACCTAGAAAAACACCTGATACAAAACCTACCCAGATTGCAACATACAGTACTCACAATCGATACACAAATTGTAGACCATAGCTGATCATCTGAACCAAGCAAAGGCAGAATAGAGAAAAAAATGCTAATCGACAGTTTTGCTCCTCAGAGACCATAAAATACCACTGTAGCACACCATTACAACTAAAATACAACACGCTCAGAGCTATGCTCCACCATGCGGACAAGAGGTGACATCACCAATATACTCACGAAATCATTTAAGGAAAGAGTTGCATCAAACAAGAAGATCAACATTGTCTACAAAGCAAAGAACAGGTTCGATGCCAAAACACCACATACAAACTGAACTTCACACCATAGCAAAAAAGATATGGCTTCAAAATTTCCATTCATGGACTATACACTCAATTCAACAATGAAATCTATCCCAACTCTCCAAACAATGGATATACCACTATTTTGTGATCAATCATAGTATCAAGACCATCAAGATTGAGAATAAGAACTTCCATATCACAATAAAGGTGAACAAATACAATATCTTGCACATCATAGATGATTGACTGAAGATGTTCGCAGAACTCAAACTCAAACTAGATTGGATCATCTATCCCAGACCTATTGACCTACACTTATGGAATGGGTTATCGATCTCTTTACTAAAACCCTAAAAGAGTTAATTCCACTCTTCAAAATGTGAGGAGATTTAGATTTTGAAGATATAGATTCTGAAAACCAGTTGTTTGTTAGAGATGTTTACCAAGATTCACGTGATACTTTTGCTAACCCCATAGAAGTAGAAACCTCATCAGAGTCACCATTGAACACCACATTGGAAGACACATCATCCTCGGCTATATATCCACCAAACAACATGTACACATCTCTATCTGTTTCACAATCCTATTATGGTTCTACCACCATCATATCCTCTATCACTGCTTGACCACTATTCCCCAATAACCCATCTTACTACTCCATCTTCCCTCTAATCTCCTCTCTAACCATGACCATTAATCTCTCCATTGATTCCTTTCATCCCTCCTCTTAGTCTTCCAATTGAGTCATCATTTCTCATCGCCACAAATGATTCCACATACCTCTCATATTCTCCTGGTGCCTCCAATGTGGGCATCTCAAACACCACTGTTCCTTCCCCCTACTTCATATGCAACCAGCCTACTCACCTATCCTACTCTTGCTCGAGGTCCCTACTCCTACTTGAGGCCTCTATGCTCAAACATGCCTCGATGCCACCCCCATGTAGTGGATGGGTCATCTTTTCACGTCCCCCATGACCTTGCCAATAGATCACACCATGCAATGAGTCCTTTTCACCTTCCCCACACCCTTGATCCTCCACCCTTCCCTCTGTCTACTCAAACCCTTTTGCATGTCTATTTATCCCTAACAAGATTCCTAATGTACCACCACCTGCCACCTCTCATGTTCATGCCAGATCTCCTCTCTCTCCATCCTCACCGCCTTTCTCATCCTCTTCTGTCCCTATCCCTCCTAGACCTTCCTTCTCACCCTCTAGTATCCCTCCCATCCCATCCTCCTTTATATTTTCTAACACCTTTCCTCCTTCCCACCTTACCTCTGATGGACACCCTGACTGACCACAAACCACCATGGCCCCATCCCTTCACCACAAATCTAAATTCCTGATTTACCTTCCTGCCAACTCCTTGATACTTCTACAAGTCTACACCAGTACAAGCATCGCAATTAAGATTACAAACAATATTCATAACAACACAATATACATCTTGGATGTTATTAGAGCCATCACCCTTCTTCTCCCGGGTCACATTGTTCTCAAGCCTAAGATATTCTCCCCATTTTAGCTTCTTTACTGTCCCCAAAGGTACCAAAGTAGACCACCTTTTTTTGACTAGTGATGACCATTCCCTATAGAACCAGTTTCGTTCAGGCATCCATCACAAAATGGTCCCAAGAACAAGGTTCCTTCGTAATGGGTTCTGGTGGATCAGGCTAGGTTTCCATCTATGATCGCCCTCCACATCTATGGGAAGTTGAAATCATCCACTCCATAGCCCACTCCATTGGTGCCACACTTTTTAAGTAATGATATCCATCATCCAACAAACTTCATTAAAGACTTTTGTGTCTTCTCTATCAAACGTGCCATTGAGTTTCCTATGTTGCTAAAATCTGACTGGAAGAAAAGATTTATAGTGTGAAATTGGTGTTTGAAAATCCTTCACACCCTACCACCACCTTGTCTGACATTCCAACCATCCACCGTCATGGTTCTACCCAGTTAACAACTCTAATACCAAACCTCAGTTTGTGCCTACCCAGAAACCTTATGGTAAAAAAATGGTTTGGGAGAGGAAAAACACTATGATTCCTTCACGTGGAAACCCTAACTTAATAGTTCTAACAAGAGAAAAAACGTTCTTTCTCTCTAGCTGAAAACAATCATGTATTCATCTTTGACCCCATCAAACCAATTCCATTCCACAACAATCATGCACCTACCACAAACATAAACATAAACACAGTGGAAACGATCAAAACTGCTATCATAGAGGAGATTCGGTCCTCATAGAGCCCAAAGAACAAGAAAAAAGCAAAACTTCCTAGTGTTGTATCATCTTTTAACTCTCTCATCACCACACCTGAAGGACACACAAAGAAGAATTACTTTGCTATGGAGAACTAAGATAAATCATCTCATCAAACTACTATTTCATATCTTAGAGTGAGCTACCATTTTTTGATGACTACATAGCTGAAAATGAAAATGTCATGACACTAGATGATATTGACGACATTGCATCATGGCTTAATAAAAATTCCTTCACTTATTTTGCCAAAAATCTTGGCATCACCTTCGACTCATAAATCACGGCCAACCTAACATTTAATGACATTGAAAAATTTGTGGGATGGCATAACAAGAGACATATACATTGTACATACTTAAACTTTCAACATCTAAGCCTAGCATTAACTATAACATTCATCATTTAGAGAAATCCTATCTATAGTTATGATTATCTCTACTTAAAACATCTGTGGAGCATCAAATGGTAAGAGTAGAAAAATTAATAGTAGATTCATATATAAAAACATCATAAATATCATCACATTTCAAGAAATGAAAACACCTCTTAGCCCCTTCACACTCAAAATTATAGGAGGAAAACACATAAATGAATGGTACCAAATCCCTCCATATGGATACAAAGAAGGTATAGTTATAGGAATAAACAAAGGAGTTTTCAATATCTCCCGACATGCATTACAAACCACATTGACTCATATTCATGGATATGCATGGGCACATATGGATAACCTAGTCGAGATAACACTACACACATGAAATATTTAACCTCTTCAATCTTTTCTCATGCACTCCCTGGCTCATAGGGGGTGACTTCAACTGCATCACTGATATTACCAACATAATTAATTCAAATAGCCCACCTACATGTTTATAAAAAAAAAGCCCACCCACACTGCTCACATGGTTTGATCAGTTTCTCCGATACAACATCACAAAACCCCAAATGATTGACATCCTCCCATGGAATGCCAAATATACTAGGAATTGAGGTTCCTCTTGGGCTAGAATAGACCACTTTCTATGCTCACAGAATTGGAAGGAATGCTACCCATTCACTTTTGCCACAGTGGCACCTAGACCTATATAGACCACTTTACTATCAACATCAACACCTCCCAGATAAATTTGGGTCATAATCCATTCTATATTAAACGTTTCTGGCTCACTGACCCTGATGTCAAGCTTATCTTCTCACAAAACTGGCTACCTACACCTACTCACTTCTCTTAACCGAGATTCCACATTCTCAACAACACCAAGAGAATTACAACTGCTATGAAAAATTAGAACAAGAATAAGAATGGAAACATCCAATATAAACTTGCAAACTTAGAAGACATTCTTTTCAAAGTTGGCATTGATCCCAACATAGACCCTGCATTCACTCTAACTATTAGATCAAATATAAAAAAACATTCAAGATAAGCTTGAAACTCTTTGGAGAAAAAGGGCCAAGATAAAATGTACCGTTGAAGGTGAGAAAAATACCAAATATTTTCATAAATACTGCAACAATAATGCATAACAAGCTCCATCTATAGTCTTACCATTAATAGGTCTAGCACAAAAAATAAACACCTGATCACAAACCATATTGTCACATTCTTTTATAAGATCTTTAACACCGGTCACAATCCATATTTCCTCACATCTATTAACTATAGCAAACTATGTCCAGAGACCATTAACACACCATATGATATCATTGCACTTTCAATTGAATACAAACTCAAGAGTGATATCTTTAATCTTGGCATGGATAAATCACCTGGTCCTAATGGCCTAAACACTGAGTTCTATCACACTAAGTGGGATAAGATAAAAAATGATTTCATGAACCTTCTCAACCATACCCATAACCATGACCATATCCACAATCAAATTACAATCCTAAACCATAGTCATATTGCTCTTATCAATAAGGTTGACCAACCAGACTCCATGAACCAATTCAGAGCTATTAGCCTAATCAACACATCATATAAAATCTTTGCTAAAATCCTAAGCAGACGTATGAAACCCTGTTTGAATATTATCATTGATCTAAACCAATGTGCTTTCCTTAAAATATAAACGTCCATGATGCTTACATCATGATTAACAAAAGCACACACTCCTTCTATAAAAACAAATCACCACTCCTAGCATAATCAACCAAGATTTTGAAAAAGCTTTTGAAAATGTCAACTGGAACTGTCTCATTAACACCTTGCAAGGATATGGATTCCCATAGAATAAGATCAACTTGATACATGCATGAATTTCCACTAGCAAATTCTCCACTATCATAAATGACTCTCCATTTGCTTTTTCTTAAAACACAAATGGACTTAGATAGGTTGACCCTTTATCTCCATACCTTTTCATAATGATCACATCTTTATTAGCCATCATGATAAAGATTGGCACGGATAAAGGACTCATTGAATACCCATCTAAATGTTTTGAAAATGTTATTGAAAATGTTGATGACACCATGATCCTCATTAAATCTAAGAAATCATGTATTCTTAACACCATACGTATCATTGGCATCTTCTCATACATTTCTGGGCTCATGATAAACATGAAAAATCATCCATCATTGACATTCACATCCAACTAGACATCTTAGATAGATACAAAACCCTACTTAAATGCAAGACAGATAATTCCCCCTTCACTTATTTGGGCCTCCATGTCTCACCTATCCAGTCTTACTTGGAAGTCTATCATCGACAAACTCAGTCTTTGACTCTCATCTTGGACAAACAACTTTCTAAACTTAGCTATCAGACTCATGCTTTTGAATAGCTCCTCGACTACGATCAACACATATAATCTCAGCTGCATTCCACTGCCAAAAAAATCACTCAGAGCTATTGATATTCTGAGAAAAAAATTCCTTTGAAATCATTTTGTGGTAAACACAAAAAATCAAAGACACGTGTCGTAAACTAGAATACCATGTGTTATAGGAAAAGATATGGTGGATGGGGAATCATCGACCTCAAGATACATGCTATTTTCCTTATTACAAAAATCATCGCCTCTGTTTCCTCTAATCAAGACACATTTGGAGATCTTTCATCTTGTAGAAATAATACCATAAAAAATCCATGGTGAATCACTACCAAAGGAGTTTCCTCCCCATTGTGGATATATATAAATAAACAAATAAACACTAACATTTATATGATCAAAACCTCTATCATGTCTCAAAAAGCATATACTTCTGATCTGTGGTACCATAACTCATCCATACAAGCTATAACATCAATGTTCCTCAAATCTTAAAAGATTTAATTACTGCAAAAGCTTCGTCCCTCCTAACTAGAAACAGAAGCAACAATCTCAAATGTTTCCTTAACCCATTCATATACCCTGAAATTATGGTAAACATCATCCTTGTTTTTGAAAATAATACTGAAAGTTGAATATCATGGATATGGGGAAAACATACACACATGATCATGCATAAAGGGGTATCATCAACAATATGTCAGATTTCTAGAAAATTGCATGCCCATAAAAAAAAGATTATCATATGACTCATTATACACAACAAAATTCTCACTGACCTAAATCTAATGATTTGACGCATACATGGGCCAACTAGATGTTATATGTGCCAAAACAACACTAAAACCACACAACATCTCTTCATATATTGTCAATTCACTACCCATATTCGAACAACTTCTTCCACACCACAACAACATCTCCTGATTTGAGTATACAATACCTCACCAACCATCTGAAATAAAAAAAATCCTATACATGCACATAAAATATTGATGGCTGCAATTATCTGGAATATCTAGATCGAAAGAAATACCAGAAAATCCAACAACATAAATAACACCGTCCATCACATAATATCATATATTTAGCACACTTATTCTTTATATCTTCATTGCAGGTCTTCCCAATCCAGAGGGGCGTGAAGATGAGCACATAGTGGAAGGAGATTCACTCTTTAAGAAATGATGGCGGATGACAGCGACTTTGGAACAACTCAACTCTCGAAACCAGATTTAACTTTATTACGTCTCTTATCTTGAGGCCTATTGTTTAAGGGGTGCCTCCCCCACAACTTAACGATCTTTATTTCACCATATTCTTTTTCATGTTTTAGCTCCTTTTCCTGAAACTCTTTGACACACATCTAATGTCGTCTAAGTGTTTTACCCACTGAACGCTTCAATCTGCAGACTGTTTTGTTTGCAAATCCTACTATCTAATACAACTATGGAAACTTTCATATATAAAAGCCTATCTAACTTGAAGCCCATGCGACGTTTTCAAGGAAGAATGATAACCCAGCTTTTGAAGACTCGAACAGCCACCATCAAAATGAAGATGAAGAAAAATGCTTGACGTGCGGACCATGTGCTCGAAGATGATCAACACGTTTGCCGGTTACCTGAAGCCAGTTTTAATCAGAGTTTGTTGCAAGTCAGCACATCTTTCCATTCATGACATGTTCTAAACAAACCCAGCGCAGTTAGGTTCCAAATGCGTATGAACTCACCAGCTGCCGTATTTGCATAAAGATGTGGCGTATATGTTGGCCATCATTCTACCACCCAAGCCATATAGTTGGACAGTACTATGGGTTTCCGTGGAAGCATGTGGGCAAAACTGCGTCGCCGGGAAGCGTCCCCGAGGGAGGTCCTGTCTGTTATCTTTTTCCTCCTTGTAACTTCATCCCACATCCACGACAAACTTGCAGGATTCTCCATCTCGTGGTGGATGCGCTCCGGGACTCTCCCCATCTATACCTACATATCCGGCCTCCTCTTCACCATCGTCCTCATCAATGCCTTCATTGAATTCTACGAAGACACCCCCTTAACCTCCTCCACGCTTCTTCGTAACATCCGCCTCACATGGCGAAACCTAGCAAGCGCTATGTTGTACCAGAGCATCACTCGCCTGGGATTCCACCTCGTGCTTTGGGCTCTTGGCGCTGCCTCTGATATCCTCCCCGAGTGGCTCTGGTGGCTTGACGCTGTGGCGAAGCCCGCCAGGCTTGCCTTTTATTTATTCCTTCTTCATACAGAGATGGTCTGGGCCGTCTGCCTCGTTGCCCTGGCCCTTGCTATCCATGGCGCCGTCCGCCACGGTGATCAACTCCCTGCCTCTGGTATCTGGTTCGACTTTGATAATTGTATGCAACTCGCGCTGAGGACCGTCAAGGTGGACAGATCAATAGGGTTTTTCTTGGCTTGCTGTTTCGCCGCCGTAAGAACAGTGTACCATAGGGCGGTCGCTGGGATGCTACCAGCGTTGCTGCGCCACTTGTTAACCTGTGCAGGGATAATGGTTGTGAACTCCTCCTACTCGTACTTCACGATTACGAACCTGGTCAAGGAGAATGAACATGCCAGCCTAGCATCGGAGAGGTAAATTGTAGTATGAGTCCTACACACGATCAATTATGGTGCAACAACTTCTTCTCACTGCTCTCCAACATCTAAAAAAACTTACCATAGGAAGGATCCTAGATAATTTGATAGGATCCAATCAAATTCTATTATAGAGTACATAGACGTTTCTCTCTCTTTATTTTTCCAAGGAGTAGGGTTTTGAAGAGGAGAGAATACGAGATACCATAATTTGATGGGTTGTCCTATAAAAAATCTATTAGCTCCTACGTATTTATTACAATTGATTCTGCTATTGCTGTATAAGACGAAGCGTTAAGGAAGAAGCTCATTAGATTAAAGGAAAGTAAGAGATAGAATGAATGAGGATTGTCGATGTTGGCAACGTCACCGTGATTCCTTCCAATTGATTTACCCAAAAAATTCTTCAAGAAGCTAGATTGCATACGCACTGTAAAACTCAATAAAAACAGAATGAAAAGGAGAAAAAAGATAACGTTTGGAGTCACTACCGTACTTTATATACAAAATATGGAAAATCAAGGGTAAATGTTTAAATTGGTGGAAAATGCAAAAGAAGACAAGAAAATATTGACTCTTCCAAAGAGAAGATGAAAGTAAGGAAACATAGCCAAAACAAACTCAAAAATCCTATTACGAGTGAGGTAGGTATTAGGCAACCCCACATCAGCTAGTGAAAACGACCCTATTTGTAAATCTCAAGTTCATAAAAAGCGACAATTCGGTTGATCAGGGGAAGAAAATGATAAAACAAGGAATAATATGATTTTTATTGGTGAATCTTTGATGAGTGGAGATGACCGTGGCTTTCTCATATCATGTTTATAGATTTTGAAATTCTAACTAAAAGAACCCAATCACCTCATGATGTATCAAAATTGAAATCCATCTCGGAAGGTTGGGATTAAAAGTAGGAAAGAGCGATAGAATAAAGGAGATTCAATCACAAAGAAGAGTTATTCTTATTTGAGAAAATTTAACAAGTTATATCAATAACTAGAAGCGCGATGTCTGCGAGCTCTAACGAGGAGCGCGGAGGCGACAAGGGAGACACCAGCAAGCCGCTTACGGATTTTGCTATCAAGAGCACTGGTGGGGGTAACCCTGGAGCTTCCACCAGTCACCAACCTCAGGTCTTGAGTAATCCAAAATGGCGTAACCTAAGTGTTCCTGCGGCTTCTGGCGCTAAATCCTGAAAGGATCTGTTTGTGCCTAAGGAAGCGGATGACTCTCTACTCAAACCTTGTCAGTTGGAGTTCATGGATGGTGCTATCAAGTACTCAAAATCTATTACTGAAAGGAATGTGTCAAGATAGGCAAACACTGTTGCTGGATATGTTATCGGCTTGAAGCCCCATTGGCCTATTCTCCATAAACATTTGTCTATGACCGGGAAAACTAAAGGAGATTTTGAGATCTTATCGCATGGGAACGACTATTTTGTTATTAGATTCTCAAATCCGGAAGACATGAGAACTTCTTTGGAGCGAGGGCCATGGTTTGTGGCTGGCAAGCCTCATATCCTTAACAAATGGAAAAGAGGCAAGCCAATGGAAAATATATGGGTTCGTATCTTTGACTTACCTCTAGAACTCTGGGATGAGGAGGTGTTTTGTATGATCAGAAGTTTCTTAGGCTCTCCACTTCAACCAGATCTGCTCACCAGAAAATTCAAGAGAATTGACTTTTCTAGGATTCAAGTTCTCATCTCGGCTTCGTCTTCCTTCCCTTATGAAATGATTCTCATTAGTGATGATGGAGTTAAGGATGTGCTCAGAATTGAGTATGAATGAATTCCTATTTCTTGCAAGTGTTGTGGTACTTTTGGGCACATGGAAGGAGACTGTGTTAATGCAGGTGTAAAAAACCTCAACAGAAACAAACATGGGTTGAGAAATCTAAAGGAGAGAGCGAAAGTTCTATGATACTTTCTATGACTGCTCTCTGGTAGAGTCGACAGAAGCTGATAAGGTAAATGGCATTCCAGTGGCTTCTTCTTTGTAGATTGAGGAGGTGTTTGTGGAAATTCCTGACTCAACTATACAAGGGGAAGTAAGTTCATCTCCTTCTGAAAGTCCTGCTACGCCAATTTTCCAAGGTCAGAATGTTTTGACTACTCCTGTTAGTGAGTAGTCTCAGAAATTATCTAGGAAGAATGGTCATCCTCCTAGAAATGTACCTAAAGTTCCCCAATAGAAAGCTACTGGTATTCTTGTTTCTCCAATTAGCTTTACTATCCTTGAATTCGTTGATGTCCAAGATGTTACTGTAACTGGCGGGCTCGCAGTTTACTTTCCCTAATGGTTGACAATCTATCTGTACTTTCCTAAAATGTCAGTGGTCCAACAAAGTTGGACGCCAGTATGTTGTTAGGGAGGCCATTTATCATCATTCTTTTTCTATTGTTTGCTTATTTGAAACAAAAATCAGGCGAAGGAAAATTGCTAAGGCCGTATATAGATTCTGGCCTCAAGCTAATGGATTTCTAATCATGGTGTCCATCCTCTAGAAGAGTTGTTATTGCGTGGAACAGGGAAGATATGAGGATTGGTTCTATTCTCATAGATGACCAATTTATTCATTGCCACGTCAACATATCTCTCTTTCTTTCTTACTGCTATCTATGCTCATAATCCCGAAGTGAAGAGAAATGTTATCTGGTCTAAGCTTCTAAACATCTGAGATTCTATTGGGAAAGCTCTGTGGTTTATTACAGGAGATTTGAATTATATCAGATTTTGATCTGATAGGTTTGGCTCTGTAGACCCTTCCTATAGATCTATGAATTATTTTAATGATTTTGTTAATGCAACAAATCTCTATGAATTCACTCTTTCAGTCTCTCCTTATACTTGGGACAATAGGCACAAGAGTGTTGGTCTTGTTATGTCTAGAATAGATAGAGCTTTCTATATTTCGTGCTTGATTGATATGTTCCCACGATTATAGGGGACTATCACTTCTTCTATCCATAGTGATCATAGAATCCTCTCTTTTCAGCTTGAGGAATGTAATTTCAAAAGGTAAACTCCCTTTAAATTCATCAATGTTGGGACTTCTCGTCCTGACTTTCTCAACATTGTTGAAGAGGTTTGGAAAACTGAGGTTAGTGGTAACCCGATGTTTAGGGTTTGTGAAAAACTAAGAAAACTCAAAGGTGATCTCTACAATTGGAACAAGAAGGTGGTTGGTAACATTTATGATAATAGAAGGATTATGGAATCTGAGGCCTATGAAGCACAAACTAAGGCTGACAATAATCCATACAATCTTGAGTTACATCTGTTTGTTGTGGAGAAAAGGAAGTTAGCGATTGAAGCTTCAATGTTGAAGAATTATTGACTAGGCAAAAATCTAGGGTGCAATAGATGAAGCTAGGTGATAAAAATTCTATGTTTTTTCACTCCTCTCTCAAGAATAGAAGACAAAGGAATAGCATTAGAAGCATGGTTATTGATGACACTATTTGCACAGATGACTCTATCATCGAGAAGCATGCTCCTGATTTATATAGAAACCTTTTCTATGAAGATCTTGCTTTCGATCATGATTGGACTAGCGAATGGAGTCTTCCTAAAGCCAGTGATGAGAATTTTAACTCTCTTTGTGCCATCGTCACTCAAGTGGAGATTCACACTATTATTCAAAACTCTTATCGAGACAAAGCTCCAGGTCCTGATGGTTATAATTACTATTTCTATAAAACATGTTGGCACATCATTCAACTGGATGTCTCTAAATCTATAATCAATCTTTTTGCTAGTGGAAAGATTATGCAAGAGGTTAATAGAACACATATTACACTTATTATGAAGATTAAGAGCCCTTCTTCTATTAAAGATTGGAGGCCAATCTTCTTGTGTAATGTGTCATTCAAGATCATCTCAAAGATTCTCACGAATAGACTTCAGAATAATTTACCCTGTATGATTAGCCCTTCTCAAACTGCTTTCATCAAGGGAAGGTCGATCAGTGACTCTACTCTCCTTATTAATGAGTTGGTTAATAACATTTTTAGGAGTTATAAATCGAAAATGTGTGTCAAAACTAATATAACGAAGGCTTATGATTCTATTGAATGGACTTATATCAAAAGGATGCTTGATAATATGAACTTTCCTTGTTGCTTTGTTCAATGGATAGATGTGCTTCTTAAATCTACCAGTATACAAGTTTTGATCAATGGATGTCCAAAAGAATCCTTCAAATCTAGTAGAGGCATACATCAGGGGATCCCCTAGCCCCTTATGGTTTTATAATTGCTATGGAAGGTTTTACTAGTATTATGAATCATAATATTATGTAGGAAAGTTTGTTCCCTATTAGAGGCGCCCATAATTTCTTTGTCTCCCATGCAATTTTTGCTCATGATATGATTATTTTTTATAAGGTTGATTCTAAATCTATTCAAGGTGTTAGTAAGGTTCTCTCTGAATTCAGTAAGATGTCAGGAATGAATATTAGCCTTTAGAAAAGCACTGTTATTTGCAATGTGGTTGTTGTTCCTCTAGTTGAAAGTTCAGATTTGAATATAGAGATTGGTAAATTACCTTTGAAATACCTGGGACTTCCCCTATTCACATGTAGGTTGATAAGATCTCTTTTCTCTCCTATTATAGATAAAATCAAGAACATATTGGAAGGGTGGAAATCTCACCATCTTTCATATGTGGGTGGGCTTGAACTTATTAAGTCCACTCTTTCTTCTTTTCATCTTTGTTGGGCCTCTTCATTTCCTTTACCTAAAGTTGTTTCTAAGGAGATTGATAAGCTCTATCGAAATTTCTTATGAGGGGGTGCTTCTCTTGATAGTACCACCCATGCTGTCGCTTGGGATAATGTTTGTAGACCAAAGAGGGGGGAGGTTTGAGTATAAAACATACCTCTGACATTATCCTAGCCTATCCTATTAAAAATCAATGAAATGTTTCTCTCAAGAAAGATTCCATGTGGGTGTGGTGGATTCATGCTAGATACATCAAGAATGACTCGATCTGGAGAGTGGGTCACACATCTAACTCCTCTTGGATGTGGAAATATCTACTGAGTATTCAGGATGTAGTTCTTAGTAGAATTTCTATTGAGGTTGGTCTATCTACTCTCATCTGGAGAGACCTTTGGTTACCTAAAGGTGACTTCCTTGATAATGTCTTGGATAAGAGAAACAATTTGAAGGGTAAAGGAAAATTTTCCAAGATGGAATGTCTCTTTTCCAGTGGTCAATAGTTGAATAGTAGGTCCAGGCATTGGAGCTAAATTGTAAATGTTATTCAGACTCACTTCCCTTACCC
This sequence comes from Alisma plantago-aquatica, assembly GCA_963693085.1. Lineage (NCBI taxonomy): Eukaryota > Viridiplantae > Streptophyta > Magnoliopsida > Alismatales > Alismataceae > Alisma > Alisma plantago-aquatica. The sequence continues at coordinate 550,690,810 of OY856415.1, read as the reverse complement.
CTAAAAGATGGAGAGTTCTGCTTTTATTGACAATGAATCTCCTGTAAAGCTGAAAGAATTTAGAAACTTAATGCAAGATAAATACCCACATGTTCCCTGGTCTAAGTGGGTCTGGAAGTCAATTGCTCCTGCTAGATGTAGATTTCTAGCTTGGAGACTGATGTTAGATAAATTACTCACCCGTGATCATCTTAAGAATCATGGGTTCAGTTTTTCCTCAAGATGTGAGTTGTGTTGTAACTATACAGAGGATTCAAGACACATTTTTGTTTGTTGCTCTTATACTGAAGATATTTGGAACTTAGCTCTGACTGAGAATTGTATTCCTCGAAGACCTAGTTCTATTGCTGATTTTGTCACCTTTTCATATAGGAAATGTAATCTTAGTGTTCAGATGGTTGTTCATGCTCTATGGACTGAAAGAAATCAAAGAATTTTCCTGAATGTGGACTTCTCTGTTTTGCAGTTTTGGAGGAGAGTCAAGAAAGATATACAAGCTTTACTATAGACTCTTTGTATAGATAGCTTTTCTAGATAGGGTTTCTATTATCTATAAAGGTTTCTCTTTCTTTTGGACAACTTTTGTAGGTTCCATTATTTCCTTACACATTTTGTGATTTCTTTCAAAAATGAAAAAAAGGGAGGTAACACGCTTTGGAAGACCAAAAAATATCAATAACTGGACTACATGGTAGTAAATCTAGATGTAGCAGTATGACTTTAGAAAGATTAGATCATGGCAGTTGTGATTTTATTGATCAAAGTACTTAAATCAATTTATATTAATAGTTAGAGTAGTTGAATAAGCAAGTAGAACATATGGATACGTAGTAAAGAAGCTCTATATATAACTATAAAAATAATCACTGATGAGAAATTTAGATTATATGAAATGCTAGGCAGACATGTGTTTTCTTACCGTATCAGAAGTCTTTCAAAGTAGAAGAATTGGTTGTACTAGAAAAATTATCTGCGGTCACCTAGGTAAAGGAAAACAAGTAGTATTAGTTTGATGTCTGGCTCCATGAGAGGCAAAAGGGGCACTGATGGATGGTAGATATGTGGGTGGTGCTATTGATAATCTAAAATCAGGATTTAGGTGTCCAGTTTTTTTTAGAACAGAGTTGAAGGAACACATCATTCTATGGGCAAAGAATTGAAAAAACATAAGATTCAACCATGTGGACTTGATGGAATGCATGATACCACCTCATGTACTAAGATAGATAAAATAGGATACTTCTTATCTAAATTTCTGGATTTTGTATAAAGAATCTATAATTTCTCAGTTAAAAGTAGTTTGGATCGCATGATCGAGTCACGCTGTCAAAAAAATTTGATTGAAAAAGAGAAGAATATAAGAGGTAAAACTTTGAGGGCAAGTCTCCCTTCCCATTAAAAATATGGACTTTTAATTGAGATAATGACAATTGAATATCCTATGAGATCTGAAATTGAATAATATAATCTTGATAATCGACTGGACAATTTATTAAAGATGACTTGTACAAAGATCAATTAAATTTCAAATTAAAGTTAAGTCTGCAAAAAGATACTTTTTGTATGTGTACCCTAAACTTTGGCAAATGGTAAAACAAGTGGATTAAATATGCAAGTAAATTTGTAAAAAAAATAAAGGGGATGGCATCCATCATTAGATAGAGAACATATGTGATCTTGATTATTGAATGAATGACCAAAAATTGGGTATCAATAGTTTGTCCCTCTCAAGATAAGGTTTGATATGTGAGTGAGAAGTGCAACTTTGATCCAACTTTTGACCCCCATTTTATGAAGGTTGAAGGGGAGACTCATCAAGGATGTTATGGTGATCATTATGTGTATAAGTAATTTAGGTGATCTTTTTTTCTTCTAGGGATTGATTACCTAGATCATCAGTTATAGAAACATTAATGTTGGGTTTTATGTGATTATGTAGGGTTAATTTGTCATAAAAGAAGACTAGTGGATGTATTTGGTTGATCGTGTGTCCTCTTAGTGTCATGGATCCATCAAAGGAATTTCAGATTTTCTAGCTTTGAATTGTTTTTATGAGATCTAGTCCTTGCTCAATATTTGGTGGGTTCTTTAGTTGTTGTTATGCCCATGTTTTAATGGAGAGATAAAATCCTACGGGAGGTTAGACTCAAGGGTCATTTTAATATCATTAAAAGGATAAAAAGAATAAAGCACAGAACCACCATTATGTTCATACAAAATAGGGAAAAAGAATCATTTCAATCAACGCACAAATGCAAAGAGACCAAAAAGATTATGCCACCTAAAGGCATAATATTGTGTGGCCAAAGACAAGGTTTGGCAGTACAACTAAGACCAAGAAAGGTATTAGACACCTCACACTGCCTATAAAAATGATATTGTATTTCATACATTATGATTTTGCTAAAAATGGTAATTGTTTAATTAATAAAACAAAATCCCAAAATGATTAAAAATGTAACTTTAATATGCAGATCTTTGGTGGCTAGAGATGTTTGTGAATTTTCCATCACTACCCTAAAGATCCTAGTTTTTTAGTTATTAGATCCCAATCACCTCATGAGCTCCCAGGATGGAGATCGATCCTTGGACATTGTAATGAAAATGTGAGAAACGATAGAGAGTGCCGATCATAAGTTTGATATGAGAAAATCAGAAATTTTAGTTAAATTAAATCAAGCAAGATTTAGATTGCATTGAAGATATTAACTGTTGCATTATATCATCATATCAATTGACAGAAAAATAAGGAGATTAATTAAAGTTGACAGACAAATATGTTGTGGGTAAGGTAGGTAAAACAAAAGGACAACTATTGATACTTTTTAAACTAATTTTGCATCTGATGTAGGGTTAAGTAAGATGATAACTATATGGAAAGAAAAGGATGAATGGAATGATGATTGCTACATGAATTTGACAACATCACCTCATATATTCTTTCCGATTGTTATATCAACAAGAAAAGAATCTTACAACAGGATAAACTCAATGGTCATTATAAAACTCATTAAAAAGATTTAGAAAAAGAGATAAGGTTTGGAGTTGCCACCATGTTTCATATGAAAAATATGAAAAATTGAGGATAAACATATAAATGGACAGGAAAGCATACAAAAGACCCAAAAAAAAATAAGTCCTCTAAAAGGTAGGTCAAAGTGAGGAAACGATGACAAAAAATGGATTCGACAATTCTATTAGAATTAAGGAAGGTGTTAGGCATCCCCACATTGTTAGTGAAAATAATATTTCTATTCATAAATCTAGAGTTCATAAAAAGCAATAACTCAGTTTATTAGGGGAAACAAAATGATTAAATAAGAAAACCCTGATCTTTATTGGTATACCGTTATAGGCTAGAGATGATTGCGGTTTTATCAATATCATGCCTAAAAATTTGGTTTTCAGTTAAAAGATCCCAACTGCATCATTATTTCTTGAGTTGGAGATCTAATTGAGAAATTGGGATGAAAAATGGGAAGAAGAGCGAGAAATAATTTAAGAAATTCAATCACAAGAAAGAGTTATTCTTATTTGAGAAAATCTAGAAACAAATATGATCAACTAGACTACATGGGAGTAAATCTATATGTAGCGGATTTGATTTCATAGACATTAGATCATGTTAGTTATTTTAACGGGTTTAGAGTAGTAAGAAATTAAGATTGACAATTAGAGTAGTTGCATAAGCAACTAGAATAGATTTATAAGAAATTAAGTAGTGATCTAGATAGTAGTTTAAAAGTAGTTATAGATAAGAAATTAAGATTATATTAAAAACAAGATACACCTATGTCTCCCTACTATATCAACATCCTTTCAGCGTGGGAGAACCAGTTGTGCTAGAAAGTTGATCCACAAGTCACCTAAGAAACTAAAAATAAATAGAAGGGTAGTTTACTCTAGGTTTAGGAGTGTCGAAAGAGGCAACGATGTATCGAGTATGTGGGGGTTATTTATAGTGTAGAAGTAAGGTTTGGGAGTCAAAGATTTTAGAGAGAAGATTCTAGAGTAAATATAGTAGTAAAAACTTCCCATTAGGCCAACCACAAAATGAAAATAAGATTCTATCACGTGGTACCTGGTGGAACATAAGATTTTTTTGGGTATCCCCAAGTAAGAAATAGAAGCTATTTTATGTATGTTTATGTATTTCATTGGAAGAGTCTAGAACTTGGGGTTCAAGTCTTCACTTTTATCAAAAGATAAGGATTTTTCATTGAGATAATTGCATTTGAATATCCTATGGGATTTGAAATTAATAAAAATATTAATATAATACAATTGATAAATTTATTCAAAAATTCTTGTAAAAGTTCAATTAAAGTTAAAAATCGTATTGAAGTCTACTTTTGTATGTGAACCCCTGAACTATGACAAATGGGTGAAATGAGTGGAATAAATAGGAATAAAAATGTGAAATAAATGGGATGAATACCATCATTAGCCAAAGAGAAGATGTGATATTGGTCGTTGAATAAATGGAAAAAATGGAGTGCCTACTGCAGGCTTGATCCTAGTCTAACCCCCAATTTTTATCAAGAAGGAAAAAGGTGAGGTTGATTAAGTGTTTTTTGATGAGAATAATGAGTCTAGGAAGCATACATGATCTCTATTCCTTCCATGATAAATTAGTGAGATCATTGTTTATAGAAATGGTAACATTGGTTATCATGGGATTATACATGGTTAATGAGGTGAGTGGTAGTGGAGGAATGGAGTGGTTGGATAGGCTATTACTAATTTTAGATGAGGTGTATTGTTGCTGATAGAGGGTGGATGGTTAGAGCGATTTGGAGAAAAAATGAATGTAGTGTTTCAAAACTAGAGAGTGTTTCTGGAGAGGTTCTATTTATAGGCCAGAGCCCAAAGAAAGTGTAGACTAATATTCTTATCGATATTTGAATGAGATTTAGGCTAGTGGATGTTGAGCTCAAGATTGGGGTCTTTGGGTATTGAAGTGTTGGGATGCTTCTAGGGTCAAATCCAGGACAAGGGGATTTTCATATCTGAGTGCTTTAAGAAGTCTTCAACTGGGTCTAAGAGTGGGGGATTGTTCTTGAAGGATATTTAGGTCAAATATGAGACTCATGGTTTTTGGAATCAAGTGCTATAAGGGATACTTGGTCTGATTTTTGATGAATTTGGAAGTACTCCTCATATTCATTAAATGGACTTGGAGTAGTCAATCGACTTTGTATACCATGGATCATGTGAATTTATTTGAGTTACTTGAGATCTTCTTGTCCTGGTGTGGTTGAGTATGAAATTTAGCTAGATGAATGTGGGTAAACTAACTTAATTGAATAGTGCAAATGAGTGGTAGTGGTCCCTCTGGTAGTGGTGAGGCCTTATTTGCCAGCATCATGAGCTTTTCTCATGCCAAAGCAAGCTAGAGAACCAACTTTCGTTGAGCACTCAAGGTAGCCCTTATTCGATGTTTAATATTGTAGAAATAAATGGTTTCCGTAATCATTCTATAAGAAAATAGAAAGTATTAAGATTCTTGCCAAAATAATGAATGTTTATCTTTATTAAGATTCAAAATTAACCTATTCATAGTTGTTAGAACATAAAGTGGGTGTTATCTACCACTCTACACATAAAGCTTGCATGTCCTCAAGCATAGCCATAAATGAGATTTTAAGAAAGCATTTTGATGAAAAGATTTTTGTTCCATTAAGATAATATCATGTTACATAGAAGATAATATAATTTGTTGCTAAATGATTACAAACACAAGACAATCATCATTATCTTTTCACCACTTTAAAATTCTTGGGTCATGCTCATGTATAATGAATTTATTATGTACTCATACATCTTCTCATTGATCTACTTACAGTCAATTTATCATATTAGGATTCACCAGGTCCCAAATTTGATCTTAAAAGGTTCTAGTATCTTTATTAATTTTCTCTTGAAGCTTTCTCAAGATGCAAACATGAGAAATTTTCCTCAAGTATACCCTCTATCTAGATCCCAATAATTATCCCCCATTTAGAACTCAAAAAGATTTTGTTTACTCCAGACAATTGGTAAGTGAGGAATATCATTAGATACATGCTAAGAGTCATTCTTTTACATTAAGTTTTTCATGTTTATAGAAATGAGGTGTTGAGACTCACTTCACTGGAGCTGATCACTTTTGACCTATTATTTTAAGTTAGTCTCCAACCTAGGATCATTTCCCCTTTTTGAAGTTTATTCATTGTTCTTCCTATATGTATTCAATTTAAATATTTTTGAGAAACTCTATAAAAGTTCAATCTTATCCAATGTTTGCTTCCCTAGGATCAATATGTCATTATTTAATTAAGAGAGGAAGTTGGAAAATACATCATAAGATAAATATTTCAACATTTTGAAGTTCCCTATCATTACACTTCCCATAAGAGAGTGACAATGTAGTTATAGATCAAATCATCATTTAAAAAACTACACCTATTTCTAAGAAAAACAATATGTTGTGGATATTTCAATGTTTTGATTCATCATTTTTTTCTTTAAAAAGTATGAAATTAATATATACTAGTGGGTAAGAACATTTAGTTGTAGATAAAATTTGCTAGACACAAACATTATATAGCATATTTTGTTGATGTTTGCCAACAAGATAAACTAACTGAAAAGAAATTATGAATCTAGAAACAAATTATTAAATTAGATTAAACTCATCTAATTAAACTAGAAAAGAAAGAAAAGAGCAAGAGATCAAAGTGTTCAAAATTTGACTCATTCCTCATCCACAGATTGAAGGCTTTCTTGTTCTCAAGAAAAGAGGAAAGAATAAAAATGGTAGCGAGAGAGCATCAAATGTCAAAGTGCAATCCTGATGTAATTTCCAAGTCTAAGGTGATAAAACTTTACATAATGATTAGTGGGTTTCTGAAATATTTCACTCATTGTTATTCATCTTCTTCCATGAATTATCTCAAACATGTCAATCACACTGAATGAGAGGAAGAGAGGCTCAAATTCCTTCCTCCCAGTAGTGTTTATTAACAAGAGAGAAATAATTATGAGAACACAATAAATAAAAATGGATTATCAGATGTGGTGAAGATTAAAAAGATATCAAAACTATCACTTCTCTTTTAATCTCAACTCATTTAATTTGAGCCTGAACGCCTTCCAAATGCCCCACTGAGGTGAGTGGTTGTGTTAAGTATCCACATGTAAGATTTTCTAATTGAATATCCAAAAATGATGACTTTAATGATCCTTGTAGAAAATTGTTTAATGAAAGTAGATGATGCCATGTAATCCTACTAAGTTCAAGTATATGATAATTTGCAACCTTTATGTTTAATAAAATCCCATAGAATTTGAGATTAAATCTTCTATAAGATGGGTTTTGGATGCAATCACACATTGCCTTGGGTCCTTTAGGGTCAGCTGGTCTCCACAAAACTTGAGCAAGAAAATAGAATCGTTATCTTTATACAACACTTACCTAACTTTCCTTGTTTCAAAATAATATTACCTTCTCGAGTTAGAGGATATGATGCCTCTTATCCTTATGATAGGTCTTATATTAATATCTTCCAATTTCTCAATTACTCATGTTTCTAAGAAAGAATGGTTCCGATGTAGAGTGTGGGAGCAATCTCACTTTGATTTTATCACATATTCATTACTATCACTATGTAATTTGACTTTTTCTATCGATATTTTTAGTATGCAGATGGATAGAAAGGCTGACAAAATTTTGGCAAATCAAAATCAAATTCGAGCTCTTCATCCACTGAGTTCATTTGATAAAACCAAGATCCATGTCTCTGCAATGAATCAATGGATGATGATTATATAGGTGAGATTACAGAAGCATGTTCATCATCTTTGTATTGATAGGTGATGGAAGAGAAGAAATAATTTTTTGACTTTCTATATGTCTATGTTGTTTTTATTTGAAACTACACATGCTAAATGTATGTCACAAAACAAATTTCCCTTTTTGCAAATGTAAGTAGTTTATGACTTAAAAAAGAAATGTCAAGTATCACTTTATTAGATCATGTTAGGTAAGAACATGAACTATAAAGAAAATGAAAACATATAAGAACTTAAGTAAGAGTTGAAATAAAAATTAACCCAATATGGGTGCCTCCCAGATGTGTTGCATTTGGGTCCATATTGACCCTTATTCGAGCATCAAGTGGTAGACTCACATGGGTTTGGCCCTTAGGATTAGGAATCCCTTGATCTGTAATCTATCTTAGAAGAGACGAATTTGATTTAGCAAGTGAAGCAAGATCATTCTTGAATTTTTTAACTTCTCACTACTGAGAACCCAAAGAATAATTGACATATGAATATTAAGCTCATTTCTCCTAAAAGAAATGCTAAAAGTTTTGAAATTATGTTGGTGTTTCAGGTGAAAGTTTGAGTGGAAAGGTTTGTTTCCTATCTGGGTAACCGACTAGTTTTGGACGTTCTAATTTGGATTGGAAAGTGGATTCTCTTTCTCTATGTCTTGGGTATTTTATAGGAAAATCCTAGGTGGTTCCTTTTTATGTTTTTGATGTAGTTTACATGGTCTAGAAATTCCCAGTATATTTGTGTGTTGGAACAAATTTTAGGTATATGGGAGGTGTCACCACATACATGTAAAGAATTAAAACATATAGTATGTGTACCACATTTCAAGGACATAACATGGATTTGAGCTTTTATATCTAGTTTATTGTGTGTTAGAGCTTTAATGTCATTTGATATATGATCAAGCTTATCGTTTGACATGTCAACACTCCTAACTTTTTGGAATCCTCCCTTATTAGTAGTTGAAGCTTCAACATTACATAGAGAGATTTGATTTCCATTAGTTTGAGAGTAATTCCATGAACGATCACTAGTAGCCGTAATAGTAATGACATGAATGCACTTCTTCAAAACACATTTAACAAAGGCTCCACATGTTGAAACATTAAAAGATGTTTCAAATCATGGTTAAGGATAATGAAAAGATGATTGATAAGTAGTTAGTCACGTAGGCCACTATGTGGACATTCCCTATAATACTTTAGCCTCTCCCATGGATTGTGAAGGTTTTCCATGGATATGAGTTTAAAGTTATAGAATTGGGTTGTACATTGTTGCATAAATGTAAAACTTCTGAATAAAGGCATCAACGCGTTCTTGCCAAGATATAATGGAGGAAGTAAGAATAACATTATACCACGTTTCTAACTGGTAATGTATAGAGAAGTTAAACATGTGTAGTAAACATCCTTTAGTGTGACTCTATTCATCTTCATAGTACCGTAGAGGTTATAAACATATGGAAATGATGTGTAAGGTTAGTATTCTGAATCAACTTTGTCAGGTTAGTATAAAATTGTTTGTTTTTGACATTGAGTGAAGGTTTAACAAAACCTGGTAGTAAATCATTTAGATTAGGTGTGTGAAAGTTCTTAAGTTAAATACATGCATGAGTGTCATAATTTTCTGGCCTCATCTAGTCCTATCAATTTTCTTCCTGATCCTCCATCTCAATTGGTTTACACTATGCCAGAGCCTTATTCTTAAGTCTCAAGCATTTACAAAAGGTTCTATCAATCTATGGGTTGGGGGTTTTCAATCTGACTAGTGACAATGATCTCCTCAACGTAATCTACATAGAGGTACCAAAAGAGATAGGAACCATTGATTTGATTCTACATGAGGAAAGATATTTTATACTTTTTATAGAAGAAAGAAGTCAAAAGTTTGAGTTGACTAATGAAAGCAATGGACCCTCATTCACCATGATCCCCTCCAAGATGCCAAAAACCTACTTGTGTGTGATGATACATAGAAAAAGATGTGTATCTAATTGAATATAAGCTTGTGTGTGGTCAAATTGAATGAATGTTGATAGGATTTGGAGATGTCGGGCAGAGTGAGTAGGAAGGCGACTGAAGGAGCGACAATCCCGTAGAAATTGGTGGTGAATGATGGTGTTTCTCATATTGTGTCGGGCTTCGGTGGGATTAAAGAGAAAGTTGCTGATGGGAAGCTACCAGATCTGAGAAGGGGTGCCAAACAATCTTCATACAAAGTGCCCCCAATTCAAGTTACTACATCTACCAAGTCTTGGACTGATCTACATTCTGTGGAGAACATCAATGTCCTAGGGAAGCTTACAAATATGGATTTAGAATTGGTCAATGGAAGGTTGATCTACCTGAAACATATTGCATAAAGAAACCTAAAGAGATGGAGTTTGACGATGGCGAGTTATGTAGTTGGCCTAAATCCACATTGGACGGTCATTATTTGTCATCTTGCTTATATATGGAATGTGAAAGGATCAATTGAAGTCATGTCAAGTGGGAAGGGCTTCTTCATTGTAATGTTCTCTAATGAGGAAGATTTGAACATTGCAATTGAAGATGGTCCATGGTTTGTGGATGTTACACTGCTAATAATTAAGAAATGGGAAAGAGGGGATCCTCTAGAGAATCTTAAGATTTTGTAAATTCTGATATGGTTGAAGGCCCATGCTCTTCTGCTGGAATATGGGATATTGAGATGTTCAATTGGATGGGATCTGTAGTTGGTAAATCGCTTCAGGTGGATAAGCTTATTGTTGAGTTCAATAGGTTGGAACATGCCATGTTTCAAATTCTTATTCTTGTGGATTTCTCATTTCCTAAGACATTGGAAATACAAAGTGATGATGGTCATACTAATAACATTTCTTCAAGTATGAATGGGAGCTGGATAGATGCAGATTGTGTGGCAATTTTGGACATGAACATAACATGTGTGATATGAACTCAGTGGAGACCTCTAGTCCCATACCAAAGAATAAAACCAGGTGGGTTCCAAAGAAGGTAGCTTTTGAAAAGATAATAGAAGGACCAAATATTTTCTATGATGCAGTTTAAGAAGTTATTGTTGATGTAGTGAATTTTGAATTGCCTATGAATGTAACTATTCCTTCTGGTTCTCTAGTAAGTAAGAATGGGAAAGCTCCCACTCCTCAAATCACGCCATCTCCTTCCCCAAATTGGGATTTTATAAAAATATAGTCTAAATCCCCCTCGAGTTATTGTCAAACCTTTATCTATAGTGAAGAACATTTAGTTAACTCCAAATAGGTTTTTGTTGTTAACAAATTTTAATGAAAGGATGGATGCTTTAAAGATGAGTGATACTATTTCTAATAGATAGTCCAATTACTATTCTTGCATGGAATGTGAGGGGTATCGACAATAAACTCACTCACGTTCAAAAGGAGATTAAAAAAAAAAACAAAATTGATGTTTATGTTATCTTAGAATCTAGAGTGGTGAAAGGAGATGTTGATTCTGTGGTTGAATCTATGTGACTAGGTTGAAACTTCATCTCTAACTTTTACTTCTATATATATATCCATATTATTTTTATGTGGAGGAACTATTCTTTGATTATTATTAATTTTTTTGAGAATGAAAAATTGGTGCAGTGTGGTATTACAGTGGGCAAGTACAACTTTCTTCTATTTGTTGCAAATGGGGATTTTGATATATCTGTGTTGTGGGATTCATTAAACTACATAAGTGTTACTAGTAGTCCTTGGTGCATCCTGGGTGACTTTAATCTATAAGATATAACTATGAAAAGGAAGGTAAACATCCTCATCCAACCAAAATGATGGATGACTTTAATCAATCTCTTGCTATTACGGAACTGAAGGAGGTTTCCTCCAAAGGGAATTCTTTCACTTGGGATAGTAGGAGCAAGACATGCAAGAGTACCTTTTCCAAAATTAATAGATGTTTATATAATCTATCCTTTATGGTGTTATTTCCTTCTTTATGAAGGGAGATTGTTTTGAGTTTGATTAGTGATCATTTCATTTAGATTCTGCGTTTGAATTCTTACAAAAGAAATTGGGCTTTTTTCAGTTTTATTAATGCATGGCTTAGATAGTCTGGTTTTCTAGATGTTGTTATAAAATCATGGTCTGGCTCTTGTCCAACGGGATCACCTATGTTGAGGCTTTATAGGAAGTTTAATTCTCTTGTAGCTGATCTATTAAAATGGAATAGAGAGTCTGTTGCTAATTTTTCCTCTATTGCAAGGGAGTTGGAAGCTAAAGCTTTGTCGTTACAAAGGAAAGTCGATGCACATCCTACTAATGAACCTCTTCAACTTGATCTTATTGAAGCTAGTAAAAGGGGAAATATATCTATTGATGAAGATGAGGGTTTAATAGATAAAAATCTTGAGTTCTCTGGTTAAATGATGGAAATAGGAATACCTCCTTTTTCTATGTTTAGAAGTCTAGAAGAATTTATAACAATATCTATGTTTTGCATGATGATAACAAAGTTGTTAAATATCTGGAGGAGATTACTAGTCACATAGTTGAGTATTATTCTGGTGTTTTCAATTCTACCTCGATAGGGAAAGTTATATGGGATAATTTTTGGGACATTCCATCTATCTCAGCCTTTTAGTTTGATGATATCAAGAAATTAGTGGCCAAAGAAGAGATTGAGAAAGTTAATATAAGCTTTGATGGAGATAAAGTACCTGGCCCAAATGGTCTGAATGATTTTTTCTTTTATTCATGTTGGCACTTTATTGGAGATGAAATAGTTAAACCCATCCTTAATTTATTTGAGTTGGGAAACTTCTTTCCGAATGCAATAAGTCCTTCATTACTGTCATATCAAAAGTATCATGAGCCACTTCTTTGTAAGATTTTTGGTTGATCTTGTTATGCAATGTGATGTTTAAGATCATTATGAAAAACTTGGCTAATTATTTAAGTGGCATTCTGCCCATTCTTATTGATATAAATCAAGTTGCATTCATTAAAGGGAGAACCATATGTGATGATATTTTATTAGCAAATGAATTGTTGAGTTCCTTTTCTATGTCTAGGTCGAGTAAGTTGAGTGTGAAAGTGTATTTTTTAAAGGCTTATGACATTGTCCGAAGGGATTATATTCTGTTTGTTATGAGGAAAATAGGGTTCTTATAATGTTGGCTAAATTGGATTCATGTGTGTTTTGACACAACTTCTTTTTAGGTCTTTATTAATGGTACTCCTTCTCCTTCTTTTTGAGCTAATAATGGTGTGAAACAAGGGGACCCTAAGGCCCCTTATCTACTTGTGGTGTCAATGCAGGGATTGTCTTCTATATTGAAATATTATGTGAAGGATGATCGTTTGGTCCCTTTGAAATCTTCAGGCAGTTTTGGGGTATCCCACATTATTTCCATAGATGATCTTCCAGTGTTCTCAACAGCCAATCAAGAAAATGCTCATGCTATATCTGATATTCTTATTTTGTTTGATAATATTTTTGGTCTTAATTTATATAACTTAAAGTGTCATGTTTTTTCCTGTAAAAGTATGGAAAATATATAGGATTTGAGTGTAGTTTTGAACATAGCTCCCTTTGACCTCCCTGTTCGATACTTGGGCCTCCCCCTTTTCACTGGAAGGCTGAGTAAAGCTCTTTGTGCTCCAATTTCATCTAAGTTGAGGTATAGATTGGATTCATGGAATAGTAAAATGCTATCTTTTCCTAGTAGGGTCAAGTTCATTACTTCTACCCTTTCTTCTTATCACATGTTCTAGTTGACAGCTTTTCCTTTACCTAAGAATGTTACTCTAGAAATTGAGAAGATTATGAGGGATTTTCTTTGGAATGACACAGAGGCACAAAAACACATCCACATTGTGTCATGGGACACAATTTTTTGAACCATGCTCAGAAGGAGGTTTAGGTATACACTTTGTGGGTGACTAGTCTAAAGTTGGAATTCTCAAAAATTTGTGGGATGTGGAAAACAATATGGAATCCCTTTGGGTTAAATGGATGCACGAGAGGTAAATTCAACAAGAGCCAGTGTGGGATGTGGAGAGTAAACCAAACTCTTCATGTCTTTAGAAAAGGTTTCTTATGTATAGAGACTTACTGAATCTTCATGTTGATTTTTGGTTAGGGGATGGTGATAGTTTTCTTTTATAGAAAGACCCCAAGATACCACATAAAAAGACTCTATCCACTCTTTGTGATCATCAGTTCATTCTACATTATGGCCAAGGGATTGATGAAAAGTTAGCTCCTACTTAGTGAATGGAGTATGGTGTTTTCTGAAGATTAGGGGTGACGGTTCTATTGAGAACATTCTGAATCAGTCACCTAAACCTCAAGATGGTCGTGATCATATTAGATACAAGGGTCAAACATCTTTCTATTTAAGAAACGGTTGGGATATTGCTAGGCGAAGTAATCCTCAAGTCAATTGGTCTACATGGGTCTGGAAGAGAGATGTATCTTGGAATAGGGCATGGTTAATGTGGAAATGCTTTCTCTATAGGTTACCTACAGTGGATTATCTGAATAGAATTGGATTTAATCTGGCCTCTTGATGCAGTCTGTGTAAGAACATTGAAAAAGATATGGATCATTTACTTTTTCAGTGTCCTTATAGTTATGAGATATGGCGTTGTTTTAAAACTGTCTTTGAAGAATTTCCTCTGGAGTTACTTGAGATTCTGAATCTTGATGGTAAAGAAGAAGATAGCAGCTATTGATATTATCAATCATATTTAGCATGAGAGAAACCTTAGGACTTTTGGATGCTCTAAGAGAAGGCCCGATTTGGTGTGGCTAAGATGGTATATGGACACGAAGAGCTTATGCAAATAGATTTTGTTTTCTTGACACTTTTGTACAATCACTAGTTTTTTTGCTTTGCTTCTTTAGCCTTGGGCAGTTTTTTTACTGACACGCAAATCTTTTCCATAGTAATGAGAAGATCAACATGGCATTTTCATGAAAAATGTTATCTTGTGCATTCCTTAGTTATTAGTCGCTGCCTCTGGCTATTCTATGAATTTTGAAATTTATAAAGCTATTAAAAAAAGTTGATACTAGTAAATGTATAAGGTCAATAGTAGTGGAGTCATGTCGTTATCTAGATATCAAAAAGATGAAAGAAATGGTCTAGGTTTTGTGATAGCTACTCTGATCTAAAGAGTGTATTGAATTGGAATGAAAACCAAGACTAGATCTGGACTAAGAAAAGAGGAAAGTATCTAAACTAGATAGATTGATTTGAAACAAATGGTAGATGATGGTGATATGGATATACACATCTTGATTGGAGCCTTCCGCTTCCTCTTCAATCCTCCTCTTTACTGGAAACAAACACAAAATAGATAATTTATATTCTTCCAAATAATTTGTTAAGATCTCCTTACTCGATTCTCTAATGAGTGCAAGTGAAGGGCATTTAGATCTAGTGGGAACTATACCATTCTTAGGCCAGAATGTCAATACCTACGCTTTATGGTGTGACAACCAAATATTCAACTTAACCCTCCTCTTTTAGGGTCAGGATGGATCTTCTATCAAGCTATTATACAACAATAGACTACAAACATTACTACTTGCATAAATATATTTTGATTAAGACATATAGTTGGGAAGAGAAAATATAGGAAGTTTATGTTAAAATGGATGTTAGAGGAAAAATAAGAAAAAAAATGGTGATCACAATCTAAACATGAAAGATAGCAACTAATTCTGAGTGGGCATATAGTGTTATGTATGTAGTTGAGTTTCCACTACTAAGTATAGGTGGTTGACGAGATTATAATTCTAGGCTTCTACAGGTGTAGCCGATGAAAATAGATACAATCATGCAACATTGTAGCATTACCATAAGAATAACAAGTAGTTATATCCAATGAATGGAAATGGTGTAGTGGAGTGGTAGGATGGCTTGTCACTGATTGTAGCTGAGGTTTTTGTGGAAATGTCATACTATTCTAGACAGGAGTAAACGAAGAGTGCATGTAGATAAAAAATGGATGTATATTTTTAGACCCCAATAATGTTGTTGGAGAGTTTCCATTCATAGGCTCGAATCCCAAGAAAGGGTATAAGATACCTTTAGTTGATACTTGAATGAGTGAGATACATACGAGAGGATGCCAAGGTTGAAATAAAGGCCCTCTAGTATATGTGATTGGATGGGTCTAGGACTGAGTCTGAGATGAGTCAATTTTTAGTTCTTGGAGAGGTCTTGAATTGAGTCTAAGACTAGGTGCTTGGTGCGCTCCCGCTAGAGGCTTGCAACAAGTGCAATCCACGAGATCGGGAGGCACGGGAGAGATGGAGTCTTTGCTTTCGATATTTGTATGGTCCCACACTAACTACCTACGTCTACTAAGACACTACACCCGCAAGCGCACGGGGTCGTGTCATAGTATAGGTGAGGCGGCAAGTACGGGGTCGATCCGCGGAGATAGAGGGGGCGCTAGAGTTAGATGGCGTGAGCTACGTTCCTAGTGCGGAGAGTAGGGTTTGTAGGGTTTTAGGGTTGGTTGGTTGATTACACTAATGAGCAAGTAAGAGATGCGAAAAGAAAACTAAATTATGGAAGATCAAGCAAATTAGTAAACTAAGTTATCAAACTAACTAAGAAGGAACAAGAAGGGCTACACTACTCTAACAAGGCAAGAAGCAAATAAGAACTAGACTAACCACTAGCAAGAGCAAGAGCCTAAGTTAACACTGGAGAGTAAAACTAAGCAATTGACTAAGTTAGACTAAAGAAATTGGACTAAGCTAGCATTAACAAGCAGACTAAGCGATTAGGGTTTTAAGCAAGGTGATTAAGGTGGGTGGGCCATTTGGGAAATGTCACTTTGATTTTAGTTGGGGGAGTTCATTAAACATGCATGGTGCTCAATTCATATCTAGATTACCAAACCAAACAACAAGGGCAATGCCATTAGAACATACCCTATACTGCTAGTAGAAGACTAGGGTTAGGTGTAGTTCTAGTGAGATTGGCCAAATCTAGTCTTCTAGGGTAAGTGATAGTGGATAATTGAGGGTTGAGGGTAGAGATGGGAGTGGAGATGAAGGGGTTTAACCTCATGCCACTAGCCATTCTAGCCTTTAGAAGGCCCTAGGCAATTGCATCACTCTCACTTACACTAGCCACTTAAATCTCACACTCATTTGTAAGAGGAGGGGTGTGTATGTAGGAACAAAGGGGGCTAGCTAGGGATCCACTAATTGGACCTAGGAGCCATTCCTAATATTGCCACATACACCCCAATTCCTCCTAGAAATGAAGTGTCATCAAAAACCTCGAAACAAGCAATTCGTACAAGAAGCACAAACCACATGCAATAAGATAGGAAAAGAGATGGAAGCAAGAAGTAATCATCATAAATATGAATTGAGTTCATTACAAGAATTTATCCCCCAACATGGTATCAAAGTAACATTTTAATCCCAAACAGCCCACCACAAGGGGGCTTAGCTAGACATAGTCATGAAAATAGGAAAAGAAAGGGGTAGAAGAGGAAGAAACTCCATGAAGCTTGATGAAGTGGCCTTCTTCTTCACCTCCAAGCAGCTGCAGACGTCCTCCCTCCTCCAATGGTGCAGGGGTGCATGAAAATGGTGGAATGGATGGATGGAAACCTAGAGAAACTAGGTTTCTATGGTGGAAATGAGTGGACAGTGGGTGGAAATGGGGTTGAATGCAAGGAAGAAGGTGGATGGGAGTAATGGATGCAAGGGAGCAGCTAGATTGCAGCTAGGGGTGCTCTCTCTCGATCCCTAGAAGCAACTAGTGCTTATATAGGAGCTAGGGCTAAGTGGGGGCAACATAGGAAAAACAGTGGAAAGTTGTATAGGGTAGGTGATCACCACGGTCGTGGTGGGTGTACCACGGTCGTGGTGAGGGTGGTGGTGGATGACCGTGGGGTGGTGAACATGGTCGTGGGGAGAAGGAAGTGGTGAGATGGTGGTGGCCACGGTCGTGGCAGAGTGCCACGGTCGTGGTGGGTAGCATGCACCACGGCCGTGTTGGGTAACACGGCTGTTTTGGAGGGGTTGGAGCTGATCGTGGGGAGGGGCCACAACCGTCTTGATCAGCACCGGCCATGGTCGTGGCGACTTGGCCACGGTCGTGGTCAGTGAGGCCAAATCCCTGTTGCAACCTGACTTCTTGCAAATTAATTCCCACGACCGTGGCAGGGTGCCACGGCCGTGTTGTCTTCAGTGGCCACGGTCGTGGCTGGGAGGCCACGGTCGTGGGCGATCTATGGATTTCCCTGTTGCAACCTGTTGGTTTGGCACAAAAAAGCCACGACCGTGGCATTTTGGCCACGGCCGTGGTGAGGTTCGACTTCTTGATTTCTCTTCTAACTTTGTCATTTTCGGATGTCTTTGCTTGAGGATGATTCTTAGCCATTGGAGGTAGGTTGAGGGAGACTTTGGGACCTTCTCTGGGTCCCTCCTTCTCTCTCTTCCATCTAAGCATGGTCTAGGTACCTGAAAAATAGTGCAAAGACCATCCATAAGCATATTTGCAATGATAATCATATTGGGGAGAATAACATGTAATTCTAGTGCATTTGAATGTGATAAAAGTACAAAATGACACAAGATACAGCCCTATAATAGGGTTGGATCACCACCCCAAACTTGAAACATACTTGTCCTCAAGTATGCTCCAACTCGATCTCTTTTCCATTTTCCACAATCAAAAGATATGACAAATACAATATGATGGGCGACAAATGCTAAATGGGATCAAAGGTGACTAGGTACATGCAAATCACTTCCCTCCTCTTCTGCTTTCACAAACCAACCATGAAGAGAGCACAGAGCACATGAACTTCGCATATAATGCATGGATTGCACAAGTCGTCAATACCTCATTCATAAGGTTCCGGGTAGACCGTTTCATGATGGTGTTAATCGCCGATGACTAGGAGTGTTGTTTCACTTTCATGCGTTCAACCTTATGCTTCACGTTATGCCAAATGACCCACATGGCTGCGGAAAAGGGATAAAGTGAGCTAGGTTTGAAGTTTCCTAGCTCAATGGGTATAAAAGTGGAAGAAAGGGATGCGGTAAGATTTTTGGAGTGTTTTTACACACGCATCTTTTCTTTATTTGAATGCTCTTAAACATGAGCATCCTTTTATTTTGTTTTGTTTTTTTTTCTTGCCCCTGGTGTAGATAGGGCATATGGTGGATAGAGTGAAGCGGGGAGATAAAGATGTGGACACCCCAAACTTTTGGAGGTGGCCGCGGCTAATATGTGCACTTTGGCATCTTTTAATGAGGCAGAGAAGTATGAAGATGATGAAAGAGTGGTCGGGTCAAAGAGGGGTTACTTGGCATACTCTTCCACATAAGGTCTCCTGCATGAAAACTAGTCCAACACTTCACCATAGATATCACATCACATGAATGAACCAAATGAAATCCATATATCAAACCAGTAACTCCACAGACATTAAACATTCTATGCTTGCTCGGATCATAATTCAATCAAACCAACACATTCCCAAGGGAGGTGATGAGCATGTAAGAAGTCACTCATTGATACCACATAGCACTTCATCATAGCATATCATCTTGTATTTGTCAAAGATAAGCAATTTCATTCAATATGGTAAAGATTGAGTCAAAACACGCTTTTTGGACAAGAAACATCAAATCTGGGCAAAATTGGCCAAAAAGGTGCCACATTGCACTAAATCACATTCAATCACAACTTTAGGTAAAAAGTAAGTAAATCCTAGCTAAAACATGCAGAAATTAGCAAAAACTACATGATATGCAATGCATGGCTGAAAAAGCAAAAATTTTGAAAAATTACTCAACAATGCAGAAATCAACTACATGTTATGCAAAGATGCAATGAAAAGGACAAAAATAGTAAAACTAAACTAGATGGCAGGGTGATATCAAAATGACCAAAACTAGAGAGATAGGATGATGCATACCGCCCTACCCACCCCAAACTTTAGAATCATGCTGTCCTCAACATGAAACTATAGCTTAGGGGAGATAGGGGAGGTGTCATGGCTGTGGTGGATGGTCTGGCATGTTCAGAGGATATGGAGGAGGAGCTAAGTCTGGAGCTGAGCTTGACGGAGGATGCTGGTAATAGTGACCCCAGTAGTCATCCTGGGGTGGAGGATACGCCTGTGGATGTCCTGCTATACCACCCCAAAAGTCTGCACCCCATTCGGGGTTTCGTGTTGCCTGGGCATGTTGGTATTGGTACAAGTGGTTGATTTGGTAGTGCATCTGCTGTTGATCTTGCCACATGTACTGCTGGACAAGCTGCATGTCGCCTTGAGTCTTCTGAATACTCTCAAGGTGCGCCTGAATGGTAGCCATGTCATAGGCGTTCCTTGAGGGCGACTGCAGCTGGGATGTCCCCTCATCCCTCCTTCTAATTCTTCGGGGCTGACGTTCTTCTTCTGCTTCATGCTCCTGCCCTTGTACATTAGATTCGGCGATTTCTTCATGTACAACAGTGGCTCCCCTTGTATACGTCTCTCGTGGGTGTTCTTGCTTCCATTTGAAAAGTTTTTCTATCAGATTGAAATTAATTCCCAACGCGGAAAGAAGAGGTACCGCATGGTATGGCAGCTCGAGCTTGAAGTCCGGCACACTAGTAGTAAGATAGATCATCTTCTTTTCCTTTATCTTTATAGTGTGCGAGCACACCAAGTAGTTGAGGTCCACAAACTCTGCCTAATGTGCATCCTGTAACCCCGAGAGATCGTATCCCAGCGCTAGTGCAATTGAAGTCACAAACCCACCCATGACAAAGGGTTTTGTGCTCTTGTAGGGTATGGACTTCATATGATCAATCAAAAGAACACCAAGGTCGAGGTGCTTCTTGAGGTACATTGATATCACGACAAACATATCTTTTTGTGAGATGGAGCCTTGATTATCATACCTCCCTACAATTGTGTTTGCCACGACCTTTTGCACATAGCGCATCATTGGATTGCTTATAGCAGCTGTCTTTGATCTTCCTGCATCGTACACGCCACTGCCTGTGATTGTCTCCCAGAAATAGGCATAATCCAATTCTTTCACCTTCTCTAGCAAGTCGTCATCCATCTTGACGACCTCTTCAGGACTTGCAGCAAAAATCCCATTCAGCTCAGTGGAAGTGAGGGTGTGCACATTGCCCATTATGGCAAATTTGATTGCGTCACAGCCCCTCACTTTAGTCCTTTCGAGAGTAGCGAAGAATTCTTGGGTCAAGGCGACGTAAGTTGGCTGCGGTGTAAAAAGGACATCCCACAATCCTATTCTCTTTAAGTTCCTTTCCACTGCCTCCTTGATCCCTAGATCCTCGATCTCTTTCTGAGACCCGTACTTGGTGGCGACGACTCACCTCGTCATGCACTCGGGGTAGATAAGATCAACTTTCTTTTTCATGTGTCCTCTACCATAGGACACCCCCGCCGGTGCTTTGCCTAGGGTCTTCTCTTTGTCTGCCTCTAAAAATGTCATAACATCTTCTCCTTCTGGCTCCAGCTCCACCTCTTCCTCCTCGCTGTCTTGTTCTTCCTCCATCACATAGGATTGCGACCCCGAGCTGGTATCAAAATTGTACCAGTGGGCCGATGCTCCTCATCGTGCTGCAATTGCCGCGAGGGTTGCGGCTGCACGTCACGTCTCGCCGCCACATTGGATGTCGAGTGGCGGGGTGGTGCGGGCTTCGGAGGCAGCCTAGATGAGGACGACGCCACTTTGGATCTCTGGTTTCTTTTTGCGGTCGCCGGCTCAATCTCATCAATGAGGTTGTCCATGTCGACCCCCATGGACTCCTCCTCTTCTTCGTCTTCTCCTTCGTAGGTAGCGTCTGTGATGTGGTGGCTATCGGATGAGCGGGAGTGTGATCCACTCACCGATTGCGACCGGCGGAGGAAATGGTAGGCGGAAGCGGTAGGTGATGGGGTGTGGGATGGAACGGACACATCGGAGGAGGAGTTTTTAGAATGACGTTTCCCTCCGGTGAGGATGTTCGTCCCCTTTGTGATAGCCTTTCCAATCTTCTTCATTGCGGAAATGGAGGTGAAAGTGGTGTAGGAGGGAGATTTTCAGTTTTAGTGGAGAAGGTGGTGTGGGTGTGGTTTTATGGGTGGCATGGAAGGATAGTGATATACAGATGGTGGTTATATGATTAATGGTGGATTTAGGCGAGAATGGAAGGGTTTTTGTGGAGGTTTGGTGTAGGGGAGTTGCTGGGCAGAATGGAGATGGAAATGGAGATGGAGATGCGATTGGGAGAGATTGGACGGTGGGAATGGGAGAGGGAAGGCTGGGGATCGATTTGGGATGGATTGGGGATCAAAAGGAGGTGGATTGTGGTGGATTTGGTGGTGAAAGGGGAAGCACGGGACTGTTTTCCGCCACCATGGTCATTTTCTGGAGGTGGAAGACGAAAGAATGAGGGGGAGGGTCGTTTTTGGACGCTTAAAAGTATATTTTTTTTCTGAACCGGGTTCGGCTACGGTCGTTGCCAAGGTTGGGTAGCACGGCCGTGGCGGGTGCCACGGTCGTGTTATCGATGAAGAGAACCCTGGTCTGACCTCGCCATGGTCGTGGCGTCCAGCCTCGGTCGTGGCCATGTCCTCATGCCACGGTCGTGGTCGAATTGCCACGGTCGTGGCCGATCTTCAAAACAACCTGTAACTTTGGCCAATTTGTAGCAATAATTCCCACGGCCGTGGCGAGGGGCCACAGCGTGTTTGGCCAAGAACACCACGGTCGTGGTCTGCTCGCCATGGTCGTGGCCGATCTTCAAAACAACATGTAACTTTGGCCAATTTGTAGCAATAATTCCCACGGCCGTGGTGAGGGGCCACGACCGTGTTTGGCCAAGAACACCACGGTCTTGGTCTGTCTCCACGGCCGTGTTGGGGTTGTTTCTTCAGTTTTCAAACTTTGAAGCTTGAGCTTTCGATTTTATTTGTTCTTTTTGCCACAACTATGACTGAATGACCAGGATTAACTTCTAGATCCTCTCTCTCTAATGTCTATCACCTGCCATCATCAAAACTCAAACAAAAATTGTAAATCATAAGTGTGCGTGTGTGTATTTGTGTAAAACAAAACTAAAGTATCAAAAGAAGGGTTTGAGAATCTCAAACCACATGGGTTGCCTCCCACTAGCGCTAAATTTAACGCCTTCAGCCAGGCTTATTGATTGTTGGACTTTTTTCACTTTTTGGGAATCTTCAAAAGATCCTTGTAGTAAATCCCTTTCTCATCCTCATCCAAGCATTCTTCTTCCTCAGATTCTTCTTCTATAAGCATGACAATATCAAAATCTTGGTTGGCCTTGTCCGGGCCGACCTCAACAACAAATTTTAGCCTTTGCCCATTAACAACGAATTCCTTATCTCCTTCTTTTGCACAAATGAACACTGCCCCGAATGGGTACACCTTCTTGACAAGGTAAAGACCTTCCCATCTAGAACGAAGCTTTCTGAGGAAGAACTTCATCCTTGAATTGTATAGCCATACCCATTTGCCAGGCTCAAACTCTTTCTTCTTTATGATCTTGTCATGTAGAAACTTGGTTCTTTCCTTGTAGTTCTTTGACATTTTGTATGCTTCATGCCGCATTTCTTCTAGCTCATGCAATTGAAACATTCTTTTCATTCCGACTTTCTCTTCATCGAAGTCCATCGTCTCCAAGGCCCACAATGCCTTGTGCTGCATCTCAACCGGCAAATGGCAACTCTTACCATAGACAAGCTTGAACGGTGTAGTGCCAATCGGGGCTTTATATGCAGTCCTATATGCCCATAAAGCTTCATTGAGTCGAAGTGACCAATCCTTACGGTCTGGTCACACCGTCTTCTCCAAAATGAGCTTTATCTCCCTATTTGCCAACTCAACTTGACCACTCGTTTGAGGGTGGTAAGGAGTAGCTACACGATGGTTAACTCCATGTCTCTTTAGCATCCCTTCGAAGTTGCGATGGATGAAATGACTCCCGCCATCACTAATCATAGCCCTTGGAACACCAAATCGGCTAAAGATGTTGGATTTCACAAAATCACATACCACCTTATGATCATTTGTCCTTGTTGCCACAGCCTCAATCCATTTTGATACATAGTCTATGACGACCAAGATGTAGACATACCAGAAAGAAGGAGGGAAAGGACCCATAAAGTCAATCCCCCAAACATCAAACACTTCTACCACAAGAATAGGTGATAGAGGCATCATGTCCCTCTTTGAGATGGTGCCCACTTTTTGGCACTTGAAGTAACCCTTGCAAAAGTCATGAGCATCTTTGAACAATGTCGGCCAGTAGAATCCACATTGAATAACTTTGGCGGCCGTGTGTTTCCCTCCAAAATGGCCTCCGCACACTCCGGAATGGCACATAGATAAGACTTCTTGCTGCTCCATCTCCGGAATGCACCTCCTAATGAGTTGGTCCGGGCAATACTTAAAGAGGTGAGGGTCATCCCAAATGTAGTTCTTTACCAGAGCAAACAATCTCTTACTTTCCTCTCTTGTCCACATGCTCGGTATCCTCCCACTGGCTAGGAAATTCACTATGTGCTTGTACCATGGATTTTGAACAGATGAGCCTAAGAAGAGTTGTTCATGTGGCATTGCCTCTTTGATTGGACTTGTCACATCAAAAGGTCCATCAAGGCGGGAGAGATGATCTGCAGCACCATTTTCTATTCCTTTCTTATCCACAATTTCTATGTCAAATTCTTGGAGCAACAAAATCCATCGGATCAACCTTGGCTTTGAGTCTTTCTTGGACATGAGATACTTCAACACAGCATGGTCCATGTAGATTGTCACTTTGTTTTGCAAGAGATACGACCAGAACTTGTCAAGAGCGAAGATCACCGCAAGCAACTCTTTCTCGGTAGTCGTATAGTTTCTTTGAGCATCGTCTAATGTTTTTCTTGCATAATAGATAGCATGAGGGATTCGGCCAATGCATTGACCCAACACAGCCCCCACCGCCATATCGGATGCATCCGTCATGATCTCAAACGGCAAAGAGAAATCCGGGGGCTGCATGATAGGAGCAGAAATAAGCCTCTCTTTCAAATGATTGAAGGCCTCAACACATTTGTCATCAAACTGAAATTCAACATCTTTCTCAAGTAATCGACAGAGTGGTCTTGATATTATGCTAAAGTCCTTGATAAAGCGCCGGTAAAAACCTGCATGTCCCAAGAAAGATCGAACATGTCTTACGGTCGAAGGAAAGTCGAGTGTAGAAATAAGGCCCACCTTGGCCTTGTCAACTTCAATCCCATCTTTAGAAACTCGGTGTCCCAGAACTATACCCTCAGGTACCATGAAATGGCTCTTTTCCCAAGATAGAACTAGGCGAACTTTCACACATCTTTCCAGTACCGCAGCTAGATGTAGCAAGCACTCATCAAAGGTTTTCCCGAAAACTAAAAAATCATCCATGAAAACTTCAAGTGACGAATCAAGCATGTCAGCAAAGATTGAGGTTACACATCTCTGGAAAGTGGAAGGGGCATTGCACAATCCAAATGGCATTCTCCGATAGGCAAATGTACCACTTGGACAAGTGAATGTCGTCTTTTCCTGGTCCGTCGGATGCACAACAATCTGAAAATATCCCGAGTACCCATCAAGAAAATAGTAGAAGCTCTGCCCAGCCAATCACACTAAAATATGATCAAGAAAAGGAAGTGGGTAATGATCCTTCTTTGTCTTTTCGTTGAGCTTCCGGTAATCCACACACATTCTCCACTTGGATTTCTCTCTCACCGGCATAAGCTCACCATCGGCATTTTCTGCAACCGTAATTCCACCCTTCTTGGGCACAACTTGGATGGGGCTCACCCACGTACTGTCAGAGATGTGATAGATAATCCCTGCATCAAGCAACTTCACAACCTCTTGAGTTACAACATCCTTCAACTTGGGATTTAGCCTCCTTTGCATTTGACGGGTTGGCCTCGCATCCTCTTCCAAGTATATCCGATGCACACAGATAGAGGGGTCAATCCCTCTCATGTCAGCAATAGACCATCCAATGGCTTGGATGTTCTTCCTCAAGACTTCCATCAAGGCATCTTCTTGCTGAGGAGAGAGAATAGAGGAAATGATTACCGGGAGAGTGTCATTTGAGCCAAGGAAAGTGTACTTCAATCCTTCAGGAAGTTTCTTCAACTCAAGAACGGGGGGTGCTTCAAGGGAGTTCTTCAAAGGTGCAGAAATAGAAGGGAGGTCCTGACTTGCAGCCACTAAGGCTAGCTCACACTCTTCATCATCTTCATCATCGTCGTCAGGGAACTCAACAATTGGTTCAAGACCTCTACCTTGGGTGGCAGTCTCAATCCATGCAGGTAGGAACTCTTCAACAATCTCATCTAGGCATTCCACCAAATAACAATCTTCCTCGGTGGCCCCTATCACTTCAGTTGTAGTAGAAGACTTGAAGATGTTCAATCGGATCTTCATGAGCATGAATGTAACATACATGGTCCCTGTCCTCACATGGATCACGACATCAACTGTGGCTAAGAAAGGTCTCCCCAAGATGATTGGCACCTTTCTAGCTTCCTTTTCCATATCAAGAATGATAAAATCAGCTGGGAAGAAGGCAGAAGTATCCTCATCAAGATGGACCAGCACATCATCCACACGCCCTCTAGGCGTCTTCACAGATCGGTCAGCCAACTGTAGAGTGCAGTGGGCTGGCCTCAACTCCCCCATTTGGAGCTCAGTAAACAGATCATACGGCATCAAGTTTACGCTAGATCCCAAGTCAAGAAGAGCCTGGTCTATGTGATGTGCCCCGATGTAGCATGAGATGATGGGAGCCCCGAGGTCTTTTCTTTTCCGGGGGATGGTGTGTTGGAGAATGGAGCTCACTTGCTCAGTGAGCTTGATCTTCTTAGGTGTCCTCCCTGTTGTCTTTCTTTTGAAGGTGCACAATTCTTTAAGGAATTTTGCAAAGGATGAAATTTGCTTGACTGCATCTATAAGAGGTACATTGATTTTCACTTGCGTGAAGATCTCCAAAATATCATCTGCATGCTTCTTCTTTTTCTTTGCAACAGAAGGCTCCTCGAGTGCATCAGGATATGGAGCGAGTTGGGAACCCAATAGGTCCAAATCAACAGTATCATCCACTGGTATCACTGGAATCACGGTATCACGACTCGGTATCACAGTATCACTGCTCGGCGTCACAGTATCAACACTGCCTCTTATCACAATATCATCAATCTACATCTCAGTATCAACCTTCTCTGCCTCAGTGTCATCTCTGCCAACAGCTGTACCATGGGGCCTCTCCAAGGTCCTGCCACTCCTCAACGTAGTCACAGCCTTCACATGCTCATGGGTGGTAGAGGAGGGAGCTTGTGGAGGTGGTTGTGGCTGTTGGGGTGGTGGAGGCCTTTGGTGAGAGGAGTTGTGATTTTTAAGGATGAATTGGGGTTGCGGTTATTGTTGTGGTGGGGGATGATATTGTGGAGGTGGTTGTTGGTAAGTGTGAGGTGGAGGTGGAGCATATTGATAATTGAGCGGCGCTTGAGGAGGCGGAGGAGCATAGGGGTTTGGTGGGGCTTGGTAAGATGGTGGAACATAAGCACTCGAAGTGTTCCCTAGAAAAACCCCATCATTGTTTGGATTTGGCAGTGGTTGAGACGGAAGTCTACCTTCTTCCCTCCTAGCCAAAGAGAGAGAAATTTGGTCCAACCTCTGCTCAAGACGGTTTATAGATTTCCCATGTGCATTGACATCTTTTTTTACTTCATCTAGGATCCTCAGCCTTCCTAGTACCTCTTCCTCAAACTTGGAGATGTAGCGTGGCTTCTGCTGCCCCTGTCCTTGCCCATCCTCATTATGTTGTTTCCAAGACAAATTTGGGTGGTTCCTCCACTCGGGGGTGTAGGATTGAGACATTGGGCCCTAGTTGTTGCGGCCACCAAAGGAATGTAAAGCGTTAACTTCCTCGTCTACAGTGTCCACAGCCATTGCGGGTTGGCTAGAAGAGCCACCCACTTGATTCTTCATCACTCGCATCATATCAGCCATCATTTTCATCATATCAGGGTCGGTGGCATTGCGTGCGGGAGCCACAGGAGAAGGGGGAGGGGTGTAGTTCTGGCCGCAATGTCCCCCTTTAGTGGAAGCTCGGTGGTGTGAATTCTCAGCGAGATGCTCAAACAACTGCCATGATTCCTCGGGCGGCTTTTCCATGAACGTTCCCTTGCAAGAGGAATCGACGTTGTTTTGGCTTTGCTCCTCAAGCCCGGTGTAGAAGGCCTGAACTAGCTGCCAAAGAGGGACATCATGATGAGGGTAGTCACGAAGCAGCTTCTAGAACCTCTCCCACGCCTCGTGGAAGGGCTCGTTGTCCTTCTGAGAAAACGATGTGATGCATCTTCTCATGTAGGATAACTTGGCGATGGGGAAGAACTTCTTGAGGAACTCGTTCTTCACCTCATTCCAAGTGACCAACTCTGGCCTCGAGACGTACCACTCCTTGGCCTTCTCTTTGAGGGAGAAAGGAAAGAGCGTCCTCCTGATTGAGTCATCGGTGGCGGCAGGCGTGCGGAAGGTAGAGCACGTTTCGAGGAACGCGTCTATGTGGTGGTAGGGGTTCTCATTCTCCATACCGAAGTATGTAGGGAGAAACCCCAAGAGTGCCGGCGGGATGGAGAACTGTTGCCCTGGCATCTGGTCAACTAGAGTGGCGATGGGGGAGTTGTAGTTCCCCGACATGAAGTACTTGTGAAGCGGGCGATGTAGCGGTGGAACCTCCGGTGGCGGGTCATTCTGTGCCATCTCAGCCTCTCGGTGTAGGTTGCGGCGAGCTTGACGCCTTCTTCTCCCAATCTCGGGGTCGTAAACCACCAAGTCGGTGCAAGTCGAACGCGTGCTACGCATGCACAACTGTCACCTGCGCAAGTCACAAGCAAACAACAAGGAGCTAAGTTAGCGAACCAATATGCAAGAGTAACACAAAGAATAAAAAATAGCAATGGTGAGGGCAAAAGGAAAGGCTAAGCTACACTATCTAACTAGGCCGAGCACCTCTATCCCCGGCAACGGCGCCAGAAAGCTTGGTGCGCTCCCGCTAGAGGCTTGCAACAAGTGCAATCCACGAGGTCGGGAGGCACGAGAGAGATGGGGTCTTTGCTTTCGATATTTGTATGGTCCCACACTAACTACCTACGTCTACTAAGACACTACACCCGCAAGCGAACGGGGTCGTGTTGTAGTATAGGTGAGGCGGCAAGTACGGGGTCGATCCGCGGAGATAGAGGGGATGCTAGAGTTAGATGGTGTGAGTTCTAGTGCGGAGAGTAGGGTTTGTAGGGTTTTAGGGTTGATTGGTTGATTACACTAATGAGCAAGTAAGAGATGCGAAAAGAAAACTAAATTTTGGAAGAGAAAGAAAATTAGTAAACTAAGTTATCAAACTAACTATGTAGGAACAAGAAGGGCTACACTACTCTACCAAAGCAAGAAGCAAATAAGAACTAGACTAACCACTAGCAAGAGCAAGAGCCTAAGTTAACACTGGAGAGTAAAACTAAGCAATTGACTAAGTTAGACTAAAGAATTTGGACTAAGCTAGCATTAACGAGCAGACTAAGAGATTAGGGTTTTAAGCAAGGTGATTAAGGTGGGTGGGCCATTTGGGAAATGTCACTTTGATTTTAGTTGGGGGAGTTCATTAAACATGCATGGTGCTCAATTCATATCTAGATTACCAAACCAAACCACAAGGGCAATGCCATTACAACATACCCTATACTGCTAGTAGAAGACTAGGGTTAGGTGTAGTTCTAGTGAGATTGGCGAAATCTATGCTTCTAGGGTAAGTGATAGTGGACAATTGAGGGTTGAGGGTAGAGATGGGAGTGGAGATGAAGGGGTTTAACCTCATGCCACTAGCCATTCTAGCCTTTAGAAGGCCCTAGGAAATTGCATCACTCTCACTTACACTAGCCACTTAAATCTCACACTCATTTGTAAGAGGAGGGGTGTGTATGTAGGAACAAAGGGGGCTAGATAGGGATCCACTAATTGGACCTAGGAGCCATTCCTAAGATTTCCACATACACCCCAATTCCTCCTAGAAATGAAGTGTCATCAAAAACCTCAAAACAAGCAATTCGTACAAGAAGCACAAACCACATGCAATAAGATAGGAAAAGAGATGGAAGAAAGAAGTAATCATCATAAATATGAATTGAGTTCATTACAATAATTTATCCCCCAACATGGTATCAAAGTAACATTTTAATCCCAAACAGCCCACCACAAGGGGGCTTAGCTAGACATAGTCATGAAAACAGGAAAAGAATGGGGTAGAGGAGGAAGAAACTCCATGAAGCTTGATGAAGTGGCCTTCTTCTTCACCTCCAAGCAGCTGCAGATGTCCTCCCTCCTCTAATGGTGCAGGGGTGCATGAAAATGGTGGAATGGATGGATAGAAACCTAGAGAAACTAGGTTTCTATGGTGGAAATGGGGTTGAATGAAAGGAAGAAGGTGGATGGGAGTAATGGATGCAAGGGAGCAGCTAGATTGCGGCTAGGGGTGCTCTCTCTCGAGCCCTGGAAGCAACTAGTGCTTATATAGGAGCTAGGGCTAAGTGGGGGCAAAATAGAAAAAACAGTGGAAAGTTGTATAGGGTAGGTGATCACCACGGTCGTGGTGGGTGTACCACGGCCGTGGTGAGGGTGGTGGTGGATGACCGTGGGGTGGTGAACATGGTCGTGGGGAGAAGGAAGTGGTGAGATGGTGGTGGCCACGGCCGTGGCGGAGTGCCACAGTCGTGGTGGCCACGGCCGTGGCGGAGTGCCACGGTCGTGGTGGGTAGCATGCACCACGGCCGTGTTAGGTAACACGACCGTTTTGGAGGGGTTGGAGCTGATCGTGGGGAGGGGCCACGGACGTCTTAATCAGCATCGGCCAGTGTCATGGCGACTTGGCCACGGTCGTGGTTAGTGAGGCCAAATCCCTATTGCAACCTGACTTCTTGCAAATTTATTCCCACGACCGTGGCAGGGTGCCACGACCGTGTTGTCTTCAGTGGCCACGGTCGTGGCTGGGAGGCCACGGTCGTGGGCGATCTATGGATTTCCCTGTTGCAACCTGTTGGTTTGGCACAAAAAAGCCACGACCGTGGCATTTTGGCCACGGTCGTGGTGAGGTTCGACTTCTTGATTTCTCTTCTAACTTTGTCATTTTCGGATGTCTTTGCTCGAGGATGATTCTTGGCCATTGGAGGTAGGTTGAGGGAGACCTTGGGACCTTCTCTGGGTCCCTCCTTCTCTCTCTTCCATCTAAGCATGGTCCAAGTACCTGAAAAACAGTGCAAAGACCATCCATAAGCATATTTGCAATGATAATCATATTGGGGATAATAACATGTAATTCTAGTGCATTTGAATGTGATAAAAGTACAAAATGACACAAGATACATCCCTAGAATAGGGTTGGATCAGTGCTTTTTATATCCAAGTTCTTAAAGGAGATTTTGGTTCGAGTCTTAGACTCATGATATCTATAATCAATTGTTAGGAGGGAACCTTGGTGTGATTTCTGATGGAATTGGAAGTGATCCTTGTGTCTGACTAAATGGACTTGGAGTAGGACTTCAAGACCTTGGAGCATGTGTCTTTGTTAGAGTTACTTCAAATCGCTTATCTTGGCATGGTCAAGTATGATCTTTGGTTTTATAACTATGAGATAAGCAACATACTTGAATAGAACAAATGAGAGGTGGTAGTACCCCTAAGAGTGGTGGGGACTTGTTCATTATATTCATAATCTTTTATCATGTGAAGCGAGCATGAGAAGTGACTTTCTCCAAGCAGTTCAGGGAGTCCTCCTTTGAGGTCGATATCAAGGTAAAAGTGTTTTGGTGATGATTTTGCACGAAAATGGTAAGTATTATGTTTGGTCATAATTCGTGAATATTGCAGTTCATTCATATTCAAATGCTACTTTTATAGCTTAGAAATAACAAAAACTAGGTGTGGCCAATATATTTAATATATTATGATGTTTTTAATTTAAAATACAAGATGACATCCTTAAATGTGAAATTGTACACTCCTATCTGTAAATTCTATTCATCTAGGGATGACTACTGTATCAAACTGAAAATATTTTCTTAACATGTCACTCTTACCAAGAACGTAGGTGTATAGGATATATGAACCAATATTTGATAATGATAATTGTGTCACCCCCATATGCGATTTGAATAATCATCATGATCATACTTAAATACTTTAAGGAGTACTATTCCATATCCTATGACTAATATGATTAACATGTAGGAAGTCAACTCCCTAACCATTCAAAGTTGATAGTCATAGGTAATGATAGCAATTTGTGGAATCTTTGGATACACATTCATATTATCTAGAATTACATGTTGCAGTCCAACTAGAAATATCTCCCCCTAGAATATTCATAAAAGTTTCAAAAAGATAGCCTTACATAAATTTATTTTTGGGAGCCAAATTTATTGTTTGATATTTAAGCTCTAGTGGGTCTTATTTTCCTTGTATCCCATAATATGCCCTAACTTTTTTCCATGCTAGAGGTTTTGCCACATGAAGATAGAAGGCAATGATGAAAAATAGAATATACTCTTAGTTTTAATTATTTAAATATTTATCATCATCATCTAAGCGTTAGTTACGACTATGTTGGGGTCGGCTACATGGATCTCGTTTCCATTCAACTCTATCATGGATCATATTCTGATCGAGATGTGGAGATTCAAAAAATTTCTTTATAATCTCTTCCCATGTTAATTAAGGGCTTCCTCTTCTTTTATTTATTATTCTTGACTCAATATCATTACTTTGTATAGGTGCATTCATTGGTCTGCGTTGCACATGTCCATACCATTTCAGTTGGACCTCACGCAACTTGTCCTCAATGCTCGCCGCCCCCACTTTATTCCTGATATAGTAATTTATCAAGCAATATTTTCTTGTCTTCCCACACATCCATCTCAACATATGCATTTCAGCCATGTTCATCTTATTGAGACCTCATTTCTTCACCATCCAATATTCACTCCCATAGAGCATGGTTGGCCGTATAGCAGTTCTATAGTGCTTGCATTTTAATATGAGAAGGATCTTCCAATCACATAATACTCTAGTTGCACTCCTCCATTTCAATCATCCTACAGTGATCCTATGACAAACGTTATTTTGGACATCCCCATATATTTGAATAATAGAACCCAAGTAATGAAATTTATCAGATTTTGGTATGTCTACTCAGTCCAACTTGGATCCACCATTCATACTGTGAGATTGGCTAAAATTGCAATGCATATAGTCAGTTGTGCTCCTACTAATCATCAATCCATTTGATTTCAATGCCTTTCTCCAAAGTTCAACTTTATCATTCAATCCATCTTTGGTTTCATCAATCAATACAACATCATAAACAAATAGCATACACCAAGGAATATCATCCTGAACATTCTTTGTCAACTCATCCATAACAAGAATGAACATATATGGGTTGAGTGTGGATCCATGATGTACCTCAAACGTGATAGGAAAAATTGGTATCTCTCCTCTAGGACTCCTCACACTTGTAGTAGATCTATCATACATGTCTTTAATCAAGTCAATGTATTGGATTGGCACACCCTTTTTCTTCAAAACCATCCACAACACTTCCCTTAGTACTCAATCATAAGCCTTTTCCAAATCAATAAAAACCATAAGAAGTTCTCTTTTTCTCTCAATACTTCTCCATAAGTCTCCTTATTAGAAAAAATAACATATGTTGTTAATCTTCTAGGCATGAAACCAAATTGATTGGTTGATATCTGTGTTATAGATCTGAACCTCTGCTCAATAAGCCTCTCCCAAAGTTTCATTGTGTGACTCATCAACTTGATACCTCTGTAGTTTGTACATCTCTAAGCATCACCTTCGTTCTTGCACATGGGGACTATAGTACTTCTTCTCCATTCATCTGACATCTTCTTGGTATTCATCATCTTGTTAAAGAAATTTGTTAGCCATATAACTCCTTCATCTCCATACTCTTCCATACATTAATGGGAATACCATTTGGTCTGTATGTCTTTCTAATTTTCATCTTTTTTAAAACATTCATGACCTAAAATAGTGAAAATTGTCGTGTGTAAATTATATCTCTTGTATTCATGCCACACGAGTCACTAATATTATTTACAGTATCTCCATTGAAAAGCTTCTGGAAGTAATTTCTTCATTGGTTCTTGATATCATCGTCCTTCACCAACACTCTACCATGTTCATTTTATAATGTATTTTACTTGACTCAAGTCTCTTACTTTTCTTTCTCTTATACGAGCCATTTTATATATCTGTTTCCCCTTCTCTTATGCCCAACTTCTTATAAATATCATCAAAGTATCTAGATCTTGCCTCTTGAACAACCTTTTTAGCTTCTTTCTTTTCTTTCTTGTATCATTTCGAGATTTGGGCAAGCTCCTATAGATCTCCCTTTTCAGTTTAATAGCCTTCTATACTCCATCACTCCACCACCAAGTCTCTATTTGTGGATGCCTCCCCCAAAACCTCTTTGGAAAAAACATTTATGCACAAGAGCTCATGTTATGCCACATAGTATTAACATCAGACTCCAAGTTTATCATGAAAAGTCAATTTATTTCTCCTCTAAGATTCCACCACTTGATCCTTATATCTTGGTTTATGTTATTCTTTCCTTTATTGATCTTCATGTCAATATCCAAAACCACCAACCTATGTTGGGTCGTGAGTTCTTCACTAGGAATCACTTTATAATGCTTTCATAGTTTACAATCCCCCTGTCTCCTAAAGATGTAATCAATTTGGCTTCAATTGTGCCCACTCTTGAAAGTAATCTTATGAGATTCTCTTTTCTTGAAATGGGTGTTTGCTAAAATCATATAATATGGAACAACAAAGTCTAATATCCTCTCTCCTTCTCTATTTCTGCTGCCCATATCCAAAACCACCATGAACTCTCTCATATCCAACATTGCTACTCCCCACATGGTCATTTAATCACTCCCGATAATGATCTTCTCATCTGTTGGTATTCCTTGCATCAATTCATCCACGTCATCCTAAAAATCCTTCTTAGCCTCCTCGCTAAGGCCAACATGGGGGGCATAAGCACTAATATTGTTAAAAATATTTCCTCCAAGAACATCCTTGATAGTTGTGATTCTATCACCCATCCTTGTGAACTGGAAAACATCATCTTTCAACATCTTATCAACAATAATATATACACCTTATTTACATATGTATATCACTTTAAATTGATCTTTCTTTTTCCTTGTTCTCAAGTTCAGCAAAAGCACCCTCTCATCATCCATGATGGATATTAATGTTATAAGAATCAAAGATTATTAGAGAATTATAAACTAGAATCACTCAACCAACCAAATTATGCCACATGATTCCCCTGATACCTAACTATGCACAAACTTACTCTATAATATATATATAACCCTAGAGAAAGCCACCTTTCTTAAAAAAATGTTGGTCAAATTATCAAGAATCACTCTATGAACCTAACACCTTTTTTGGTAATAATAAAGCATCTTCGCCATAATATACATATTTATTTGTTATTACCAATGTTGAAAGAGTAAAATTTTATATTCTCTATTGTAGTTTAAATGAGGTAAAGACTCAATATTTTTTCATTTCCTTTTTTGTTTCATCATTTCACTAGGTGATGAATATGATACTATAGCTATTCAAGGTACAATATCCAACATAAATAACAATTGATTAGCAAAGAGTCAAAATATACTTAATTTTATTAAAGGGAGGTCAAAACATTACATCTTTAACAATCCTGAGGATAGAGACAAGCCTAAGTATGAAAAGTAGAAGATTCAAAATCAGAACAACACATGATCCTAATAGGTCACATTTTACTATATAAAAATATCACCCTTTGCTATATTAACTAAAAGATTGTAAAATTTTCCAAATTTGTATAAGAAATCCTTTAGAAATCAACATTCTTATAGTCATATTTGGTTAAAAGCTTGTTGTTATCTACTAATGCAATTGTGAGACTCCATATCTTCTTGAGCCTACAATGGTTCAAGGTCTCTTTTGCTACATGATTAAAACTAGTAGTAGATATGCGCATGGGGATTACAGAGAGTTAGAATGTCAGGAAATTCTCCTTTCTTATGCATTTTTTGTAACATATAAATGTAATAGGAAACCTACTAAACAATTTAAAAAATAGTAGTAATATATAATTCATTTATATTAAAATAAATTTACTAAGTTTAGAAGGAAATTTCATCAATTATCTTGTTAATCACACATTTTCTTGCATATATAATCACATGTCTCGGGTAAATCAACTTGGAAACATATTGGACTTACCCAATGAATCATGGATCTTGCTCTAGACCTCATTTCTAGGAAAGTAACACCGGGAATGAGACAAACTTTTCCAAAACAAAACCTTGTTTGTACTAATGATGTAAGGGATATATCCAAAAATTTATAAACTAAAATCTTAAACAAATATTTATAAATATATTTGTATGGATAACTGACTTTAGTATGATATATTAATCTTCTTGGTGTTTTAGAAGATGTGAGTGATGAATGTATTTTTTAATGCTTTAAGATGTTTATGTGGATGGTTTGTTTAAATCCAACTTTGATGACATCCCCTTCAATATGTTCTAAGTTCTTTTATAGAAGTGTGATTGGTACTCATAAGGAAAGGTGAACCTATTGATGTTGATCAGAATAATAATATTTATAATCTACTCAAGAAATATGTTATCTTTCTACATATAAATATAATAAATAGATAATCATGGTAAAATCAATTTAGCCATCCATTATTATGTGTCACATTAAAAAGGCATGTAACATACATTCAATTATATCTCACATTCGCATATGGCATGTTGAAAAGGCATTTAGAATGTTTATAGTTTTATTTATTGATAGATTTCTCAATAAATAGATTTCTCATCATAATTACAACACATCACAATATATACTCATATCTATATTCTTATATCACCACATAACTTGAAAAATTCCTTTTAATAGATGCTTCTTCTCGGAAAAGTGATTGTAAGAAGTGGGAACTGAATGGGAGCCACTTAACTTACTCAAAATAAATAATATAAAACCATCCCATGTTAAACTAGAGAATATTTTTCACAAAGGATGATATACTATAATTCAAGTATCAAATACCAAAAGTGTTGCATCGGAAGATAAAAATATAACTATTAAAAGTTTTATGTTGATCATTATTCTTCACCACATAGGGTGTACATAAAAGAAACTATACAAAATATTATATAGAGGGTAAATCAACTACTTCAATTTACCTCCTAAGAAAGATCAACTAACTCTTGGATAACTCTATTAAATTGTGGTCCACTCTTCCTTGATCTCCATCTTGGGGATGGAAGCATACCTCACAAGAGAAGACAAAGTGGATGTTCATTTAATAGAGATTGAGCATATAGGAAAATGGACATCAAATTTAACAAGGCTTACTAGAGAAAGAGGGAAGGAACCGGCCAAGTGGATATTGAAAGAAAACATTCCAATAATATGATAATAAATTGATGTACTCTCCATGAATTAAAATAAAGTATACCTTAAGGGCATACATAGAGAAATTAGGAAACATGACCCATCAACAATAATAAATAAACAACATGCATGTAAGATAAGCATAGTACTATTGAACTATAGTAAAATAATGGTAGTTGGAGATCATAACCCTAACTTGATAGAGCATGGCATATGAACAAACTCCCAAATATATAACAGTTGGCACAAAACTCGGGTATGGTGCACGTGACCTCCATCCCAAAATTTAAAAAAACATATAACCTTAAAAACCAAAGCATATTATAAATTCATAGTACTAATGAATAAAAAAATATGCAATAAAGAAGCAAGTAATGTTCAATCATGGTATTGATTAAATAAGATTATCCAACTGAAAGTGGAACATCAGATCATAAAAATTCATCATGAGAAAATTCTGGTTTCAGTGCACAAATAGCACAATTTAGATCAAATCCACTAATAAGGTTCAACTAGAGATAGTATTAACAAGAGTACAATTCTTAGATTCTAAAATGTAATATAAAAAAGAAGTGTCAATGTGTAAATGATTTCAATGTCAAAGTCTCAAAAGAATTTAGATCAATCTCAAACGATAAATTTTACATGTATCCTTCAATCAATTCAAAAGAGAGAGAAAGTAGAATTATTGTTCAATATAGATTCAAAGGGATTTAAAATAGCTCAATGATGTGTGTGATGGGTCAGGGTACAAACACTAAATCCAAGTCAAGTTTCTTCTCACCAATTAACATATTAGATGTAATTAATTAATTAATGATTATATTACAAACCCTAAAAATATCGAATTCTTATTACATTGGATTTAGGTGATGAAAGGTATACCTTCTAATAGTAGTTATTTTTTAATTCTAGAACACATTATTTCTTAATTGTTTTATAACCAAATAATTATTTATTAATTTTAGAAAGTTAGACCAATAAAAATTAAAGAAAATCCAAAAAAGTATAACTTTTACCCCGTTGGTGGTGGGGCCACACTGGGTTGCCTAATCAAGACCATCCACCTGGCCAGACCCATTCTCTCGGCAAAGTGAAGGGGAGAACAAAAAATGAATATCAAAATCCCTAAGCCATCCTTTTCGAGTGTGACACATATGCATATATACGAGGGTAAAATAATGAAATGATGTGTCATCATCTTCTTTTTATGTTCCCTTCATGGAATGAGAACCCGCAGCAGTAGGTCGCACTTCAATTGAAAACCAAAACATCAGGTTTCTCTAAGATTGGTGCACAAAACCAACCTCATTGACATCTCGAGATCGAGGCAAACTCAGGGAGCTCAAAAACCGGGGTGCGCGGTGGCCACATATGAGGAATATGCATGTTTCCATGGAGGGGACTATGCAAAGCACTTGAATCCAAGCTTAGAGTAAGGTGCCCATTTTAAAGAGAAACCGATGGACCACGTACAACAACCAAGTCCCAGTGAAGGCAGAGGTGACGAAATTGGAACCAAATCGCTATTAGAAAAGGACCTACACATAGTTGCCTCTGATCCAAAGGAACTACATAAAATGATAGTTTATGGGGAGAGCAATCAGATGACAAATGTGAACAAATTACATAAAGAAACGAGAGAGTAAGGGACCATGATGCTCATTATGAAGCAAATTTCTCTAGAATGACTAGATATGAAGACACCACCTCGTTGGAGTCACCACACCAACTATCTACCACATCAAAGAAAATGCCACCAAGATAAATGGGAGAGGATGAGGGTCTCTATGATTGTGACATTGCATTTTGGGAGTGATATATATATATATATATATATATATATATATATATATATATATATATATATATATATATATATATATATATATGCAGTGGGTTTTATGAATTTGTGAGGTCTCAGGATTTTGAGGCAGAGAAGGAAATCGATGGATTTGTGTCATGGAGGCTATGGGATACTAATGTAGCCCTATTTTAGGGCTCCATCTTGTGCCATTTTGTACTTTATTCACATCTAAACATAGTATAATTCAAGTTGAATTCCCCAATATGAGTATTACTGTCAAATGCACTCATGGACGTTCTTTGCATTATTTTAAGGTAGTTGGACCATGATTTTGATGGATGAGAGAGAAGGAAGGAGTTCTAGGATTCCTCCGCTCATGGAGGGGTCCAAAGAAGGCCCCAAAGCTACCTCAACCTACCCACATAATGGCCAAGATTTGAAATCAAGCAAAGAAGTCCTTTGATGATGAAGATTGATTGAAGACCCCAACACAGCTGTGGTACCAAGGAATGGCCGTGCTGGCAAATGCACAAGTTACAGGGGAGTTCTCAAGATTTACAAGCTACAAAAACTCAGCCACCACGACCGTGCTACCTAGCACGGTCGGGCCATGAAGTCCACAAAATGGCCATGCTACCCAGCATGGCCGTGCTAGCTGAATAAAGAACGAGCATGCTCATGGGAATGACCTCCACTCAAACTCCACCACCACGGTCGTGCTACCCAGCACAACCGTTCTACCTAGCCCTCACCATGGTTGAGCTTCCCAGCACGGCCATGCTACCAGCCCCCATTCCAACACTTCAACATGTGATTTTGCCACTTTTTTGGGATGCTCGCTCCCTACCACCACGGTCGTTCCCACTACTACCCACCACGGCCGTGCTGCCCAACACGCCCATGCTACCACCTAAACCCTACCATTTTCTGCACTGTTTTTCCAAGAATACTCCTACTTACCCTAGTTCTTCCCACATCACTAGGTTAGATGCCATTACTCCTCTCCACTCACTCCTTGAGCATTCATTGCATCCTACTTGCATTTATGCTCCCCATCCACCATTTCCACCTTGGAAACCTAGATTTCTAGGTTTTATTCCACAGTCCCCCATATTCTCATGCCCATCTGCACCATTGGAGGAGAGAGGACGTCCCCAAGCTGCTAGGAAGTGAAGGAGTCTTCTACTTCAAGCTCCATGGAGTTATAACCCCTTCTTCCCCTTTCTTTTGCTATTTCTTTGATCATGTCTAGCTAAGCCCCTTGTGGTGGCCTGTTTGGGGTTAAAATGTGACTTTGATACCATGTTGGGGGGAAATAGGTTGTAATGAACATAATTTCTATCTATGATGATTACTTCTTGCTTCTATCTCATTTCCTAATTTATTGCATGTGGTTTATGCTTATAACATATATTGCTTGCTTTGAGATGTTTGATGACACTTAGCTTCTAGGGGGAATTAGAGTGTATGCGGCAATCTTAGGAATGGATCCTAGGTTGAATTATTGGATCCCTACCTAGCCCCCTTTGTTCCTACATACACATCCCTCCTTCTACAAGTGAGTGTGAAATCTAAGTGGCTAGTGTAAGTGTGATTAGTGCAACTGCCTAGGGCTTTGTAAAGGCTAGATGGCTAGTGGTATGAGGTGAAAAATCCTCATCTCTACTCCCATTACAACCCTTGGCTCTCAATTGTCCTAATACCACTTACCCTAGAGACCTAGACTTGACAAGTCCTACTAGAATCACACCTAACCTTAGTTCTCCAACTAGTAGTATAGGGTATATTCTAGTGGCACCTGCCTTGTTATTTGGCTTGGTAATCTAGATAGAATTGTGATAATTGCAAGCTATGTTGACATCCCCCAACTACTATCAAAGAACATTCCTAAATGTCCGACCTACCTAATCTCACTGCTTAAAACTCACTTTGCCTTCTTAGCTTGTTTATGCTACTCTAGTTTAGTTGCTTTTACTTAATCTAGTTGGTTGCTTAGTTTTCCTCTCAAGTGTAAACTTAGGTTCTAGCTCTCTCTTGTGGTTAATTTAGTTCTTAGTGCTAATTGCTCTACTAGTGTAGTGTAGTTAACCTTTGCTCTTGTTTGGCTAGTTGCTTAATCTAGTTCATTAGACTTTCCTACTTAGGATAATTTAGGGTTGTGATAATTTGGATCTCATAATTGCCTTTACTTGCTTATTCACCTAGTTTAAACAACCAACCAAACCCTTTCAAACCCTTCAACCCTAGTCTCTGCAATATGAACATAGTCAACGCTAACCTAGCTCTAGTACCCCCTCTATCCCTGAGGATTGACCCCTACTCTTTCCAATCACCTATACGACAATAGTTCCTCGTATGCTTGCGGGTGACCTATTTGGTTTTTTGATCGACTTGTGTTAAGGTTAATATAAATTTGAAAGATCTACACGTATGTTCTCCCTTAGGGTTGCATCAAGCCACCTTTAGTTTCCTAGTGCGTAGCCTTGATAAGAATCACACCAAGCTTTCTGGTGTCGTTGTCGGGCTATAGGAACTCAACCTAGATAGTTAGTGTATCTTAGTCTTTTTTTCCCTCATCATTGTTATTCTTTATTCTTTGTTCACTTTTGCATATTGTCATTCTAACTTGGTTTCTTGTTGCTTGTTTGTGTATTGTGCAGGTGAGAGCTGTGCATGTGCCACACACGTTCTACTTGTACCAACTTGGTGTTGTACGACCCCAAGATAGGTAGGAGGAGATGCCAAAGTTGCGGCAACCAACACTAAGAATACGAGATGGAAGACAACAACCCTCATGAGAATGATCAACAACCTCCACCGTATCCCAACTGCCCACTCCATGAGTATTTCACCCAGGGGAACTACAATTCCCCCATTGCCACCCTAGTTGACTAGATGTCGGGTCAACAATTCTCCATTCCACCTACATTCCTTGGACTCCTCCCTACCTACTATGGGATGGAGAATGATAATCCCTACCATCACATCGATGCATTCCTTGAGACGTGCTCCACGTTTTGTACCCCCACTGCTATCGATGACTCCATCTGGAGAACCCTCTTCCTGTTCTCCCTAAAAGAAAAAGCTAAAGAGTGGTACATTTTGAAGCCATAGTTGGTAACTTGGAATGAGGTCAAGAATGAGTTCCTCAAAAAGTTCTTCCCGATTGCTAAGCTAACTCACATGAGAAGATGTATCACCACCTTTTCCCAGAAAGAGAATGAACCCTTCCACAAGGCGTGAGAAAGGTTCCAAAAGCTACTTCGTGACTTCCCCCACCATGAAGTGCCATTGTGGCAACTAGTCCAAGACTTCTACACTGGGCTTGAAGAGTTGAGCCAGAACAATATTGAATCATCATGTGGAGGCACTTTCATGGCGAAGCCACCTGAGGAGTCATGGCCATTGTTTGAGCACCTTGCTAAAAATTCCCACCATCGAGTTTCTACAAAAGGGGACATTGCAGCCGGAACTATGTCCCTCCACCTCCCTCCATAGCTCCATCTCACAATGTTGCCAACCCTGACATGATGAAGATGATAGCGGACATGATGAATATGATGAAGAACCAAGCTGGTGGTTCTTCTACTCAATCCACCATGGCGGTTGAAGTTGAAGCTGAGGAAGTTCATGACTTACACTCTTTTGGAAATCGGAACAATCAAGGCCCCATGTCCAACACTTACACTCCAAAGTGGAGGAACCATCCCATCATGGAAGCAATGAAATGAAGATGGACAAGGACAAGGGCAGCCAAGTCCACACTATAGCTCTAAGTTTGAAGATGAAGTGCTTGGAAGATTAAGAAGCTTGGATGAGGTGAAGAAGGATGTATCATCACATGGGCAGTCCATCAGTCGTCTTGAGCAAAGATTGTATCAAATCTCTCTCACACATGCTAGTAGGGAAGAAGGAAGACTCCCATATCAACCACTGCCAAATCTGAACAATGATGGTACTTTTCTAGGAAGCACTCAAAGTTCATATGCTCTGTCGTCATACCAAGAACTGCCAAATCCCTATGCTCTACCACCTCCTCAAGCACCTCTCAACTATCAATATGCTCCACATCCACCTCTCTCATACCAATAGACACATCCACAGTACCACCCCCATCCACAACAACAACAACAACCACCACAAGAACCACAACTGCAATTCATCCTCTAAAACCAAAATTCACCTCACCAAAGGCCACCACCACCCCAACAACCACATCCTCCTCTACAAGCCTCTTCTTCTAGTACCCATGGGCATCTAAAGGAGGTGACTATTTTGAGGAGTGGTCGGACTTTGGAGCACTCCTATGATACTGTTGTTGTTGACAGAGGTGATATTGTGACTAGACAGGTTGATACTGAGATGCATCTTGATGATACTGTAACGAGAGCCAGAGTTGATATTATGACACCGGGCAGTGGTACTGTGATACAGAGCAGTGATATTGTGATTCCTATGATTCTCGTTGATGATATTGTTGATTTGAGCCGTTTGGGATCCCAACTTTCCACGTTTCCTAAAACTCTTAAGGAGCCTTCTGTTGAGAGGAGAAGAAAGGAACATACTGAAGTCATCCTAGAGACTTTCAAACAAGTGAAAAACAACATTGCTTTTCTTGATGCAGTCAAGAAAATACCTTCTTATACTAAGTTCTTGAAAGATTTATGCACCTTCAAGAGAAAGACAATGGGGAGAACCCCAAAGAAAGTCAAGATCACCAAGCAAGTGAGCTCAATTCTACAACACACCATGTCAAGGAAGATGAAAGATCCTGGTGATCCCATCATTTCATGCTACATTGGGGCACATCGCATAGACCAAGCCCTTCTAGACTTGGGTTATAGCATTAACCTAATGTCGTATGATGTGTTTGCTGAGCTCCAAATGGGGCAATTCCAACTCATTGTACTTTGTAGTTGGTTGACCGATCAGTAAAGATGCC
This sequence comes from Alisma plantago-aquatica, assembly GCA_963693085.1. Classification (NCBI taxonomy): domain Eukaryota; kingdom Viridiplantae; phylum Streptophyta; class Magnoliopsida; order Alismatales; family Alismataceae; genus Alisma; species Alisma plantago-aquatica. The sequence goes on along the minus strand of OY856415.1, from coordinate 550,646,667 downwards.
TAGAGGGTGTGTTGATGATGTGCTTGTAAGGCTTGATGACGAGACTTTTGCTTTCTTTCCCACCGATTTCATTGTCTTAGACATGGAAAAAGAGATAAGGAGGGTTCCTATCATCTTGGGAAGGCCATTCCTAGCCACAGCTGATGCAGTGATTCATGTAAGGACCAAGACTATGTATGTGACATTAATGCACATCAAGATCCGGTTGAACATCTTTAAATCTTCAGCCACAACCGAGGTGATAGGAGCCACTAAAGAATATTGCTATCTCATTGAGTGCCTAGATGAGATTATGGAGGAATGCCTACCTGTGTGGATTCAAACTACCACTCAAGATAGAGGTCTAGAGCCAATAGTTGAGTTACTAGATGATGATGATGAAGAGGATGAGGAGAATGAGCTAGCCTTGGTGGGTGTGAGTGAAGACCTCCCATCGATTTTTGAACCATTAAAGAACTCCCTTGAAGAACCTCCCACTCTCAAGCGAAAGTCACTTCCAGAAGGATTGAATTATGTTTTTCTAGGTTCAAATGACACCCTATCGGTGATCATTGTTCCATTCTCTCACCATAACAAAAGGAGGAATTGATTAAAGTCTTGAAGAAGAACATACATGCCATCAGATGGTCTATAGCTGATTTGAGGGGTATTGACCCCTCTATCTGTGTGCACAAGATCTACTTGGAGAATGATGCAAGGCCAACCCGCCAAATGCAAAGGCGGTTGAATCAAAATCTAAAATAAGTTGTAACTCAAGAGGTTGTGAAGTTGCTAGATGCTAGGATTATCTATCCTATTTCTGAAAGTACATGGGTGAGCCTCATCCAGGTTGTTCCTAAAAAGGGTGGGATCACTGTGGTGGAAACTACAGATGGTGAGCTTATTCCAGTTAGAGAACAATCAAAGTGGAGAATGTGTGTTGACTACCGGAAACTCAATGAGAAGACAAAAAAGGACCACTACCCTCTCCCATTTCTTGACCAAATTCTAGAGAAACTAGTGGGGAAAAGCTTCTATTGTTTCCTTGATGTGTGCTTTGGATACTTCCAAATTGTTGTGCATCCTACTAATCAAGAGAAGACAACATTCACTTGCCCAAGTGGTACATTTTCCTACTAAAGAATTCCATTTGGGTTGTGTAAATCCCCTTCTACATTTCAGAGATGTGTGACCTCAATTTTTGCTGATATGCTTGATTCATCGCTGGAAGTGTTCATGGATGATTTCTCAGTCTTTGATAAAACCTTTGACGAATGCTTACTTCATTTGGCTACTATTCTTGAGAGATGTGTAAAGGTTCTCCTAGTGCTATCTTTGGAGAAGAGACATTTCATGCTACCCAAAGCATTGTTCTGGGCCACCAGGTTTTAAAGGATGGGATTGAAGTTGATAGGGACAAAGTGGGCCTCATTTCTACACTTACAATTCTTTCCACCGTAAGACATGTCCGGTCTTTCTTGGGACATGCAGGTTTCTACCGTCACTTCATAAAAGACTTTAGTAAGATCTCAAGACCCCTATGTCACTTTCTTGAGAAGGATGTCGAGTTTCATTTTGATGATAAGTGTGTTGAAGCCTTCAACCACTTAAAGGAAAGACTAGTTTCTGCTCCTATCATGCAACCCTGAGACTTCTCTTTGCCATTCGAGATTATGAATGATGCATCCGACATGGTAGTGGGGCTGTGTTGGGCCAAAGAGTTGTTCGGATTCCACATGCTATCTACTATGCAAGCAAGACTCTAGATGAAGCCCAAAGAAACTACACAATCACTTAGAAGGAATTGCTTGCAATTATCTTCGCTCTTGACAAGTTTAGATCATATATTATACAAAACAAGGTGATTGTCTAATGGACCATGATGCTTTGAAATATCTAATGGCAAAGAAAGACTCCAAGACAAGGTTGATCAGATGAATATTGCTACTTCAAGAGTTCAATATTGAGATTGTAGACAAGAAGGGAGTAGAGAATTCTACCACCGATCATATCTCTTGGATTGAAGCACCTTTTGACGAAACAAGTAGGATCAAAGAGACATTTCCCCATGAGCAGTTGTTCCTACTCTCATCCTCTCAAAGGTCATGGTACCAACACATAGCTAACTTCTTAGCTAGTGGGAGGGTACCAAACACTTGAATGAGGGAGGAAAGTCAAAGGTTATTTTCTATGGCCAAGGATTATGTATGGAATGATCCTCACTTGTTCAAGTATTGCCCCAACCAACTTATCTAAAGATGTGTTTTGGAGATGGAGCAGCAAGAAATCCTCTCTATGTTCCATTTCGGAGTTTGTGGAGGTCACTTTGGTGGAAAACGTACTGCTTCCAAGGTTCTTCAAAGTGGATTCTACTGGCCTTCCTTGTTCAAAGACTCTCATGAATTTTGTAAGTGTTGCTTGAGGTGCCAAAAAGTGAGCACTATCTCTAAGAGGGATATGATGCCTCTATCACCCATTCTTATGGTGGAGGTATTTGATGTTTAGAGGATTGACTTCATGGGTCCTTTTCCCCCTTCTTTTAGATATGTCTATATTTTGGTTGTCGTTGACTATGTATCAAAGTGGATTGAAGTTGTTGCAACAAGGACAAATGATCACAATGTGGTGTGTGACTTCATGAAATCTAACATCTTTAGCCATTTTGGTATTCCAAGAGCAATGATTAGTGATGGCGGAAGTCATTTCATTCACTGCACCTTTGAAGTCTTGCTCAAGAAACACGGGGTGAACCATCGTGTGGCTACTCCTTACCACCCCCAAACAAGTGGTCAAGTTGAGTTGGCCAATCGGGAGATAAAGCTCATTCTAGAGAAGACAGTGAGACCAGACTGCAAGGATTGGTCACTTCCTCTCAATGAAGCTTTATGGGCATATACGACTACATACAAAGCCCCAATTAGCACTACACCGTTCAAGCTTGTGTATGGCAAAAGCTTTGATTTGCTGGTAGAGATGCAACACAAGGCACTATGGGCTTTAAAATCCATGGACTTTGATGAAGAGAGTGCCTGAATGAAAAGAAAGCTTCAGCTGAATGAGTTGAAAGAAATGCACCATGAATCGTATGAAATGTCTAAGAGCTATAAAGAGAGGACAAAGTTTCTTCATGATAAGATGATCAAGAAGAAAGACATTGAGCCCAAAAAGTGGGTGTGGTTGTACAACTCAAGGATGAAGTTCTTTCTCAGAAAGCTCCAGTCTAGATGGGAAGGGCCTTATCTCATCAAGAAAGTGTATCCATCTGGGGTTGTAGTGATTTGTGAGAAAGAATGAGCTAGAGAGTTCATAGTGAATGGCCAAAGATTGAAGTCAGTTGTGGAAGTAGGTCCAGAAAGGCAAACCAAAGTTTTAATATAGTAATGTTAGTGGAAGAACATCAAAGTGATGAAGAGATGTTCTTGAATGCACACGAAAGAGACATTTACTTCAAGGATGCTTTGAGAGTCCCACGGAAATGAAGGAAGCCAAGAATCAATAAGCCCGACTAAAGGCATAAAATTTAGTGCTAGTGGGAGGCAACCCAACTAGGTTTGGGAGCTTTTTCAGCCAACCTTCTCTTTTTGATACTTTTGTTTTCTTCTCCACACAAAACACACACACGCAGACTGGTGATTGATAGTTTTGTTTTAGTTTTGATGAAATGACAGGTGAAACAGGTGCAAGTTGAGACATGAGGCACATTTAGTAAAAATTATTTATACAACATCAAAGGCGATCATTCAAGATGATTGGATTGCAAGTTTTGGAAAGATTTGATGAGTTCTAAAGAATTTTGCACTGGTAAGAACCAGCACGGCCGTGTTGGCATGGAATGGCCATGCAGGCTAAGTGAATTGCAATAGGGGAAATTCAAGTTTTGGCCGCAAGCAACACGGCCGTGCTGGCTAGAACGATTGTGCTGGCCTGGAACGGTCATGTTGGCTAAGTAAAATTCAACAGGGGAAACTCAAGTTTTGGGCGTGGGCAGCACAACCTTGCTGGCATCCACCCAACATGACCATGCCAACCAGAACGATCATGCTAGCCCAGACCCAGCACTTAAGTTGCTCAATTTTTCCCAAGCTAGCACGACCTAACTCACATTTTAGCAACCCAGAATGGTCATTCTGTGGTAGTAGATGATTAGTACAACCCCCTTCACTCCCAAATAGACTCCTCTGGCTCCCAAAATCTATATTTGAGTTCCCCTTGGTCCCCAATCATCTTCCCTAACCTCAAGCTTCGATTTCCACCCTCCATCACCACTGATTTCTCCACTTCTGAGCAAATTCTGCCCCTACAGTCGGAGAACTCATTTTTGTTGTTCTTGCTTGATTTTCACCAACAATCTTGGCAAATATGAAGAGCACGGGCAAGGCAATTAGGAAGGGAGTAGAGAAGACAATGGACCTCCTCACCAGAGGCAAAATCCATTCCAAGCGGACCTCCCATTCACAGCAGTCCGAAAGCACATCGTCACCGTCAAATTCCATCTCCCGATCCCACGGATGGTTGGCATCAACGAGCGGCTCCCGACACCAATCTTCCCCCAGCGGTCACACCACATATCTGAGCTACCACAATCCCAAGGAGGAGGAGGAGGAGGAGGAGGAAGAAGAAGAAGAAGAAGAAGAACTAGAGAACATTGTGGATTTAGTGGAAGTTGATGTGCCGGTGTGCAAAAGAAGGGCTAAGAAGATAGTCGAGGCATCTTTATCATGCCTACTACTTCGACCAACACTGGCAAGACACTCCACCTCATCAGCACAACCACATGCCACACAACAACCCATTAGGCGCCGGTTGGTGATTGAGGAGGAGGTTGTAGATGCACCCATCCAGATGGTGCCCTTGAACTTGGATACGAGTTCGGGGTCACACACCTATGTAGAAGAAGAGGAAGAGGATAGTGAGAGCGAGGGGATGGAGGATGAACCGGTGGACATTTTCTCCAGACTGGAAGTAGTCAGGTTGGAATGGTTGGGAAAACAACCAGAGGGAACTACCTACAGTAGGGGAACAACAAGAAGGGTTGTGATGAGACCTCTCCACCTCGAGTGCATGATGAGGAGGGTGATCCCCACTAGATATGCATGTATGCCTACAATGTAAGCTCTACGGATCAACTTCATGTTCGAGAGTCAAATACAACGTTGTGGACTATACAAGATTGTGATGGAGGTTTAAGAGACATATTTGGAGCTTACTCATGAATTCTTTGCAACCTTAGAGAAGGTACATTACCAAGGAGAGGATGCCATCAGGTTCAAGATGAACTACTCAACACATGTACTCAAAGCTTCTCAAATTAATGCTATCTTTGCCCCTAATTCATAAATGGAAAGGAACTTCGATGGGGAAGATTTGACAAAAGTGGTAGAGTAAATTACTCTAAGATGTGGAAAGTAATCACGGGTCAATCTACTTTTACAGTAGGGAAATCCAAGACAAGCAAAATCTACAACCCCTTCATGAGATACCTGCAAAAGGTCTTAGCAAAAACCTTATTTGGATGCTATGACAATCAAGGGTCTTGTTCACAGAAAGACTTATTTGTTATGTCCACTATTGCAAGTAGGGGATTTGTAAACATAGGGGCCATGGTGATTGATCATTTGAAGACAATTACCTCCAAGAGCAAAAATCCATTCATCATGGGAGGAATTATCACCACAATGGCAAAGGCAGTGGTCTGTACTCTAGATGGGCTTACCAAGGTAGATGGAAGAAAATATATTGATTTGAATTATCTTTCTAGGTCCCAAATGATATCCCTCAGAGACAACAAAATATTCTATGTTCTGAACCCTGGGTACCCTGGAATTACCCTGGAACTCCCATACCACACCAGACCCCTTCTCATGGATGTGAGACCACTGGAGGACTTTGTAGGGTTGGTATCAAAGTATGAGAAAGATCATCCTAGAGAGGGGTTCATAGCACCAAATGTAGTCCTACCTGAAGAAGAGGGAGAAACAGATGTTCCAGAGTAGCAACGTATACTAGAGCAGACACGTCGCACAAGACCTAGAGTGGAGGACTTTAATGCACAACCACCTGCAACGAATGCATACAATATTTCATCCATCCATGAATAGTAGGAGGTGATTCAAAAGATGCAGTAGAATATGTGGTTGGATCAGTAGTAGATGCATCATCAGATCAACCACATGTACCAGTTCCAGCATGCGCAGGTGCAAAGGAACCCCTAATGGGGAGAGGATTTCTGGGGAACCCTTTTTGGTTATCAGGAGACATACCTACCTCCACAAGTGGAATGCTGGGGCCACTACTACCATAATCCACCTCTATAGGATGGCCCACCACAGGATCCCACACCAGCGCATCCATGACTTCTACCATCCCTAAGATTTAGTTTCATGTTGAGGACAACATGGTTCAAAAGTTTGGAGTAGTGGGGCAGTAAGCCCTCAGTCTCTGCTTATTTTGTCGATTGCCTGTTCCACCTGATCGTTGTTTGTTTGATATTAATCCATCTAGTGTATATTTTCTTTTGCTTGCATGCATGCATACATGTAGTTTATTTCCATGTATTTTTGCGTAATTTTTTAAAAATTTTGCTCTTTTTGTCACCCCATGTCATGCATTGCATTTCCATGTAGATTTTTGTAATCTTTGTGTGTTTTAACTAGGATTTGCTTCTTTATGATTTAAATTCCCTAAAATTTAGGTTTAGATGTGATTGAAGGCAAATTGACACCATTTTGGCCAATTTTGTCCAAACTTGAATGTTCTTGCGTAAAAGCATGTTTTGACTTAATCTCCACTGTTTGAAATGAAATGTCTAATCGTTTGACAAATTCATGCCATTTTCTTAGATTTTATTGCTATATGGTCTTGATTGTTGACTTTTTACATGTACGCCACTTCTCTCAAGTTTCTGAATGTTTCGGTTGAATTATGAAGTGAGCAAGCTACAAACGCTTAGAGCCTAGGAATCACTTGATATAAATGTGAATGTCATGTTGTTCTATCATGTGGTGTGATATCATTTGATGAAGTGTTGGATTAGCTTTCATGCAGGGAATCTTATGTTGAAGACTACACTAATGACCCCTCTTTGATCTGACCCTTCTTTCACCATCTTCATACCTCTCTGCCCCATGAAAGGATGCCCTAGTGTACATAATCAACCTTGTCCACCTCCAAAAGTTTGTGGTGGCCATATCTATATCTCCCCATTTCACTCTATCCACCATGTACCCTATCTACACCAAGGGAAAAGAAAAGAAAAGAAAAAATAAAATAAAAGGATGCTCCTATTTAAGAGTATTCAAATAAAGAAAAGATGAGTGCTCTATGTAATAGCACTCCAAAAATATTTCCGCAACCCTTTCTTCTATTTTCATACCCATTGAGCTAGAAAACATCAAATCTAGCTCACTTTACCCTTTTCTACATCCATGTGGGTCATTTGGTGTGGTTTGATGCATACGATTGAATGCATGAAAGTGAAACAACACTCCTAGTTATCTTTGATTAACACCAACATGAAACGGTTTACCCAAAATGATATGAAGGTTATATGGACAACTTGTGTATTCTATGCTTTATATTTTAAGTTTGTATGCTCAGTGTTCATTTCATGATTGGTTTGTGAAAGAGGAGAGGAGAGAGGTGAATCATATGCACTTAGTCACTTCTAAGACCATTTAGTCAATAATCGTCTGTTGCTATGCATTTTTCATTCTTGTTTATTGAAAGAAAACTGAAAAGAGAGATTGAGTTGGAGCATACTTGAGGAAGTATGTTTTAAGTTTGGGGTGGTGATGTAGCCCTATTTTAGGGCTCCATCTTGTGCCATTTTGTACTTTATTCACATCTAAACATAGCAGAATGCAAGTTAAATTCCCCAATATGAGTATTACTGTCAAATGCACTTATGGACATTCTTTGCATTATTTGCAAGTACTTGGACCACGCTTTGGATGTATGAGAGAGAAGGAAGGAGTTCTAAGATTCATCCACTCATGGAGGGGTCCAAAGAAGGCCCCAAAGCTCCCTCAACCTACCCCTAATATCCAAGATTTGACATCAAGAAAAGAAGTCCTTTGATGATGAAGATTGAAGCTCTTTTTTCCATTGAAGACCCCAGCATGGCCGTGGTGCCAAGGAACGACTGTGCTAGAAAATGCACAAGTTGCAGGGATATTCTCAAGATTTACAAGCTACAACAACTCACCCACCACGGTTGTGCTACCCAGGTTGGTCGTTCCATGAAGCCCCCAAAATGGCCGTGCTACTCAGCACAGTCGTGCTAGCTAAAGATAAAATGGGCATGCTCATGGGAATGACCTCCTCTCAAATCCCAGCACCACGACTGTGCTACCCATCATGGCCGTTCTGCCTAGCCCCTACTACCATGGTCGTGCTGCCCATCACATATGTTCTACCAGCCTCCATTCCACCACTTCAACCTTTGATTTTGCCACTTTCTTAGAACGATCGTTTCCCACCACCACGGTCGTTCTGCCCAGCACGACCATGCTACCACCTAAACCCCACCATTTTCTACACTATTTTCCAACAATGCCCTTACTTACCCTAGTGCTTCATCACCACCTATATATACGAGGGTGGCAGCCACAACACTAGGTTAGCTTCCATTACTCCTCTCCACCCACTTCTTGAGCATTCATTGCATCCTACTTGCAATTGTGCTCCCCATCCACCATTTCCACCTCATTTCCACCTTGGAAACCAAGATTTCTAGGTTTTCTTCCATAACCCCCATATTCTCATGTCCATCTACACCATTGGAGGAGAGAGTACGTCCCCAAGCTACTAGGAGGTGAAGGAGTCTTCTACTTCAATCTCCATGGAGTTCTACCACCTTCTTCCCCTTTAGTTTATTATTTCTTTGATCATGTTTAGATAAGCCCCTTGTGGTGGGTTGTTTGGGGTTAAAATGTGACTTTGATACCATGTTGGGGGAAAATAGCTTGTAATGAACATAATTTCTATCTATGATGATCACTTGTTTCTTCTATCTCATTTCCTATTTTATTGCATGTGGTTTATGCTTATAACATAGATTGCTTTCTTTGAGATGTTTGATGACCCTTAGCTTCTAGGGGGAATTGGAGTGTATGCGGCAATCTTAAGAATGGCTCCTAGGTCCAATTAGTGGATCCCTAGCTAGCCCCCTTTGTTCCTACATACACATCCCTCCTCCTATAAGTGAGTGTGAGATCTAAGTGGCTAGTGTAAGTGTGAATAGTGCAATTGCCTAGGCCTTTCTAAAGGCTAGATGGCTAGTGGCATGAGGTGAAAAACCCTCATCTCTACTCCCATTTCTTCCCTTGTCTCACAATTGTCCTAATACCACTTACCCTAAAGACCTAGACTTGACAAGTCCTACTAGAATCACACCTAACCCTAGTTCTCCAACTAGTAGTATAAGGTATATTCTAGTAGCAACTGCCTTATTGTTGGTTTGGTAATCTAGATAGAATTGTGATAATTACATGCTATGTTGACATCCCCCAAATACTACAAAAGCACATTCCCAAATGGCCCACCTACCTAATCTCACTGCTTAAAACTCACTTTGCCTTCTTAGCTTGTTTATGATACTCTAGTTTAGTTGCTTTTTCTTAATCTAGTTAGTTGCTTAGTTTTTCTCTCAAGTGTTACCTTAGGTTCTAGCTCTCTCTTGTGGCTAATTTAGTTCTTAGTGCTAATTTCTCTACTAGTCTAGTGTAGTTAACCTTTGCTTTTGTTTGGCTAGTTGCTTAATCTAGTTCATTAGACTTGCCTTCTTAGGAAAATTTAGGGTTGTGATAATTTAGATCTCATAATTTTCTTTACTTGCTTATTCACCTAGTTTAAACAACCAACCAAACCCTTCAACCCTAGTCTCTACAATACTAACCTACCTCTAGTGCCCCCTCTATCCCTGAGGATCAAGCCCTACTCTTGCTAATCACCTATACTACAATAGTACCCCGCATGCTTGCGGGTGACCTATTTGGTTTTGTGATCGACTTGTGTTAGGGTTAATATAAATGTTAAAAGATCCACACTTGTGTTCTCCCTTAGGGTTGCATCTAGACAACTCTAGTTGGCTAGTGTGTAGCCTTGATAAGAATCACACCAGAGACTACTCGGGGATTGATGGGTTCATATCAATCTCATACATGAAAAGGAGATGGACCATGTGCTGAGGATAACGTGAATGAGAGAGCATCAGAGGATGAGAAGTCTAGGACTATGCAAAGTCCTGAGCTTCACAAACTCAAGGAAGAAAAAAAAGGGGAGGAATGTCAATTAGATCTGACGGCTCACATTGAGCACAAGAAATCAACTCTAGGCACATAGTGTAATATCAATAATACATATGTGACATCAAATCTGATTTATATTAAATGAAAACAAAGTCTGATACATATTGGTACATATATTTCAAGATTAGCTTCTTTTATTATATTGGATTAGTAAAATTTATTCAAATCAGTTCAAACTTGACATCTAGACTAATTAGGACCCAAAGAATCTGATTTTGAGATTAGATTTAGGTTTTGAGATTATTTAGTATGAGTTTAGTACAACTAGTGTTTAAGTCAATGATCCCATTATCTATTATTATTTATTACAATTATCTTTAATATTTAGGATTTAGAGTCCTATTTCCATCTTATTATCATAACTAGAGTTACATTTGATTATCTTACACGAAATATGTCATTATATTAGATTTTTCATTAAGTCCCTTAATATCAAGATTAACTTAAATTATGGCACAATAATCATTTCTATTTACTTGGAAGCCTAATTCTTATCCCATTACACATATTAAGTACATTAGATACCATCCTAACCATTTATGCATGTTTTACACATAAAATCCTTATTGGTCACATTTAGGTTATTATATGTGTATTAGCGAACAATGTAACATATATTTTATATTTTCATTCAAATCTTAGGTCACAGTTAGGTTATTAGGTAGATTTGAGTGTATCATGTTATGTGATGTGATTATAGAACCTAAAGTCATTTGATGTATCATGGGTATCATCTGGGTGCATATATTAGGGTTAGTCATTAGTTATTCATAAGGGTACAAATAGGCATGTCAAGGGATAACTTTAACCTTTTTTGGTAAAATATAAAGTTCAAGCATACTAATCTCTTATTATAACAATTAGGGTTTCTAAAAGTTAGGGTAGCCAGATTTCAGTATGTTATAGTAACTTAGAAGATATAAGTAATTTACAATTTAGTAAGACAAGATCTCCCTCTCTTTATTGTGGACGTTTTATATCAAACTACCAAAAGGTTCAACATTCCACTTGAGGTGCATACCATTGATAGATCTTCATTTTCATGCTAACTGGTACATTGTAAATATGGTAGTTTCCTTTGCCTTATAACTATAAGCATAAAAAATGATTGTCTGAAATCCCTTCTTTTTGTGAAATTAGAAAAACATGTATGAAGACTTGTTCCTCTTATTCAAGGATGACTTGTTAGAATGAGTAACTTGCATACATCAAACTCTATGAATTCTTTAGATAAGTTTAACTCCTTCAACTCAAGTTATATCCATTCAAGAAAAAGTATGATTTGAACCTTTTTAGTGACTACCACATATATTGAAGTGTCTCTTATTTGCTACTACTTGTAGTATTATAACAATATAGATAGCATAGTTAAAAACTTCCACACATTTAGAAGTGGGGTGCCTTGACAGTTATGTGAGAATCATACTACATTAGCTCTGCATGTTTGTGAAGGGTGGGTAGAATTTGCCTGAATATGAGAAAGGGAGTTTAGATATCTACTTTTGTAACATCCTCACTATGAATATGTACTATTGTAACTACAAGCTAATAATTACAAGCTATGTATACTAGAAAAGGTAGAAGCTAATTGGTTTTTCCCACTGAGTAGAAATTATTATGTAAGTCTTGATCAACAAAGTATTCTTCCAAAGGGGTGTTAAGAATGATATTAGACCCACTGAAAATAATCTCTATAGCTTTATTCGCAACTCTATGGGTTCTTTGAATATCACTTTTGGTTTTCACAAGCACAACCAAGTTAATGTACATGTGTCATAATTCCTTCCATAACTGACTTTGACCATCTTTGAGTCTTATAATGTACTTGGAAGCAAGAAATTAATGATGCACACAACAGATAACATTGGGAAACTTTTAATAGTACTACTAATATTTTCCAAAGATTTGTAGTAGTGTCTTGACTCAATATGATGCCTATTTTTATTGACATAGGAGCATGGGCTTGGACTTTGTTTAGTCCTATTTTTTTTTGTAACGTTTATTAAAAGTAAATTATATGTTAATTCATGAGAATATATATCTACATGACCAGGAAAACACTAGGTTGCTAATCCATCTATCTCAATCACATGTTCATCTGGGATCTACATTTCCTTTAGTTACATCGTTATCTCAACTAAATGCAATTTCTAAATGGGTTGTCTAATCATTTGTTGGCCATCCAACAACAATATTTCCAACATGAATTTGGTCAATGATCTTCAATTTCTTGGGAATTATTGCATTACATATCTATTCTTCATGAAAAGATTTACCAAATTTGGAACTAAAATGTATTCCACTCGAACTTAATGAGAGTTGACATTATTTTCCCTATAACTTTACATTTTGATATGAGTAGGAAAACTACATTTTCCCTTTATGTGGATGATTGATGTATCATAGTCAGGCCATCAATTGGATTTTGTCGCTTGATCCATAAACATAATTCTTATATAGACAATGTTCCATTGTAAGCCAAGACACTTTTCTATTCATTTGGACATCTTTGCATGCTAGAATGCAATAAGGGCGTTGTAGACCTTAATCCACATAACCATTAGACTCTTCTTCTCTAGAGGATCACATGCTTTGCAATGTTTTAGCATCATTGATTGGCCTTTTACATACATGGGTTTTCCCTCTAGATCACTGTTCATTGAATCTAGTTCAAGTGATTTATGAAGGAGTCCCTACCTTTGACCATTGCCTTTAGTGCACTCAAATTAGGTAACTATCTAGTGTTAGATGTGCAATGAGAATCTAGTTATATATCCAATTAGACTATTGGACCACATATCAATATTCTCGTCAACCCCACTGTAGAGGCAGAAGATGAGATTGCCTTTAGATCGATCGCCATGGCCCCTAATGGCATATCATCCATTTAGCCCTATATTTGGAAAAGAGAAGGCCATTAGCACGAGACAAGGTTCTCCCTGATCTCAATTTTGGTATCAAACATTGTTCTCATTGGCATTTGGATTCTTAGATGCTAGGTGAGAGGGATTTTTGGTTTGCGTAGACAACTCACACTCATCCACTCTCTTGGCCCTTTTCATAAATCTATTATAGGTTCTACTTTAGTGAAGAAGCCCTTTGGTAACTAGCATGAATGCATACAAGTGGGTGACCACATTATAAGCAATGGCTTCTAAAAACTTACTCTCAAGAAGGGTTTCCAATGGGGTGGTATGGGGAGGGTAAGGGCCTACCCTTACCCTTACCCAACATGTGTGGCGAGTAAGGTACTAGTAACTCCCCACTCCCCAATATTGTTACCCTCCTTAACCTTACCCTCTTACCCATAGGGCAAATGGGGAGGGTAAGGGTGAAGTGGGGAATTTAGTTGTGTTGGAATTTTTTTTTGCTAATAGTTACAATAATGGTATGCCTAATACATTTATATATTTAAGTGAAATATAAAGATTCTCCACAATGGATATTAACTATTCAAGGTGATTTAAATAATCTTCTACAACATCATACACATGGCATGTGTTGTATTGAAAATATGTTGTCAATGTTATGTTTGTTGTATATATAAATAGTAGTACACCTAACGTTGGTATATGAGAAAATAATTTTTCCTCAAAAAAAGAGTGCTATGCTAAAATGATATCAAATGACAATATGTAATAACAAGTTTTTTGCAAACATACATATCTTATACCCTAGAAAATGATCTTGTATATAAAAAATAAAACATAAGTGAAGTAGGTAACACCATCACAAATTTGCGCAAGATGGTACATTAACAAAATTACCAAAATAAAAACAAAAATGGTACATTAATTATTAAAAACATTATTCATACTCATGGCTCTTAAAACATCAAGTTTTGTTTCATACCTGATCAAATAAGCCCCAAAAGATGTAGAAACGCCACACGAAAAAGTATAACATTTTTCATAAATTATAAAATCTTATTATTCCATGCATGTGTGTCTTACACCTTCAAAACGATATTGTATAAATAATCAAATTTTCTACATAAGAAGTAGATAATAATATCATGTATTGTACTAAATGATGATTGCATAATATTAAAAATCCATAGAATTGAACAATGATACACAAATATTGATGGGTAGGTGGTGCGAGGGTATAGGTAATATCTTACCCTTACCCTTACTCATTGTGGTAATGAGTTAGGGGGTAGAGGGTAGGTGGGTAAAGAGTAAGAAAATTCTTTACCCTTCCCCTTCCCCTATGGTTGTGGGTAAAGGGTAAACAAGTTTATCCTTATCCATTGACAACCCTACTCTCAGGGACCTCATCGGGAACTTTAGTATCATCTATGAGGATGATTAACCTATCATATTCAAGAAATCAAATGGATTTGTTTGCTTGATCCATAAACATAATACTTACCTAGAAAATGTTCCATATATAACCAAGATACATTTCGATACACTTGAACATATTTGCATGACTGAGTCCAAGAAGGCTTGATCTGCATCGATATGTCCATGAGAATCTCCTTCTTGGTAGGCTCACATGCTTCCTTATGTTTAGGAATCATTGGTTGTCCTTCGACATACGTGGAGTTTCCTTTTGGATCATAGTTCACATAATTTTGAAGGAGTCCCCGCCTTTATACATTTCTTTCACAATGTTTCTTAGCTTCTAGAAGCATTAGAGGTAACCATTTAGTGTAAAATGTGCAGTAGGAGTCCAATTATATACTAGTGAGGCTATTGGACCACACATAAATATTCTCATCAACCTCGTCATAGGGGTAGATGATGAGATTGCCCTTGAATCAATGTCCATGGCCCCTAGTTGCACAACATCCATTCTTACCTATCTTCGGAAAAGAAAAGGCCACAAGCATGAGACAAGGTTCTCCCTGATCTCAATTTTGGCATCAAACATTGTTCTTTTCTGTGTTTGGATTCTCTGATGCTAATGAGGGGGATTTCCGGCTCGCCTAGACAACCCACACTTGCCCATTCTCTTGGCTCTTTTTGTGGATTTATTATAGGTTCCAATTTAGTGAAGAAGGCCCTTTGGTTACTAGCACCAATGTATATAAATGGGTGACCACACTAGAAGCAATGACTTCAATAAACTTGCTCTCATGACCTGCCTGATTGACAACTTTATTATCTATGAAGCGATAGCCTATCTAACTTGAAGCCAAAGAGACATCGTCAAGGAATAACGAGGACACAGCCTTTTGGAGACTCCAATAGCCACCCCGAAGGTGAGGATGAAGAGAATGCTTGACGTGCGGACCATGCCCACAAAGATGGTCGACACGTCTGTTAGTTACCCGCAGCCAGTTTGAATCAACACATCCATTCATGATATTTTCTAAGCGATGCCAGCGCAGTTAGGTTCCAAACGCGTATGACTCAGCACCTGACCTACTTGCATAAGGACGTACGTATGTGCTCGCCATCATTCTACCGCCCAGCCATATAGATAGAGGGCCGGGAAATGAATAGTATGGATTTCGATGGAAGCATGTGTGCTAAACTGCTTCGCAGGGAAGCGTCCCTGAGGGAGGGTCTGTATACCATCCTTTTCCTCTTTGTAGCCTCATCTCACATCCAGGACAAACTAACAGGGGCCTCCAACTCGTGGTGGATGCACTTTGGGGCTCTCCCACTCTATAGTTATATATTTGGCTTCCTCTTCACCATCGTCCTCATTAATACCTTCATCGACCTCTATGAAAACAAGCCATTGATCCCCTCCACACTCCTCCGAAACATCCGCCTCACATGGCGGAACCTAGCAAGGGCTATGTTCTTCCAGAACCTCGATCGCCAGAGCTTACACCTCGCCCTTTGGGCTCTTGGCGCTGCCTCTAATGTCCTCCCCGAGTGGCTGTGGTGGCTTGACGCTGTGGCCAAGACAGCCTGCAGGGTTGTCATCCATCTATTACTTCTTCACGGAGAGATGTTCTGGACCGTCTGCCTCGTGGCTCTGGCCGAGGCCGTCCGCCATGGTCATCAACTGCCTGCCTCAGGCATCTGGTTTGACTTCGAGAACGGCACGCACCTCGGCTTTGAGGCAGTGAAGGGGCACATGCCAGAAGGGCTATGCTTGGTCTACTGTTTCGCCGGCATCAGGGCAGTATACCACGGGGCGGTCGCTTGGATGCTCCCAGCCTTGCTCCGCCACTTGCTGACGTGTGCAGGGACCATGGTTGTAAGCTTGGCCTACTCGACCATGGGCTGCCACCAGAGGCTAACCAAGGGCAGCTAGAGATGCATCAAAGGGACTTCTCTATCTAATGGAATGAAGATCAGGGAGTACTTCGAATTAATATTTACATGGCATCATCATGAATTCACAAGTCCATAGTATTTTTCCTGGTGTTTACTGAGAGAAAAATCTAAATTATTGCATGAATAGTTGTATGAGGGACCACCATGTTGTCTGAGAAACCGGAGAAACATTTGCAGCAAAGCAGGATTGCTAAGCCAGACAATTTGGGAGAAGGAAAAACTTAAAACATGTTGTTTAGAGCCGCTGCTTTGTTTTGCAGAGTCGTCAAACCTAAACTTGCTATTATTATTTATAGCACATCCTACTTTTGAATAAATAAGAATGTCTATCCTATGACTGAAATTCCGTGACAGTAACATATACTCGGCTAATTTGTAGCTTGGTTTTAGTCGTTACAGATTGTATGGAAAGAAAAACAGTTCTCATGCTTGAAACCCCTCCTTAGTATTATGTAAATTCATTTCTGATTTCTATATAATATTTATGAATTAATTGAGTTTCATATATGTAATAGTCATGTCCTCTAAGAATATCTTCGGACCACAATTCGTGTCTGATAAACGCACCTGTGTCATGCACATGAATGTATTATACATCTAACTTTTAACAAAAAATTATTTAACCAGATCAAGTAAAATGTAATTTTATCGAATCGTATATATTTTGATTGTGTACTTCTAGAAGAAAATTATATTTTATTACAATAGTTGATACGACAAGTTTACTTCTAAATAGATTCAAAATGAAGATAAAAATGTTTAATATATTTCAATAAAAAAATAAGTAATAGTTTACGCACCTAAACTCGTGCCCTAATATATTCACGTCTATACTAGAATTTCAATGTGAGAATTTGGTTATCATCCCGAGTTGATACAAACACATTCAAATTCCTATAAATAGTCTTAAGGTTGGACTAAAAACAGTCTTGCAATTATCCTAAGTATTACTATAGAATGGAAAAGATTTTGATTACTGATAAATAGGTACAAAATATGTTAATCTGCATTCAAGTATAATCTACCTTATGAGGTAGTGCAATTTGTGAGTTACTTGACGCATACATATATGTCCATATTATCTTATTTTTTCAATTGCATATTGTTACAAAATTTTGAGTGGCTTTATAAAACTCATATATATATATATATATATATATATATATATATATATATATATATATATATATATATATATATATATATATAGAGAGAGAGAGAGAGAGAGAGAGAGAGAGGCTAGAATACACTCAAGTAATTTTTCATGATGCAAATTTTTTTTTTGAAAATCTAATCCGTTGATCTTCTTAAACATCTCGTGAACAACTCATACACAAAATTTGAGCACATTTGGATATGTATAGCTCATGTTATGAAGACCGCAAAAATTATGGATTTCAAATTAGTTTCGCGCATTGATTTTGTTGCCCTTGGATGAGTGACTTACACTCATCCAAATGGGCTCAAAATTTGTATGTAGCCTAGTATGACGGTGAAGATCAATGGTTTACATTTTGTAAAAACTAGTCTTGATATGCAAACACACTTGAGTGTATTCGTGCGATCCGTACACTCGAGTGTATTCTAGCCTCTCTCTCTCTCTATATATATATATGTGTGTGTGTGTGTGTGTGTGTGTGTATATATATATATATATATATATATATATATATATAAGGTTATTAGAGTGTTTCTTTCAAATCTTTCTAGCATACACTTAACAAAAAGACATTGATAGTTATGTAAAATTACTATTGGTCTAATTGTATTAACAGTGTGGATAGCATACACATGTAGGCAACATTATATAACAAAAACTAAGAAATAAGTGGGACTATTTACAAAATTACAGTGCATAAGGTTTCACACAAAAAATACACAAAAAGAGTTCCATATTATGAGACAAAATAAGAGGCTTCAAAACAATTTTTTTAGTATGCATATTCAATAAAATGTAATTAAATAAAACTCTCTAAGGTATATCACACGCCTTAGACTACAAAAAGTATTTTAGGAAAAACATCATTGTTATGAAAGGGAGGGTTCCTCTAAATAGGAGGCTCAAATTTTGAGAGATGACTCTTATTAGACAGACACAAAGATTGAATCTTTTATGTTGATGCATGTAAATACAATATATATTATTATTTATCTCTTTGTTATGTGGATAAGTAATGTAAAGATCAAACATCTTCTTCATAATATGTTATCTCTATTAGTAGCTATTTTTTGTAATCGGTAATTCTATGTGGGCCTAAACAAATTACTCAAAGATATGACCATTACTATACAAATATAGCAAAGGTGAGAGTGGACTATAGTCGTGTTTGCCTTTGAAGTTCAATGTTGTCTTACACAGTACAATGTAATTGATATTTCATATGCGCAACAAGTTATCTCATTTGTTTTCTTCATATTGTATGGTCTTACTAAAATTTGGACTCTTGAAAATATATTAGACCTCTTTCAACAATTATCTATGTACATCGAACAAAGGGCCCTTAGTTAATATGAAACATATCAAAATATAAAATGGTGATACACCAGACCCTTGCTTTCTAAGAAGAATGTCTACATAGGTTACATGGTGGTTGATACAACAAGAAAATTTTACCATTTATTCTTGTTCTTAGCAACCCACTATGCACATATTGTACTTATTTTAAGAAGAAAGAACAAACTCAAACCACGTCCAATGACTTTTCCATTATATAATAAAAGCGATACAAGAAGTTGTACCATGTACAACTTGAATTATTTTTTAGGTGCAATCATTTCCTTCTCTTATTAACAACATAATCAATCTAGAATGCAGAAGCTTCCTTTTAAACCACGGGTATTGTGATAGTTATAACACTAGAGATAATGACTTTTGACTCCATTCCAAGATCGATCTCTTTTGTGCATCGAATTATTGCTTACATCAATTTTACATATTTTCATCAGTCATAAAATCAGTGAATATGAAACTATTGTATCAATGCCATGGCACATATACATGCAAAACTTGCTAGACATTTGCACTATGGTGGATGTAGGTGAACAATAAAGAAAATCAATGAGAGTGATATCATGTCAAATTGATGAATTTTATTGGATGCTTGGGAAGAAATTTTGATCTTATGTCTACTGTATGGGTGCTTGGATATGCAATCTTGTTTACCATCTTATTTTGGTGTGAAAATGATGCGGAAAATTTTCTCATTAAAGTATCTATCTTTCCTTATTGCCCTGGTATGGTTGTGAGCATAATGGGAACTTCTAAATCACACAATATATTTGTTGAAGATCTATGATGGAAGGCAAATAGTTATAAACCTACGGGGATTTGGCTTTATTCAACCTTAGCAATCAGCATCAAAGTGAAGTGTGGGCTTTATTGCCTAGGAAAGTGCATTTTTGTTACATCAAGTTCATAACATGTACATAGAGTAAATATAAAAATATAATAATGAAAAATAGGCACTCTTAATATATTTACCATATTTAGTTATGATTTTATTGTAGATAATGAAAAATTACTTGACCATTTTGAATGTTGCATTTGGTGAAGATATCATTATTCTTGGGTTGCTAGCATGAGCGTTGTCGCTGATTAGAGATGCCTTCATCTATATAGTAGAGTGTGTAAATAGTTGATCAAAAATTTTAGAAGCAAAAATTACTATAAGGGAGTTATATTGCATGAAACCATAATTACATCCCAACGAGAAACATTTATTAGTCTTGACTGGGACTGGGCATGGAACCAAATCAAACCATAGAACCCAAATCAGACCAAGCCAAGTACTTTGGTACTTTGGTTTAGTTTTGGGGGTGTGAATGTCTTGATTTGATTTTAAAAGTTTTGAAACCATTAGACAACTATTTGGTTTGGTTTGAGGTTGTGGTTTGACCAAACAAAATCAAACCATTAAATACATATACTTGTATATTATAAGAATACTCATGTCAACTTAATGATTCAGTACTTAATAATTCTTTTATGTTAAATGTAAAACTAATGTGAAAACCATGCAACTAAGGTTGCAATAAAAAACTATGGTATGATGTGTGCTTATGTGAATTACTATGCAACATGTAGTTTATATATATTCGTACAATATATATTGTCAAACAATAAATGTTTAAAGTTAGTTTATCACGTCAGATTGATTAGAAAAGATGATGAAAAATTGTTGGATGTCCATGAAAAGTCTAATAATCAATTATATACTCTCTAAATTAAAATTTTGAAACCAAAATACACATTAGTGGTTTTGTATGGTTTGGTTTTGGAATAGCTTGCGGTTTGGTTCAACTTGACAATATTTCAAACTAATACATATAGTTCGACTTGTAGTCTTAGAGGTAAATCGAAACCAATCCAAACTATACCTACCCCTTAGTCTTGATCTTCTTGACTCTGACATTTATATTTGTCAGGGGTAGTCATTCAACATCACAAAAAGGGAGGGTGCTCTCCATTGGGCATCACATTCGTTGTCGATTCCTTGCTCGTCATAATCACTACTATAGAAATAGCTTATAACGTCACATTTAGAGGCGTCAGTTATTACTGAAAATCGACGCCTAAACCCTAAAACGTCGAATAATTATAGAGACTGACATCTATATTTGAAGACCGATCAAACACGGGTATCGCTTTTTATTTAGCATCGGTTCCCTATAATGAACCGATGCCTAAAATAGCTCGCCAAATCCAAATTTTCGAGCGAAAAAAAATACCCCCAAAGTTTCACATACGGCGTCAGTTTTTTGACCTAATAACTGACGCTTAACGACGAAAAAAATTACCTCCAAAGGTCGTCGATTTTTGTGGAAAAACCGACGCTCATAAGGTTTTGCACGCCGTCCCCGTGAAAATGTTTAGGGTTATGATTGCCCAATGGACGTCAGTTTTTTCTGATGCTGATGGATATTAGGTGTCAGTTTTTTAAATAACTGACACCTTTGTTAACTTACTAACCCCTAATCGATCAAGAAATAGAATCTTCCACCCCATTCTCTCTGTTTTATCACAAAATAGCCCCCACACACGCCCGAAGCTGCTGCCCCCTGCTCGTCGCCACCGCCTAATCAAGCCACGCTTGCTACTCCTCATACTGCCGCCGCCCCCGCCCCCTGCTGTCTTCTTCCTCCCGCTCGCTATCTCCTCACACTGTCGTCGCCACCGACAGGGACGCCTAGCTACTCTCTTCTTCCTCCACACCGCTGACAGGTAGGTCGCTGCCTCTTCTTCTTCCTCCACCCGTTCTTCTTCCTCCACCTCTTCTTCTTCCTGCTCCCTCCTTATCAAATGGATAAAAGTAAGGCACGACCGGTACTGGGCTGGATACAACCATGGTTGTGTTGGCCGACCACGGCCGTGCTGGACTACACGGCCGTGGTCGGCCAACACATCCATGATCGTGTCTAGCCCAGTACAGGTCGTGCCTTGCTTTTATCCATTTGGTAAGGAGGGAGCAGGAAGAAGAAGATACATTTGTAATTGAATACTAATGCTTGACCTAATTCTGTAAATTTTGATGCATGTTGAATTAAGATATTAAAACCCTAATACACATTTCACCATAATCTTGAATTAACTATATTGCTGAAATCTTGTGATCAATCTATCTAAGATATTAAAATCCTAATGTTAAATCTCTAATTTTGTAGTGATGTGTCGCCCTAACATCTACATGAATCCTTATTGTATGATGTAGATTGATGATAATGCATGAGCTAGTTTGAAATTTTGAAATCAATTATGAATCTCTCCATCCCTAGGTCATACTAATTTATATGTAATCTTTATCTTGATGATGAACATGCATGGACACTCAAAATGTTGAAATCAATGTTATAGAATGACAACACATGTATTTGTTGGCCTAGAAACCCATCTAAGATTTACTCATTAGGAGTAAATCTTAGATAGTCCCCGTTTTAGGACTGTTCTTGAACACCTAATCTCACTTAGGATGTAAGTGTATAATGTGTATTAGGTTTTCAAGAAAATTTTGGTAGCATTTTCCCATTTGTTCTCTAAGTATATATGTACTTGGATAACAGCGGGGAAATGCTGCTGAAATTTTCTTGAAAACCAAGTGAGATTAGGTATTCAAGAATTGGATAGGTGGTACATATTTATTATATATAAGAATGACAACACATGTATTTGTTGGCCTAGAAACTCATCCGAAATTTACTCATTAGGAGTAAATCTTGGATAGTCCCCGATTTGGGACTGTTCTTGAACGCCTAATCTCACTTAGGATGTTTTAACCATTAATTATATATAAGACCTTAAACCCTAAAGTTTTAATCATAAACCCTAATCTTTTAACCCTAGACCCTAATATTGTTATAATATATACTTGTTTTCTCTTTGATCATAGAATGGATAGATCATGGATGTCCATTCCAAATCGCTGCACCCCCGAGTTTATTTCTGGTCTTGACCAATTTATTAGATTTTCTGAGGAACATAGGAAACAACCTGGAGATAGGTTCTACTGTCCATGTAGACATTGCAGTAACAACTTGAAAGTGAGCACTGGTGATGAAATCAAAAGTCATGTCATGTGCAATAGGATTGTACAAGGCTACACATAATGGCATTGGCATGGAGAGATTTCAAACCAAAAATCAATGGATGTCGATAGCAGTACTTGTGTGGAAGAAGAAATTGCCTTCGATGACGTAGATGTGAACGAACCAGTTCCAGTAGACATCGTTGATGTGATGTTGGATAGTTGTGGGGTAAAGCACACTGATCCACCTCCCATGTTTAGAAACATTGTGCATGATGCTGAGATACTGTTATACACAGGTTGTAAGTTTACAAAGCTTAGTGCTGTGTTGAGATTGTATAAATTGAAAGCTAGCAATCGATGGAGTGACAAAAGCTTCACGTCATTGTTGTATTTATTGAAAGAAATTCTTCCTGAAGGAAACGAGCTGCCAATCTCAACATACTGGTTAAAGAAATTATTGTGCCCAATGGGAATGCAGGCCAAGAAGATACATGCATGCCCGAATGAATGTGTATTATTTCAAAAGGACTATGTGGATTTGAAAGATTGTCTGAAATGTGGTGCGTCAAGGTATAAATTGATGACTTTGAGGGAGTCCAAAATTGGTTCTCCTGCCAAGGTGATGTGGTATCTGCTTATAATACCACGGTTTCAACGTTTGTTTGCCAATCCTACAGATGTGAAGAATTTGAGGTGGCATGCAGATGTTAAGAAAAATAATGATGGGATCCTACGACATGCGTCTGATTCTCCACAGTGGAAGAAGATTGATTTATTGTACCCTAAATTCGGTGAAGAAGACAGGAATCTAAGACTTGGGCTTTGTACAGATGGGAAGAATCTGTACGGGACATTGAGCAGCCAACATAGCACTTGGTCAGTTATTCTTGTTATATACAATCTTCCTCCCTGGTTGTGTATGAAAAATAAGTACGTTATGATGTCGTCTTTGATATCGGGTCCTAAACAACCTGGAAATGATATCGACGTTTATCTTGAACCTATGATTGATGACTTGAAGAAGCTCTGGGGTGAAGGTGTGATGACCTATAATGCTTCACGAAGAGAGACATTTCGTTTGCACGCTATGTTGTTTTGCACTATGAATGACTTTCCAGCATATGGGAATTGTCTGGATATAGTGTCAAAGGATCTAAAGCGTGTCCTATATGTGAAGAGAACATTGATTCAATATGACTAAAACACAGAGGAAAGACTGTATATCTTGGTCATCGAAGGTTTCTTCCAAAATTTCATCCGTATCGTAGGTTGTGCAAATCATTCAATGGACGGAATGAGGAACAGAGTGCACCTAATTCAATCTGGTAAACATCAACTCTTAGAGCAATCGATCGATATTGATTATTGTTATGTTTACTTACTAATTTTTGTTGATGGTGATTAGCGGGAGCTGCACGAGTAGAGGAAGGAAGGCAAGTTCATCCATTAGGGAACAAGGGATGAACTGAAAGTTGCTCTGGATAACCCAGAGCATCCTGGACGTGTTCAGGGTGCAGGTGCTGGTGTGGGCATCAAAATGTTCTTTGGGCCATCCCAGCACAAACCTGTCCCAAAAGCGGGACTTTCACAAGCTGAGGTAACCTATTCTTATTTTAGAATGTTATTGCAAAAGGTAATTCAATAATCAAAAGCTAGTGTTTCTTTTATCCATGTATAGGTAGATTCGTTAATTGATAAGAGAATCCAAGAAGCAATGGTGAAGTAGCAGGCATCTCATCCTGCCACTCAGACAGTACTTGTGGCATGCCATTCTTCTCCTACTGTAGAAGTTGTTGGGAGTAATCTTGTAGACCCACCACCTAGCATGTCCTATGTAAGTATTGTTATGACATAATAGCTAGTATGTTCAAGATGATATGTTTGTGGATATATGCATATAACATTCTTTACGTAAATTTATAGGGGTTGAAGCCATGTCGACTAAAAAGTCAAGAATATATCATTACAGAGGTGTCAGCTTACCCTCCCCTTAAAGGGTGCATGTTTCATGGGTATCCAGTATCAGATAGTGTGGTACGTGTGAGCCCGATACATGTATTCCCTGACTGGATGGATCTTGCACTGCCTCATGCACACCCAGATGCTAAAACACTTGGTGAGGCAGTAGGTGGAGTGATACTGTGGCCCGAAGCAGATGTCCTCTATACTGATATTGTATGATAAATTTCTATTACTTTAATTTGTTAGTGTGTATATATGAGTCAATTGATCTAAAATTATATATACAAGTCAAAAAGACGAGACTTGCTATATCTCGGCCTCCACCTCCTCGACTACCAAGTTGGCTTCCAAGGGACCTACACGCCTCGATAGGTCCTAATTGTAGGGGTGTGGCAGTATGGATCGGCGAACATGATACAAATTTCCCTATAATTATTACTATTCCAGAGGATGTTGTAGGTAAATCATACAATAACAATATATTTATACAAGTTTAGCATATGTATTAATGCATACGTAATACAAGTTCTGCATACGAACATATTAATGCATATGTATTAATGCAGGTCAATCATACGAAAATAAGATATTCATACAAGATATTATGGAGTTGTTTAGTTTTGAATGGTTGAACACATCTATGATAGAGCTATGGATATGGTGAGATCTTGTTTATACATCCATATACCTTGTTTTGTTTACGGTGATTTGGTTTCATATATATTAATGCATACGTAATACATGTTTTGCAGCCACTTACACAAGATATGTACAGATTTTGGGTTTTTCTATGTGGGATTTTTGGTTCCATCTTTGATTAGTCTTGTAGATGTAGACCCATATTCAGTTACTTCATACTGCTGTGATGCTTTTCAATATTTTGGTAAAAATAATAAGACGGTGATAATAGCTCCATTCAATATCGAGTAAGTTTACTTTGCTTATAATTTGGACTTAAGAAAATTACATTTTTATTGTGGATTTTGAGTTATTAATTTTCTACTTTCTTACCTGTAGTGGTAAGCATTGTGAGTTACTAGTTATTGTCCCCAAGGTGTTCACTGTCTATTATCTAGATCATGTGGGGAATGAGTTGGATACATTATATGGACATGTAATTAAAAGGCTATTATTCTCGTGAGAAATATTTCATATTTTTATATCTGTTAACATATGTTACTACATTACTATTTAATTATGCAATTTAAAGGGTTACATTAACATATGTAGGGATTTACAAGAGTACAAAAAAGCTGGAGGAAAGGTCCCTAGGAAAAATGATCTGTCACTAATTTGGGAGAATGTGAAAGTAATTTTTTGACTCCAATGTATATATTATTTATGTGAATTGTGCTTATTTGTATTTTTGAATATTTTTTATGTTTCAATTTATAGTGTGCTACACAAGACAACTGTTGGGCATGTGCCTACTATGTGATGTTATTTGTGGACATAATCATCAAACATGCTGTAATGGAAATTGATAAGATACAACAGGTATTATACATAATCTCATTAGATAATATGAAATATATCAATCTTATTATATATAATTAATTATATATACGTCATTCTCTTTGCAGGTCTTTAAAACTACTGACTTCAGCACAGGTGGAAAGTGTTTCGATGTACATGCTCCCTATACGAGAGACGAATTAGATGATGTCAGAGAAGAATGGGCAAAATCCCTACAAAGAGTGGGAATTTTTAGATATAATTTTATTGACAATGGTGACAATGATGAATAAAGAATAAATTTGTTCTCATAATTATTTTTGTGTGAATGTGAATGAATTTTTATGAATTGGCATATGTGTGTGAAGATGATCAATATATAAATATTTCTACATGTGTCTGAATGTGAAAAGAGATGAAATGAATGGAACTACATGTTGCTAAAGGTTTCTACATGTGTGTGATGAAAAATAATATGAATTAAGTGTACTTATACATGTGTGTGAATCACATATATATAATATTGTCCATCTTGTTAATTTTGCAGGTTTGTGGCATGTTGTTGGTTGATACCAATGGATGTCGTAAACCTGCAGTTTAGAACTAAACTGCAGGTTCTCATCCTGCTGACCAGCCATACAGCAGGCATGCAAACTAATAAGAAAAAAAATAATAACATAGGCATCGGTTATTTGAACAAAACCGACACCAATGACATAGGGCGACGGTTTTTGATAAAAAATCGACGTCTATGTGGCCAAGAACCACAACCGTGCTGGGAAGCACGGCCGTGGTGGCAGGAAGGGGATATGGCGTCAGTTATTAGTACAAAATCGACTTCAGTTCAGATGATATGGCGTCGGTTATCTTTCAAAACCGACACCTATAGGCCCTTTGCTGGCGCGTTTTTCGGTGGCGGGGAGTATTTTGACGTCGGTTCTTTTAATAACAGACGTCTGTAACCATTCTATAGTGTCGGTTTTCTTAAAAAACCGACGCCTATAGTCTCTTTGCTGGCGCGTTTTCAGTGGCGGGAAGCGTTTTGGCGTCGGTTGAGAACCGACGTCGAAAGGGTCCACCTTTAGCAGCGCCCACTTGAGTGTCACTTGAAAATTGACACTAAAGCTCTTAATTAACCGACGCTAAAGACATATTCTGTAGTAGTGAATTGTACCTTGGTGGCATTCTATATCCACTATAGGAACAAGTTTGCCAATCTCATTGGTGGTTGTGCCGAGGATTAGGATACGAACATGTTCTCGTATCATGACCTCCCTTTAGGGCCACAAAAGGGTTCATCCAAAGTGGATTCACATCATTTGTCGCATACATTTCACAACAACTGAATGCTCCAAGAACTTCCACCTGTGTGACGGTATCATTTCGGTTCATCTCCAATTGA